>JAQFVV010012605.1:1010335-1504489 GCA_028023455.1 Epiperipatus broadwayi | reverse complement strand
TGCCTTGCTTCATTCAATTTACGTATTACTAACACAAGGTGCACACTTATTTACCTGATGACTATAGATTCCAATTTGTTGTTATCATATCTTAAGATTATTTTTACTAAAAAGTGCTTTGATGTGAATAGTGAGTCAATTTAAGTCAAACTTGTGAAGCTTTGATTTTTACAAAGATAAAATTTCGCAAGATGTTTTTTCTTTGAAGATTAAATTAGCGATATAAATAATTAAAGCAATTTTTTTAATCAGTCAGTATAAATTTTTTAAAGAGATGATCAGTTAAATATTAATTTCTGCAAGGAGATGATGAAGTTGGTCATTAATTTTTTTAGAGTAAAGTCACTCAAATTATTCTTATTATTTTGAGACTTAGCTCGATAAGTCCTTATTGTTTATTTTAGCAGCAGAAAATAAAAGCTCAAAGTTTTTTAAAAGAGAGTAAACGCTTTAATTTTTTCTCACTCTTTTTGAAAGTTAAAAGAACAAATAAAATATACATATATATAAAGCAATTTCACTTAATATTAAAGAGGAAGAAAATGGGTAGTTGAATTATTAAAAGTTAATAATTATATATAAAAATAAATATGTATATTTGGTTATGCATAATACATTTTCATTTACTAAACCATTCTGCTTCCTGGTTAATACAGAATGGTCAAAATATTGAGTCCTCACTGAAGTCGTATCCAGTAATAACAACAAAATGATAGATTTTAAAGCCCTTTTACAAGCTATGGAATGCTTTGTTTCTAGTTCCTGGCTTATTAAAAAAGCTCATTATTAAAATAGTTGGAGAAAGAGGGAAATAGGAAGAAAATCCATAACAGCCATGTAGAACAAGTTTAAAGCCATAAATCAGAATTTTTCAATGGTTTACATAATCATCTAAAAGTACTGAGCAGCAATTGTTTTTTTAAAGAAGACGAAAGCAAATCACGATGCCTACTTGTTCAAAGTACTTATATTAACTTTTTCTTTTAGGTAGTGAAAAAGCCAATCTAACAGTGAATAATAATGGAATTGAAGAAACTTCGTAAAAGTCAATTGATTCAATTATCTTAAAAAAGTATCCATGACAACTTTTGTTGTTGACTTCTGACATTGGTGAGCAAAGAAAAGCAATCCTGATATGAATTCAAACTCAGGACGATAATAAGTGATAAAAAGTGATAAGCGAGTAAATGAACTTTCTTTGTGAAGTTTTATTCTTTTATAGCTAAGTAAACAACAATTTACTAGTCAAGCAATTTTCTTTTTTGATATAAACATTAAGACTTGTTTATCTATAATTGTTGCAAAACCTCTAACATAACTGTTATAGTTGATCCGCTTAAATTTTTCAATTATTTTTTATTATATATTGTAATAAAATGTTTTTTTAGTATACCAGATGTTAATGATAATGGTAACCTATAGATATATGCATTTATAATGTTTTCTTTTATTTTTATCTTGTTGCATGTTAAAATTAATATATTTATTCTATTATATAGGTTGCAAAGAAAAAGATATTTTTATATATGTAATTTTTGAAGTATTTTATTTCATTACTAATGTGACCGAATGGTAGATATTATTTCCTTTTAAACACATCAAAGAATAGGTTATATATGATTAGTTTAAAATGGTAAATTAAAAATTAGGGCACATTACATTTTGAATGTAAATGAAATGACATCTACTAAGTTACACCTGAAATTTCCCTTTATGATATGATAAGTAGAGAAAATTCTTAAATAAGCTTTTATAGAATATGTATTTTTTTTACTATTGATTTTAGGTCAGCTTATTTTGAAATGTCAAAATGACAAACCTATATAGTATTAAGTTTATTTGCACTGTATACTTAGATATTTTATATTATTAATCCATTTATTTAATTGTATCGGGTTGACTTTAAAGAAGAGAAAAGAAAGAGATAGTAGTGTTAATAAAATATAAATTATATATCTTAATTGGTTTCAAGGGATTATTATTAAGAATATTGTGTTTTTGTTGTTTTATTTTGTCTTAATTCTATCATTTTAATTCAGCATACACTGCTGTGATTTATTAAAGTATTACCATTTATATGTATTGAGCAATCACTTTCAAATAATGGTAAGCATCTATGCAGAAATAATAGGTACACTTCAGGAATATTGATATTCCATATTATTTAAGGATTGTCTATACTTGAAATAACTAAATTTGTGACAATTTCAGTTCAACTTTAGAAAGCTACGAAATTGTATTTGTATCTATAAATTTAGAATCACCTCATCAAAGATGGATATCATGTTAATAGTTAAAAATGTTTCAAATATTTACATATATAATTTATGAGCGGCTTAATCAATCACTCATTAATAAATTAAATCATTAAAATCAATGATTTAGCGTGATAAATATATTTTAGTAATTCTAGGGGTTTATAGATAAATTGATTATTCAAGAGATTCATGTAGTGATAAATTAATCACCATTAGCATTATTTAATCCCAGTGATTGAATGATGACATAATTTTATTAGATGCCTATAGGTGATATAAGATCAATTTATTACTTGCGAGATTATTGATTAAGCTTATTGGCTGGTATCATTATCACCTATTATAATCATTATTCATGATAACACTATTATTATCCATTTATTATCATCTCATCATATTTATTACCTTTATTATGGTAAATCAATGGATTAAGTGATTCATCAATGTCAATAATAGGTCTGCATAACTGTGTTTGGAAGCAATTAATAGGATTATACATGTCTGACCCATTTCATCAATATCCAGCTAATGAGGCTAGCAGTGTCTGCTAAGAATCTTTGATGTATGGTGTAAACTTTGGTAATATTGGGATCTTGTAATTTTATCAATATAGATAAAATACTAAGAATGTCATTTTGTTCAATAGTCAATCAAGTCATGTGTAATAAATATGTACTGAATGAGTTTGAACTCAAGTACACTATAAATAGATACTTATCTGGATTGAAAACAATCTAGTGGCGCTCATGGGAAAACACATGTACTTAGCTAAACTGAATAAAGAGTGATATCATCCCTTTCCAACTTCATAATATTAGTTTTATAAAATATATTTTTTTATAAGTTGTCATGAATAGCACTCGTGTGTGCATATGACCATGAATGGTCTTATATATTTGGAAAGAAGGATAGGAAGGATTCTTTGTTAGAAGAACCTAGTATTGGAGATAAGCATAAGGCACTCCAGGAATCTCACAGTGGGTACTTTTATTCAGTTGCTATATTTAATATATTTTTATTAGATGACAATGTCCAGTATGTTTTACTGTTCAAATGACTGCCCCAATATATAAATAAATACCAAGAATCTTTAATGCTGATATTTTCTTTGTCTATGCTATGATGAATTGATATAGTTACAAATTATAGTTACAAATACATATCTTTTATAATAATTTAATAATTACAAATACATATTTATATTAATTGATAAATATTGTTACAAATGGCGCACCAACTAGGGCTCGAAATAAGCCAAATAATGGCTTGAAATACCCCACATACATGAGAGATGGGTAGTATATAGTGATGACAGATGTATAGTTTAAAAAAAAAAAAAAAAGAATATTTTTTTTTCTGTGCAATTTTTTTTATTATTAGTGTATACAAATATTTTGGCCTGATGTTTAGATGATGATGATTACTGTTATTGCATTTTTGATGATGATAAATGAATACAGTCATTATAGAGCTTAGTTTCAATTTTTAAAATATAATGATATCACAACTTATAATGTGTTAAAGTTAATAACACTGTTTTTTTTATATATATTTTGCTTATCAATTAAATAAGCATAGAAATATTAATAGCCTTGAAGTGTGGAATAATAATTTTGTTCATATTTGAAAAGTTTGTGTTATAGAAAATTTATGATTTTGGAGGTTGGATTGGATATTTGATTGTTGGAGTTTGGTTGGTTGTGTTACGGTTGTGATGATGGATGGAGAATTTTTGTCATTGCCTTGAGAATGTGATGTATTCATGCCACTGGTGATTGATTTATCTCATTCACTGCTCCAACCCAGATTATAATATCAGTTGTTTTATCATGAAGCAGTTAACAGTAGGCCTGCCATGATTTCGCCTCTAAGACTCCAGAGAGAGCAAGGCATAATTTTTCTGATACATAATATTTCGCCTCTAAGACTCCAGAGAGAGCAAGGCAGTATTTTGTTTTACTGATATATAATTGTTGCCTCTAAGACTTTAAAAATAAGCAAGGCAGTATTTGACAAATTAAAGCCCCTAAGACTTGGAAGTAAGCAGGGCAATGCAACAATGTTTGCAATAAACTATTATGGGTTGTAGTAGCTTAGAGTGATTGAATTGGGGTGATCATCTGAGTGTTCATGGAGCATTGTGTGCTTTAAGTGCAGTGATTGAATTCTTTTGTCTATCTCATGATTGTGAATTGCTAATCATTCTTTTGGCTGTCAATATCTGTCAGATCTCTAGAAGGATAGATGAGTATATAAATGACTTGAGACATGAACTCTGTTATAAATCTAGCACATATGTTATATAAGTAATTTTTTTTTTTTTGCTTAGTGTATTAAAAAGGGCATAGAGAGAGTTAAGTTTTATAAAAGCATGAAAAACTAGATAAATGATGGCATAAAAAGGACACACTAATACAGAGATAGCTTTTTCTTAAATAAATGTTTTAAATAGTACTATGACCTCATACTTTATCAATCATATATAGGTAAAGGAAAAAGAGTGATGATGGAGGTTAAGTTAATTAAAGGCACTAAAGATATAGATAGATTGATGGGGAGAATTATGGCTGAGAAAGAGTGGTTGAAAATTTTAAGGTATATGAGGATAGATAAAGGTGTTTGACTCTGGATGTATAGGAAATCAGGGAGCAGAACAATAAATCAGAACAGAATAAATCAGAATATACTAAATCAAACAGAAATAAGTAATATAAATATTTTATAAATTTATGATGGAGCCAGAAAAGGAATTAACTATTGAGGGAATGGAAGTAGAGAAGCAAAGCCAACCAGAGTGGTTGCAAATTGTGATGGCACAATTGAAGGAAATGAATGAGGGCATGAAACAAGAGATGAATCAGAAATTTGATCTACAATCTCAAAGATTTGATACTAAACTAGATCAACAATCACAAGAGATGAAGGAAATGAAAGAGGGCATGAACCAAATAAATCAGAAATTTGATGAACAATCTCAAAGGTTAGATAATAAACTAGACCAACAAGCTCAGGAAATGAAGCTGGATATAAGTCAACAAACTCAAAAAATAGAAAACCTAGGAAGAAGTATATATAAGGCATGGACAGCCAGTCAAGAGAAATGGGATGTAAAGATATGTATGATAGAAGTCAAGAGTTGTGTGACTGTAGTCAAGCTATATGAAAATGATGAGGTAGCTGCTGTTCAAGAACAATGTAATCCCAAAGAGGATATATACAGTGAGATACATAACCTAGAAATAAAGGTAGCCACTGTACAGGAACAAATTGACCTCAGGAAAGATGTAGTCAGTAAAGCTAGTTTCTTAGAATTAAAGATAGCTGCTGATGTATATGCCCCAGTAAATGTAGCAGACAAGTTTGAGACATTGGGAGCTACCAAAAGGATAGCTGAAAGTTATCATAGAGAGGAGGAGAGCTATGGCTATAAAGTCTCCAATATGAGAATGGGAACAAACCAGTTAGGCAGACAATTTCCCACAAAACCTGGCAAACCAAACATAGGAATGCCTGGGAATATATATATGATAGTGGATGATGTGTACTCCCCAATGAGAGTGGCAGACCTATTGGATGCCCTGGGAGTTGCAGAAAGGAAAATGAAAGGTTATTCTAGGATGGAGGAGAGATATAGTTATAAGATCTCCACCATTAGGATTATAAACAACCAATTAGGCCGACACTATCCCATGAAACCTAGTAAACCAAACATAGGTAGGCCTGGGAATGATTCCGATCAGCAAATGCAAAGTAGACCCGCAGAAGCATACATTCAAAAAGTTCTATAATATATATGAAGGGCCATTCATGCTCAAGGAAAGAAAAGGGGAAAATGCATTTGTACTAGAATCGTCAGAAGGAGTAAAAGGCACATATAATGTACGTAGCCTAAAACCAATGGCACTCATGACCTAAGCAATTTTTTTATATTCAAAATTTTTTTTTTGTTTGGGGGTGAGGCAAATGTAGATATATATATATATATAGTATTCAATTATTTAAAAAAAAAAAATTTTTTTTTATTCTTTTATACATACAGAGATTTATATGTATAGATTTATTATTATGAATAAGCAGTTCTTTTTGTGATTTATTATATAATATTTTTTTTATTAAATAATATGTGTTAAATTTATTTAACTTTCATTTTGTTAAAATAGAGTAAATCAGAAAGGTGTAAAATTAAGATTGTTAGATTAGGAGATAAAAATTGTACACGTGTGAAACAATGAATAGATCTGTACAAACACAAAGATGCTTTTACACTTATTTCTGATGGCTATAGATGGCCAGCTTTGTTGTTATCTGTATCTTAAGATTATTTTTACAAAAGAGGTGCTTTGATGTAGATAACGATAGCGATCAATTTTAAGTCAAACTTGTGAAGCTTTGATTTTTTTTTAAGATAAAGATTTCCAGATGTTTTTTTTTCTTTGGTTGAAATTCGCGATATAAATGATTAAAACAATTTTTTTTAATCAGTCAGTCTTAAATTTTTTTAGAGAGATGATCAGTCAGTCTTAAATTTTTTTAGAGAGATGATCAGTTAGTCATTAATTTTTTTAGAGTGAGAGTCACTCAAATTATTATTATTATTTTGAGACTCAACTCAGTCGGTCCTTCCTTGTTATTATTCTTAAGCAGAAATGTAAGCTCGGATTTTTTTTTAAAAGAGAGTGAACGCTTTAATTTTTTTTTTCTCACTCTTTGAAAGTTGAAAAAAAAGAGCAAATGAAATGTGCGTTTATATAAAGCAATTTCCAGCAATATTAAAGAAGAGGAGAGAAATGGAACAAGATTGAATTTATTAAAAGTTAGTAATAATTATATATAAAAATGATATTAACATATTTGGTTATGCATAATACAATGCCTCTGCATTGCTAAACCATTTTTTCTGCTTCCTGGTTAATACAGAATGAGTCAAAATCGCTGATCTATCTATGAAGTCATGTATCCAGTAATAACCAACAAAATGATAGATTTTGAAGCCAACCACACAAGCTATATGGAATGCTTTGTTTCTAGTTCCTGGCTTATTAAAAGCTCATTACCTTCAAATGAATGGAGAAGAGGAAATAGGAGGAAGAGAAAATCCATAACAGCCATGTAGAACCAAGTTTGAAGCCATAAATCAAATTTTTGTTGATTTACCTCAATCATCTAAAGTGTCGACAGCAATTATTTTTTTTAAAGAAGAGAGACAAGCAAATCCACCGGTACCTACTTATTCAAAGTACTTATAATAACTTTTTTTTTAAATGGTAGAAGGAAGCCAATCAACAGTGAATAATAATGGAATTGAAGAAACAAGCAAAGTCAATTGATTCAGCATTATCTTAAAAGTATCTGCAATAACTTTTTTTTTGTTGTTGTTGTTGTTGGTGAGCAAAGAAAAGCAGTCTGAAAATTCAAATTCAGGACATTAATAAGAAGTAAAAAGTAGACGGGTAAATATGAACTTTCTTTAACCGATTTTATTCTTTTACTTATTAAAAGTAAACCTTAATTTACTGGTCAAAGCAATTTTCTTTTTTTGATACAGAAACATTAAAGACTTGTTTATCTATAGTTATTTGCAATATCTCACAACATAGCACAAACATAGTTTAAATCTTTAAACTTAAATTTTTCATTATTTTTTTTTATTATATATTGTAATGTTGAAATGTTTTTTTTTTTTAATTGTTCTTCAGATGTTAATGATAATGAGCAACCTATAGATATATGCATTTATAATGTTTTTTATTTTTATTTTATCTTGTTGCATATTAAAAATTAATATATGTATTTTATTTTCTTTCGCTATAAGGTTGCAAAAGAAAAAGATATTTTTATATATGTAATTTTTGGGTATACATTTTAAACATATATGTTAACATTACCGAATGCGTGAATGTGTAACTGCTTATCCAAACACATCAAAGAATAGGTTATATATGATTAGTTTAAAATGGTAAATTAAAAAGTAGGGCATTACATTTGAATGGAAATGAAATGACATATACAAGTTACACCTGAAATTTATTTTATGATATGATAAGTAAGAAAATTCTTAAATAAGCATTTATAGAATATGTATTTTTTTTTAATATTGATTTAAGTCAGCTTATTTTGAGATATCAAAAAGTGACAAACCTATATATTAAGTTTATTTGCTTATACTTATATGAATTTTTATATTAATAAGCCATTTATTTAATTGTCGATTTGACTTTAAAGAAGGAAAGAAAGAGTAGTAGTGTTAATAAAATATAATTATATATCTTAATTGGTTTCCGAGTTATTATTAAGAATATTGTGTTTTTGTTTTTTTTGTCTTAATTCTATCATTTTAATTCAGCATCATTGCTCGCAGTTATTAAGTATTACCATTCGTATATATATTGAGCAATCACTTGCAAATATTAAGCGTCCGCAAAATAATAGGTAAACTAGAATGTTGATATTTAAGTATTTAAGGATTATGCTTGAGAATAACCAAATTTTGATAATTATAGTTCAACATAGAAAGCTAAAATTGTGTTGTGTCCATGAATTTAGATCATCCTCATCAAAGATGGATATCATGTTATTAGTTAAAAATGTTTCAAATAATACTATATAAAAGTTATGATCGCCATCAATCATCATTAATAAATTATAATCATTAAATTTAATGTTTAGCGTAATGAATATATTTTAGTAAATAGGGGTTTATAGAAAATTGAATATTATGCAAAGAGATTCATGATGATCAATCATCACCATTAGTATTATTAAATCCCAGTATGAAATATGATAATTTTAATAGATGCCTATAAGTTTATAAAGATGAATTTATTGTTGTGAGTTTATTGATAAGCCATGGCTGGTATCATCATCACTATTATAATCATTATTATGATATCACTATTATTATCATTATTATGATATTATTATCATCATCATCATTATTACCTTTATTGTGATAAATAATCTAGTTAAATGGCCATCAATATCAATAATGGTCTTCACATGCTTGTTTGGAAGCCATTAATAGGATTATACATGTCTGTTCATCAATATACGCTAATGAGCTAGCAATGTCTATAAGAATCTTTGATCTATAGTATAAACTTTGGTAATATTGGGATCTTGTAATTTTATCAATATAGATAAAATGTAAGAATGTCATTTTTGTTCAATAGTCATCCAAGTCATGTGTAATAAATATGTACTGAATGAGTTTGAACTCAAGTACACTATAAATAGATACTTATCTAGATTGAAAACAATCTAGTGGCGCTCATGGGAAAACACATGTACTTAGCTAAACTGAATAAAGAGTGATATCATCCCTTTCCAACTTCATAATATTAGTTTTATAAAATATATTTTTTTATAAGTTGTCATGAATAGCACCCGTGTGTGCATATGACCATGAATGGTCTTATATATTTGGAAAGAAGGATAGGAAGGATTCTTTGTTAGAAGAACCTAGTATTGGAGATAAGCATAAGGCACTCCAGGAATCTCACAGTGGGTACTTTTATTCAGTTGCTATATTTAATATTATTTTTATTAGATGACAATGGCCAGTATGTTTTATTGTTCAGATGACTGCCCCAATATATAAATAAATACCAAGAATCTTTAATGCTGATATTTTCTTTGTCTATGCTATGATGAATTGATATAGTTACAAATTATAGTTACAAATACATATCTTTTATATTAATTTAATAATTACAAATACATATTTATATTAATTGATAAATATTGTTACAATATACAGTTTATATCTAAGCTTGAAATTTTTTCATTTAATATAGGGTTAGTTATATTTATTCAGGTATATTTTAGAGTAGATCATGTTATGAATATACCTTGGGAAGTTTTTTGCTTGTAAGGCAAAATTTAGCAGTTTTTTATACATAATTTGTAGCATATTTTTATTTACCTTCATTTATTTTATTTTTTTGTAATTGTATGTTTATTTACAAAATAAATTCTACAATTATATTTTAATATTTAATATCCACAATTTTTTTACTATTTTCAAAATTTCATTTAAATAAATTTGATTATACTTTTGGCAAAACTAATTATTCACTACATAAATTATTTGCATGTAAACAAAGAAAATGACATGCTTTTCTTCTATACTCACTTAACAAACAATAGTAGCAAACAATCTAACTAAGGTTAACCACTTTCAAAGATGTAGTCATAATAAAGTGAAAGACTAAAACCTTTGTCTGATGCATGTTAAAAATGCTTAGTTGATTGGCTGTCATATAAACATCTTTAAGGTGTATCTGACAAAGGTTTCAGCCTTTCATATTATTATATATAATCTGCTTGTGCTTGATAAATTAATATACACCTGGGTCTTATTTTATGCGGATTATTTTAATGCGATTTTGATGTTATACGATTCATGTTTCTTCTTAATATTTTTCATATTTCACTATATTTATTAGATATCAAGAAATTTAAATTATTAATAACTTATTTTGACTTGAAATACTTTTTTTCCAAAAATATAACATTATATTAGCAGCTAATGTGAACATGGCCTGAAGCTATATTTAGAATAAATAACATACTTATATTGAGTAAATAATAATAATCGATTTATACTTACATATTGTTATATCTGTAAATAGTTGCAGATAAAATTACTTTAGAAGTAAAATCATGGTAAAATAAAAGTTATTATTCTAAGCATAAAAAAGTATGTGTGCACATAAAGAAATAGAAAGAATTGAAATGTATATAATAGTTATCTAAAAGTAAGTGTTAAATTATGGTAGAAGAAAATATATTAAAATGAAGTGAGAAAGAAAAAACTAAAATTGTGTAAACTGTAAATAAACTTATGAATTAAACAGAATAATGTTGAAGCAAACTATAGAAACAAAATCCAAGATGGAAGTAAGGACTAATTAAAGATTATGAATTCCTGAGGGGATAAGAAAAACCTAGATTAATTAAAATAACTTTTAATTAATAGACAATGGAATGCGTGAGACTAAAATGCAGTTTAGAAGGAGAAAGTGATTCATTCTTTTCCTGAGAGCCAGAGTGAGTGCAAGTACATTGTGAACTTATATTCACTCAGGAATATAGGACACCACCCAGCCAACTCGGGGCTGAAGGTTAAAAGTACCGACTAGGGTAATGTACAGCCCACCACAGGTTTAATATTATTTTGTAAGCCTATGGGTTTTTGTAATAAGATAATTGTGGGAAATCGGTAATATATATATTATTTAATAGACTAATTATAGATCTGTAAACTATACTAAAATTTATGACAAATATATCTAACATTTATTTTAAGTATTATTTGTAATGTTTTTATTATTTTGTAAAGACATAACAAATGTGAACATGGCCTGAAGCTATATTTAGAATAAATAACATACTTATACTAATGAGTAAATAATAATCGATTTATACTTACATATAAAAACATCGCAATAAATATTCAAAAATGTTAAACTTTTAAAATGTATCTTGTTAGGTATAACAGAAATAAATAATGTAGATTTTTTAAAAATAAATAAAGATTTTATTGATTTTTTAAACTGAAAATAATATTTTTAATGATAGTGTATAATTTTTTGTTTTGATTGTAATCCTCATTTTTTAAATATAGAAACAAAATGTGAACATTTAAAATTTATTTCAGTAGTAAAAATCAGTTGTCAACAGAAAACCATTAACACAGCACAAGACTGAAATTGGCACTAGTTGTGTAAATGGGATGGAGCAGAATATGGTAAAAATTAGAGTGGTGAATGGAAAATAAAGTGGCTAACAAGTTTCTCTGTCCATAATTGCTGAGAGATTCTTGACTTTGTTCAAGAAGAAGTTACATCACATCACATCGACAAATGTGATTTCTTACCAGTTTACAAATGAACCGCACATTCAAAAATAGTGATAATGATTAAAATACTATGAAAACATGTGAAATTAAATACTGTAATTAATAAAAAAAAAAGTAAAAAAAGTTTGTCTTGTACCAATTTTTTTCAAATATTTGATATTTTTTATTTGTCATAGTTTATTTCTTTATTTTTTTAATGCCGATTTTAAAGTAATTTTTCCTTGTTGCTTTGCTTTTATGGGAATTCTGAAAATTACAGATGCTATACCCCCTTTTTCAAAGTAAGTTAAGTCTATTTTTGTGCGATTTTTTAATGCGGGTTTTCTGTGGAACCTAGTACCACATAAAACGAGACCCAGATGTATTTAAAGATGCAGTAAATAATTTTAAATCATTTAATACATTAATTAAAATAGAATTTTTATCCATTCATTTTGTACCCAGTTGTCAATGCACAAGGTTGCTGTAAAGAGCATTACAGCAGGTACATATATATATATATATATATAATAAGTAAATTTGTATATATAAATTGTATCATAATAAAGCACAACAAACATAAACATGATGCATTAATACTGGGAGTTGTGTCTGGGCATATAATACCCACTCACACCAATTGAAAGAGACATTAAAATTGATAACGAAATATTGTACGCAAACACATGTGTATAATAAATTCATATATTTTTGTTTATTTCTCTTTTCTTGTATATTTTTGTTCTACATATAATTTGATGGTTATATATTTTTCTTTTCTCTGAAAAACACATAAGTGGAAAAAGCAAACTTATTAATCAACATTGGTCACATGTTGTAACATATTAGTAAAAGAAATATTATTAAAGTAATTGTTCCAACATACTTGCATATTTATTTTTAATGACTTCTCTGAAAAAATTTGGAATCTTTCTGTAATCAAAGAATTTTAATTGCTTTGGTGAAAATCTGTAATCAAAAAGCAGAATTGTTATTAATGAATGTTGTAATTAAATTGTCATTTTCCTTAGATAAAATAAAAAATTATTTGACTTAATATCTATTAAAACAAGTGGTCTGAAAATCCAACATGGAAACTAAGTATTAAAACCCTGTTATATAGAGTTTAAACAAGAAAAATAGAACAGAATGTTTATGATTTAAATGATTAACTCAAATAAAAGGTTGGCTGACTTATACTTTTCAGGAGAGTACCTGAATTGGTATTGTAATGAATGGGGTTGATAGGTTTTGGTCAGTGCTATGGGATACATTCATTCTTTATTATTTAATTCATTACTTTGGCTCTGGAATCCTCCAGTCATTCAGACACTTAGAGAAATTCGTTTTCTTACATGTCCCATTAGATTAGAACTATCGCTGATATTCCTATAAGAAATTTATTATACAGTTCTTTTAAGAACTAATGATTTTTTGTAGATACAGTAAAGCTGCAAAAATGAAAATTAATTAATGCCAGAGTAATAACATCCTAAAATATCTGTGATTTTTCATCCAACAAGAAAGAATATGAAGCAATCCACCATAGGTTCCAGCAAAATGACCATGGGGTAGACAACAAGTCAGTGCATCCACCCATTCTGTGTCCAAATAGACAAGATGTGACCAAAACAGTTCCAACCAGCTGTGATGTTGACAAAGTCTGCCTTACTATGTCTCAATGATATAAAATCCTTGCCACATGGTGAGATGAATTGAAGCCCAGTCAGAAAAAAATGAAGATAGCTGAATAATTTTATTTTACGATTTTTATAAATAGTTATTTAATTAACTTTGCTACTTCCAATATTTAGGAATATATTTATTTATTAATCATTTAAAATAAAAAGAGAATGTTTCTAGGAAAAAGATTTTGCAGGTATAATAATATGGCTTTTATTTAAAATCTTATTATTCATTTGTTTCACCCCAAATTCCAATAATATAAATCCTAGATATATATTACAGTGATGGTTTCATAATATTATCTCTCGGTTGATATTTCAAAAACGGTTGCAGTTATTTTTTTTCTTATTGTTTTTATACACTTGAAATATGTATACACTACACATCCACTTGGTATATTCAGTAAATATGACACCTTATGTTGAGTATCTCAACGTTATTATTGTCAATGTGGCACCTTATGTTGGATGTTTTAATGGGTTTACATTATTGTAAACTATTCATAAGCATTTCACTTAATAACATATTTATAATAGTTTGGAGTATACATTTGTTCTCTCTTTCTCTCTCTCTCTCTCTCTCTAACTCTCTCTCTCTCTCTCTATATATATATATATATATATATATATATATAAGAACTTATTATTTATGAAATATAAACACAGCACCTCATGTGTGAGTGCCATAAGGTATTTATTTGAACGCAACCTTATTAGTATGTGTTTAATTATTAGTATATGTTTAAATTACGAAAGCTACAATTAAATATATAGTAAAATATTTTTATACTACAAATATATATGCGCACATTTTTTTTTTATTTACTTAGATAAAATGAGATTTAAAGTATTAAGTCAAAGTACATTTCTGTATAACCGAGAATCTTTTATCTATTAAACATAGTTCAAATCACTTAAAGTACACCGTATTTATGAGTGTAGAAAGCTCAGACCACTTTCATCATTAATAACCATTGTAAATAATATTAAGGATTTATTAATATTATTTGTCATATAAAAGTGTATTTATTGTTTTTATTTATTCTACTCTTATATGTATGAACCGGTGTTTGGTATATGAGGATTGAATAAATATTTAATCACAATATCAATTTTTTGTGTGTTATTTTATTGGATATAAACTTTACTCTTGCCTTAACAACCATGTACAAATAATGCCTATTACCTTACCCATTGAAGAGCCAGAGATGTAGAGCATACTGAGCTAGCCAAACAGGATATTGCTTTACCGGGGGAATTAAATATTCACTCTTTTGCCCAGTTACACACATATTTATGAAGTCAGTAATATAGTAAATGGTAGCTGCATATTTTTCTAGGAGAGGAGAAGACTTATTTTGTTCTTTTCTAAGAATGACACATAAAAGCTATTAGTAAATAGGGCTTTTCAAAGATATGTACTTGCCATAGTCTTAAACATATAGGCATTTGAG
The DNA here is from genome assembly GCA_028023455.1 of Epiperipatus broadwayi. Classification (NCBI taxonomy): domain Eukaryota; kingdom Metazoa; phylum Onychophora; class Udeonychophora; order Euonychophora; family Peripatidae; genus Epiperipatus; species Epiperipatus broadwayi. Next base: position 1,489,254 of record JAQFVV010012605.1, on the reverse strand, counting down.
AAATTTGTTAACCAAAGGGAGTTCTAATTGACAATGTCATGTCAATCTCTCTCTCTCTAACAGTTTAGCTAGATCTATTGATACATTACAAGTATAGACAAATGGCTAAATTCTTATCCATTTCTTTCCCTGTTAAATCTTGATCACTTCATGCTCAATGCAAGACTTGGAGCAGGGAAGTATGGTCTGGTACAATTAGTAGTTAAAATATTCATATCTTCTGATCTATTTGAGTCATCTTAAAGTTTTCCCAATAAATACAACTTTATCATACACTGTATGATTAGTTACTAGATTTATTCAAAAAACATACTCGACTGCATCTAATAATATTATTGATCCACCTTTACAATATGAAATAAAGCAACACTGGTCTATCCAATAGCCTTCTGATTTTTTGACTAAACAGTGAATACTACTGAACTTACATAGCAGATTATTTTTCCATTTGATTTATAATAGCTATAATTTATTTTTAAATTTATTTCATAAGTAATATTAGTTAAAATTTATTTGTAAATCAAATTCACAACTGATGTTACAGCATTTTTCTTGTGATTTTTTTATTTTAATAATGACATAATCTTTTTTTTGCCACATCATTTTAAAACAACAAAATACTACTTTCACAATATATATTGTGCCACAGGTAAAGAAATTTGGAGATTAGTACTTTTTGAAACATGTGGTAGTGCAATATCTATATCAATATATATGTTACATAAATACTTAAGATAGTTTAGATTATCTTCCCAAAAATCTTATGGTGTTGGTACGTCAGTATTATAACATAAAAAATATGTTTCCCAGTATCATATTATCTTCAATGCTTTCTTTGTATTAATGCTAAAAATTGTGTAAAATTATTGTTGTTAAACCTTTTGTTCACAGCTATATATTTGTAATCATTTTTAAGTTATTAGTAATAAATTTGCCCAATTTTGCATCATGAGTTAAGTTAAAAATACACTGTTCCATTTCATTTGATAATTGATAAAGTAATATACTATAATGGTATAAAAAATAAAAAGTGAAAGGAAGGTGACATAAGTAATATGAGATAAAAACCATCAACATCGTCTCGATCAAATAAGTAATCAAATTAAAAATAAATAAAATGACCATTGAGTCAGCATCAATAATGGATGAGTTGCATCTCCAGCATTACAGAAAAATAATTATTATTCCTCATCAGTAATCAATCAGAAATCAATAATTAACAGTCAACTTTGTGACTGAAAAAACTGAACTTTTTACTGGCTTCAAAGGAGGTACAATATAAAGAAGCTAAGTATCTAGCTATTGACAACCTTAGGGCAGAATGTACCACAGTTATTTCCGCACATATGTGCTATCTATCATAATATAAAAAAATCAGTTAGTTCTGATACTGAAACATTCAGATCATCAATGCCTCGGCCATAAAATAACAGTAACATCTTGGCCAATTATAAACTTTTTTTTTCTTCTTCTTGTTGTAGTAGTAATAGTAGCAGCAGTAGCAGTAGTGGTAGTAGTGGTAGTGGTGGTAGTAATGGTAGAGGTGGTAGTGGCAGTAGTAGTGGTGGTGGAAACAGCAGTGGCAGCAGTAGTGGCAGCAGTAGCAGTGGTAGTAGTAGTTGTAGTGGTAATAATAATAATAATAATAATAATAATAATAATAATAATAATAATAATAATAGTAACAGAAACAGCAGCAGTAACAACAACAATAATAATAATGATGATGATGATAATAATAAATATAGTGCAAAAATATTAATGGTGATATCATTGTCTGTTCGAAGATTGATATCATTGTCTGTTCGAAGATTATCTATTATCTGGATGTCCAAAACACCAACAAATACTCACACATATATAAATCTACTGTTATTGCTCAGAATAGCTTGGGAAGCAAGAATCCTATGATTGTAAACAAAAAAAACAAGTAATATCTTTTGCTTTAAAACTATTTTAGTATTAAATAAATTCATTTGACTAACTTAAAACAATCATATGCAGATTTATTAATTAGAAACAATATCAATAAAATTTAATTAAATATCTATTAAATACTCCATAAGTATATTATTCTGATTTTGATTAAAACAAAAAATATTTATAACATTGTAATTTACAGATATTTTAATATTTTGCATAGCATACACCTGTATAAACATACAGATGTGCTTGTATAATAAGATAAAATTAATATATTCGAATTGTCAATAAACTAATAAAAATCAATTTATTTTAATAAATCTTACATAACACCTGATTTTAGTATTTGTGATTGAGCATCTTAATATGTGCACACACTGTGTTTAAATCATAATAGCCCTTCTTTTGTCAAGCAATATATTTATAGTTAATTTTCACAAGGACATAATTCAATTTGGATTAAATATACATAAAACAGTCGCACAAAACACGCATATTTTAATATAAAATGAAATCGGTGGTATGAATTTTGAATATCTTTTTACAAGTCAGTTATCAATACATTATATTTTAATTCTATGTAAATGTTTTAAAAGAAAGAATTATCTTTAACAGTTCGGTTTGAAATTTTATTAAACACTCTGGCTTTTGTTTCATTTTCCATATTTAAGAAAAGATATCTGAGTTTACTTTTCTAATTCCCATATAAAATCTTATATGAATAATAACTGGAGTAAATCTTATGGTTATGGAAATAAACTGAAAATTTACTCTTACTTTCTCCCTTATTTTGTTTTTAGTTGCATACATTAGGTGAGAGTTCCTTATTTTAAAACATATAAACTATATATTAAATATATACTGCAATGTTACATGCTTGAAATAATGTCATTTTCATTAGATATATTACTACTAACCAGCTAATATCTATTCATAAAATAGATTACCCTTATGCACTTTATATATACAGCCACAATAATTTTATGTATGCTTTTTTGCATGTAAATAAAGCAGTATATTTATAAAATCATCACACAGTAATCTTTGCGTTCTCTGATGAGTACTGCAATTTCTCAGTGAGCTGGATTAGTAGAATCATGTCCATGGTAGAGTAGTATACGAATTTATTGTCATTTTTGAAAAAGATATATTGGGTAAATTTTGAAAGTTAGTCATTCTCAATCATTCTCTAATTTGATAAACATCAGACATGCAAGAGATCTAGTATATGAATATTTGGTACGAGCCACACCAAATCTTGCCATTACCTGCTTGTGAATTCAAACTCAACCAACGTGATATTAGTAGCAGCTGGCTTGACCTATCATTAGCCTTTTTAAAAATTGATTGTTTTTTCTTTCAAACCTGTTTTATAGACTATGATGGATTTGAAATTACAAAAACTAAATAAATTAACGATTTTTCAATTTTCATTAATTATAACCTAAAATTTTCTTAATTTTGTAAGCAAAGTCAGATGTAAAATTTATAATTAAACTATATTACAATTATTTTCTTTAGTTTTAATTAAAGACAGTTCTTAATTAATCTAATTAAAAACAGATGGTTTTAATTATTGTATTATCTATTAAAAAATAAAAACAATTTTATTTCACGTTTTGTTTTAATTATCAAAATCAGAATTAAATAAAACATTAAATAGATCTTTTTAAATGATCTAAAATACAATTATGTATAATAAATTTAAAAATCAAAATTATTATTTATGCCTGAATCTGTTATTTTTGTATATATTACTTGTAAATAAATACCTACAATAAATTTTGTTTAAGTTGATTTTTATTTCACTTTCAACTTTTATTTATAAATAAATATGCACACACATTTCTATCTTGTTGAATGTCATGAATCATCATTCTCTCAATATTAAGTGAAAATATTTTCACCTGACTAAGCTATAATCCAAGTTTAGTTCTAGATGTTTTGCTGGATATAGTTTAGAAATAGATTCGGTAGTGTTTTCACTAAAATACTCTGTTAATAGGCAAATATTTATTTTACTAACTTATTTGGCCATTTCATTTTATAATTTTGTCATGTTCCAAATTAAATATATAATAATTTTTTACACAGTCTATTTTTTTTAGTAATTAGTATTAGATTCTTATTGGCTGCTGGATTTTATTAATAATGACAGTTATAATTCTTTGATGGCTGAACGGAATCAACAATTTTAATTACTAACTTAGTTTGCATTGTACACAATATCAATTTCATAGATGTAAAGATTCTAGCATTGATTTCACTTTAGTTCTGTTACTAGAGAGACCTACAATACCTGAATAAGATATAATAGCTCCATTCAAAGTTTATTGTTGTATATTAGTATGCATTCTATTATTAACATTCAAATGTATTTGAAATGCTTTCATAAAATTTTTAATTTTTTAAAACTTATTTATCAAATCATATGGGAAAATAATAGTTTAACAAATGATTACATTCAAAATACTATTATCATTAACACTCAGAAAAATAGTATACTTTGTTTATCAGACCATCCCAGTAGCATTTGATCACAAGCTAATATAACACATATTACATTTTAAATAAATTATATCGTGATGGCTGTTTTGTCACCATTTACCTACAGATAATTATTTTCAGATTATCTATCATTAAAACAGAATTGCTTTAGATTGATTTATTGTCATAATAGTAGTTGAATAAAGGGTAAATCAATAAATATGCAAACATTTGTTTGATTTTTTATTTATGTCTATAGATAATATCAGCTACTTCAATCTAATATAGATGCTATGTCTGATGAGCGGTAAGTAATTAATTGACAAAGGCAGAATTGAGACAATTAGCTAATAGTTTAATTTAAATACACACAATTATTTTTACATTTATACATAGCCTATGTAAACATGGTGACCTGCACATAATAAACTTATTCCTGCATTTTGACTTATAGAAGCAGGTGTCTTTTATTTATATTAATACCCGCTCCCATGGACAAGACTCAAGGGGTTTATATATGTTTCAAGACTTCTTGAATCTTTACGTACCTTACCATAAATGGCATTTTCACATACACATAGTATTTTTTACATTCCTCACCATATATGGTATTTTATACAGTTTTCTGACCGTATAAGATCACCTATGCAACTCTACAATCTAACAACATTGCTATTTAATGAGTGTAAGAAGTTAAATTGTGACATTTTATGGTTACAGTTGTTTATATAATATAATTGTTTATACATGATCATTATACATAATTACTTTAAAAAGTTATTATTTATACATTTATTATTGTACCACATACATATGTACTTAACTTGCTTAGCCATACACACTGCACACCTTTCCCAGTCCAAAAGTATGGTTCTTCACCTAACATAGTCTTTGAGATGAGTAAGGGTTTCTAGTTCTTGACACTCACTGGAGGTCTTTACTTCAACTCACATGTGATTTTGGTGTGGTAGACTTTATTTTTGGAAGAGTTCCCAACTGTTTGCAATTCATTTTCTTTGGAACTGTAGATCTCTGGACTGGTTTATGCTGTAGGTCTTGTGTCAATGTTGTTTCCAATTGCTACTTTACTGTTTCCATTGTTTACAGTTGCCAGATATCATCATTGTAGCTGATTTTTATGTTTCTGTAATATAACATGCTCTTCAGTTTCAATTTCTGCCAGTTGATTCATGATAGTACTCATCATAGTTGCTTGGTCCCAAGTCTTTTTTAATTTATTCAGTGACAAGATATTATTGCCTATTTCAAACTTTCTCTCTACCATTACTCTGTCATTACTTCTTTGTCTGGTAGGTAACAAGATTGACAATTTATTACTTATTTTTCTTTGAAACAAAAGTTCAGCTGGGATTTTATTGGTGACACTAAATGGCATGCAACATTGATAAAACATTATTTTAAATAAGGCTTTATTTATATATTCAGTTTTAACCTTGCTTAAACTTTTTTCATACTTTGGACTGCCTTCTTAGTGATTCCATTTGATTCTGGGTGATTTGTTGGTGATCTTATGTCATTTATTCTCCAATTTGTTAATAAAATCTTCAAATTTCTTTAAGCAGAAAGCATTGCCATTATCTGATACAAGGACATTCAGTGTTCTATATGTAGTGAAGATTTCCTTAAGTTTCTCTATAGTTACAGTTGAACTAATATTTTTTACAACTTTGTATTCAATACAAGACTATATAAATCCACTACTATTAAATAAAAGTGTCATTTTCATGGACAAACATGAAAATGTGGGGTTTTTCCCAGACCCTCTCTGGTATAGGCTATGAGAAATATTTCTTTGGTGGTTGATCAGCAGTGATTTGACACCCTTCACACTTTTTAATATACAGTTTGAGGTGTCTATTTATTCCTGGTTGCCATACTTAGCTAAGTGCCAGGATTTTAGCTCTATCCATTTCTGGATGATTCTCATGTAAACATTTGAGTAATTTTCTGTGACCATAGCTGTGTATAAGTATTTTGCTATTTATCTATATAAAGCCTTTATTCATGGACAGTCTCTCATGTACTTTCCTCAGTACATTGCTTAAGTAGAGAAAACATTGAGTGAACCATTTGCTTTCTATTCAATTTTCTAAGAGTTCTGTAGCCAGAATCGGCATTAGTCCATTCTGCTCTTGTTCATTATTAATAGTATTTGAAGCTGGCTGATCATTGTAATTTATATAAGTCTTCGGTCCTTCACAATTCAGCTTTATTTGGACATCTAGATGATGCATCTACATGTGATGTATTTTTATTTGTGATTCTATATTGATTTTTTTAATGATGCATATTTTTATTCCTAGAGGTGCAAACCATTTTTGGACTATGATTAGGTCAATTTCTCCACTCACTATATACAGTCATAGTATTTCTTTACTTTGCTTTGTTTCTACCATCATGTTGTGACTCCTGATATTCTTATTGGATTTTTTTTACCCAGGCTTTGAGGCCTGTGTTTTCTACTTTCGGAAAAAAAAATTAAATTCTTACTTAGACTTTCCCAATCTTTACTTACCATCAGTGACCCTCCTGCTCCACTATCAATTTTCTTGGTTATTGGTTTGCCAATTAATTTTATGTTTAACATAATTTGATCAAATTCATCTATAGTAGCACTTTTATGTAGCTACTTTTCATCAATCTGGACATAAATCATCTGCTTGACTTTTTATGATTGTGCCCTCTTTCAGGAATCTCAATTATTATTCTATAGCTCTCCCTTGCTGGCATAATCCATTCGCAGGCTTTGTGAATGATTTTTCCACATCAGAAATATTTAACTTGTTTGTCAGTTTTATGTTTAATTTCAGAAATTTTAAAAATTGTAGCTTGAAGTGGTTAGGGTCTTGTAAAGCCTTTGAACTCTCTTGATTGGTCTAGTAGTAGTTTGTATGCTATTTGCATCTGAATACTTTCTTGTACATTAGGTCTTTTACTGCTAATAATATCTACCTAAACTGATTGTATATTATTTGATACAATAGTTGCTTAGGGAAAGATTTCTCTAAATATTTGCTATAAATAGCATGGTTTTGCCATCCTTTTTAAACCAATGTCATAACCTTTTTTCCCCTTTGTCTTATGACTCGAAAATGCAATCCAGCAATAAACTTGGAAGACTGGGGATTGAAATAATCATTTAGCTTTGTTACCAGCTCATTGTATTTTAGTGTTGCTGGTGAATTTTTACAAAGTTTATTAGCAATTTAGATTACTTTTTGGTCTGCAAAGCAAAGTAATGAGTTTATTTTTACAGTATTCCCTGTAATACTACTTAGTGTAAAGTAAGTTTTTAAGTAATTTTTTATTGTCTGAACATATAGTGGTCAATCTCTTGGATTGTCTACATTAAACATTCATATACTGACTTGTGATTTGTCCACCATTTTCTGTTAATTTAAATTCACTTATGATTTCTCTCCATTTGCTTTTAAGGCAATTACTTAAAATTCCATTCCTGTATTGACTGTGCTAATTTGCTGTATTCAATGAGCAGAAAGTAAGTAGAGGACAAAGGTAGAATTGAGATGGTAAGCTAATACAGACAATTATATTTATATATACATAGTCTATTTAAGGCATATTAAAATAATAAAAGGTCATGGTGACCTGCACATAATAACTTTAGTTCTGCTTTTTGATTTACAGAGGCAGGAGTCTCTGAATTACATTAATACTTGTTCCCATAGACCAGGATCTGGGGGTACATATACCCCTAATACTTCTGGAGTCTTTACTTACCTTACTATATATGGCATTTTCACATACACAGTATTATTTACATTCCTCACCATTCTACAGTTTTATGACTTTATAACATCAGCTGTGCAACTCTATGATCTAACAACAATGCTATTTAATGATGGTTACATTGCTACATTTTATGGTTATGGTTATTTATATAATTGTTTACATACGATCGCTATATATAATTACTGTACAGAGTAATTTTTTATTCCACATATTAATTATACATTTATTATGGTACAATATATTGTACCGAGATATATCAGGAAGGAGTGTGCTTTCTTCGGAGTTACACATAATTTAAAAAAAAATATATATAAATTGATAAAAGATTTGTTTAAATATTTAAAAAAATAAATAAATAAAAGGTCTTGTAGGGTAAAATAAGAATAAAAAGATTTTTTTCCTCATAGACAGGTTTATCGTTAAAAGCATAAATTAGACAGTTTTATAAGATATAATTTTGAATCGTATTTAAATGAAACCTAAAGAATTAAAATTTGATTTAACTAAATTTGATTTAATTGGGATTTGATTTAAGATTGCTTTAAAAAAAAAAAAAAGAAAAAGCAAGGTGGAGTTCGTTTTGTCTTATAATTATAATAATAATAATAAAAAAGAAAATATATGTAATCAAAGGAATGTAGTGAACAATGGGAGCTAATGACAAACATAAGAAATTTCCATTAAACGGCTATTTAGTGAAATAACTCTAACAAAGAAATTGAAAATAACTTTAACAAAGAAATTGAAATAATTCTAACAAAGAAATTGAAATAACTCTAACAAAGAAATTGAAATAAAGAAATTGAAATAACTCTAGCAGAAAGTACAAAGAAATTAAATGACCAATGCAAACACCAGAAATTCAGCACGGACCGTAACTGAAACACCAGAGGATTAGTTACGTATTGTAGATTGAATCCGCAAGATAAGGACCGTAGAATATAAAAAGGGCGAATTTTCTATTGTATTATTAATTAAAATTATTTTTATAGATCGAGAGCATTGAATATTAATATACGTCTAAAGTTAAACATAATGCTGCACTGTTAAACCCATCGTGTGAACAGCCGGCCGAATCCTTCCCGCAATACCAACAGCAAACAGTTCAAATGTCGATCATGGTCGCGTAAAACAAGAAGGAGACGGAGTGTCCACGTGGAGCCCACAGGATCCCAACGACATCGGGAAAAGGATTGCAAAGAGTTAGCGCTAACTGACCGAATGAAATACTATCAGAAGCAACGCTCGGAACCGTGCATAAGGGAGAAAGCTAGGTAATGTTTATTTCAATTTCTAATTCATTAATTAAAAGCCGTAATAATAAATGGAATAATAAACTCTGAACTTTATGGTACGAACAATAATTATTAGTTGTCTTTAGCTCCATTACCCAGAGATTTTATTGTGATTTCAAATATAATTGTGTGTGTATAATTATTTTTTTTTTTGATGTATTTATAATATGAAATTTTGATTGTATTAAATATTATCTGAACTTGAATGAAAGTGTAATTAATTATATTATAAGACCAAACGAAGTGTAATAGCGTAAATGGAGACTTCATGGGTTAGTGATTACTTAAATTAGATTTAAATTAAATAATTAAATAAAAGAAAAAGAGAAAGCGAGAAAATTAGCGCAGAGAAAGATTCATAAATTGATTTTTTAGGTAGGCGGATTATATTTAATTGATTGTTGTAGCTGAGCTAGCGGGAGCGGGTACTAGATCGTATTGGTCAAGCAGACTTGTCGACAAAGGTCGGCTGGCGCCCATTGGATTTTTTCCTTTAAATAAATAAAAGGTTTGATTGGCTAATGTGTAGTCTAGTAAACGAGTATTAATGTTATTGGCAAATGTTTGCAAATGATATTGATTACTCTACCCGAGGTACTGACAGCCCCGTGATAGGATTTTGTGTAAGAGGGAGGTACAAAGTTCTGATCGAGTCGTGATTATAAACATTAAACATTTTTATTGATGTTATATAAATGATGTTTTTATAAAATTTACGAGACGACGTGTAAAGGGTTAGGTATAATATATATGTATATACCTTGTTTGATTTTGAACAGTGTAATAGATTTATCCTAACAGTATATTTATGGACATTGGACTTTGTTGATCTTAAGCGCCAATCCCACTATTGAAAATAAGAATTATACTGAAAGTTGCTAATGTGAAATTTTCTTGCTATGTGTAACTAGTTGTATGGCACTAGTTAACTCAATTACAGGGCTCTGGTGGTAAATACACTGATGGAGATATGTTTCCTTTCAGATTATATGGTATGGCAATAGATTTTGTCGATCATATTATTTATGATGTATTCATTTCATTTTAATATGAGTAATTTGAAGCTTACAATTTGGCTGACTTTTATTAATTAATAACTTACATGAAATATTATATACCCCTATGTGGGAGGACACCTTCACTCATAATAACATATATATAATTGTGGCAATTGAATAGAATTAGACAAAGAACAATAAATTCACTACTATCATGAGATTACATGAATAACAGCTTTACTAAGTAATAAGCAACATATTTAAGGCTAAAAAAATAAGTATGATTTTATAGAGGCACAGTATACATATACACACTCTGATATATAAATTTACAATTTAATAAACATGTATTATTTTACCTCAGTTCCCGGGAACTCATGGCACTAACATATATAAATTTTAGCTTGGTATGATAATGGCCATCTAAATTTGTCTTTGATACAGTTTATTTATTTTTGGTTTTCTGGAGAGTCAATTGGCAAGATAATTTTTCTTTTAGCTTGAAGAAAGTTTTGATCAGATGCAGATTTCTGAAGGTAGATGAATGACAGGATCTGTACCATGGTTACATATGAGAGCTATGGGGCATGAGCCAAACACAGTTATAATCGTTTACCTTTTAGTCATATTTTTTACATTTGAATACTTATTCAATTTCTATTCCTCGACAAAATTTCTATTTATACTAGCAATTATTACAACTACAGAGCTCCAACATTTATGTAAACATTTCTATATGTCTCTAACAAAAATTTCCGCTTGCTCACAGTTCTGATTGATGGTTAACTGCCCCTCTCTTTTTTGTTTTATTTTTTCTTCAGGAATATTCCACAAGCATCCATATCCACCACTAAATTCATTTTTAATCTTACATAAAATCTCCAGATACTTATTAATTGCTTAGAAATCTTACATGGAATTCAAACTCTGATAACAAAAATATGCACTGTTCCTATCTTTAAATTTTTTTTACCCTTTAAAATAAAAAATTTTTAAGGAAAAAAAAAAAAAAAAAAAAAAAATCTCATTGCACACTTGGCAATTTAAGACTCATATATTTACATCTCATGAAACAATATAGAGATAGAATGTTTACTTATATAAATTCTTCAATAATTATAAGCATCTTATTGTCTCCAGATGTGTGTGTGTGTGTGTGAATATCTACAATTCCCTTTGTAACAGGGTTCAAACTTGTTTCTCGTTACTTCTGTATGCATAAATTCATTTCTGTAAAATAATGATCAAGATATCACTCAGCTGTCTTATTTTTATTATGACTCATTATTTATTAGATTGAATGATAACTAGTCCATAAGAAACATTATTTATAAAAGAAAGGTTTTTGTAAACTAAAAACTGTGCAGCCTTTGGTGGTGCTGTTTCTGTGTAAAAACACAGAATTATACCGCTTTCACAGCCGAACCTACAGCTAATATACAAGTGATCATTAATATACGAGTAGATCGTATGTAGTGGTTATATTACGCAGCCAATTCTTCTGCGTTCAATAACACTACATCTACTAACAATACTATGATCGTATAGTTTGCCGTTGATTTCATTGCGGGTTGAATTCCTATGCATATTGACAGAATTTGTATTGTCGCTAGAATTTAAGATGAGAGCGTGAGTATTGTCATCTTTTTCAAGTGTTTATTTGTTGATGTTTATGATTTTCTGTATTTCCCAACTGAAAGATTTTTGCGTACTAGTAATTTTCAGCGTATTATTGATATTTGTCAAAATTTTATTTTTTGGCTAATTTTGGCTTTTTTGGGACTCAAAAAAGACAAAATACAATTTCTCAAGCTCTCTGGCAGACGATTGGAGTTGTTTGCGGAAAATACCGTTTCTGTCATGACTCGGATGAGAGTTGAAAAAGAAGAACAAAATGTCTACCATGTTATTATATTTGTGGGACGTCCCAAACAGAGAATGTGAGGCAGTTGCATTTTTGCAAGCCCAAAACATCCTGCCATTCATTACAGTTGATTTAGTTCAGTCATATGTGGTTAATAAATTTATTTTCTGGAAAGAATTTGTGTTTTGTTTGCAATTATTTTTATCTGTAAATCATGTAATTAACAACCAGAATGACAGTGTTAAAAAGGGGTGGCGTAGTTTGTTGGACATCTCTTGATTGATTGATTTTTTTTAAAAAAAAAAAACAAAAAGTACTTCTTCTTTTGACATACCTATTCGTTCCGTTTAGAAGCAAAAAGAGGTTTTTTGTTGTTGTTGTTTTAAATCAATAAACAGCAAGTTAAGTAGATTTTAAAAATGAACCTGAGCTAATTTTTGTTGTTAAAAAAGAATAAAAATACCGGACATTTTATTTGTTATGAAAACAAAAAATCTTTAACAAACTTGTACGACTCTTAAAAAAGATAAATAAATAAATCCTACAGAATGTAACAAAACTGGTTAACATACATATTTTTTGTGTTAAAATAAAAACAATACCGCGATTGACTTTTTGGTTTTTGTTTAGGACGTTTTATTTCTTATTATTAAAAAAAGAAAAAAAATCAAAACCCGCCAACACAACCCCCTTCCCGTATTTATAAATCTAAGAGAAAAAAGAAATCCCGTTTTATTTATTATTATTAAAAAAAAACAAAAAAATCAAAACCCCATTTCATTTGTTAGTATTAAAAAAAAAACAAAAAAATCAACACACGCCAACCAAACCCCCCCCCCCCCGTATTTATAAATGTAAGATAAAATACCAAACAATTCTTTATAAGCAAATACGGACATCTGAGGCGGAGTTTGTCGGACAGGTTTGAATTTTTTGTTGCTAAATCAATCAACAGCACACTCCTCATTTTTAACATAATTCAAAAAGAAAGTGTTGATTCTAATTTTAAATAACAACAACAACAAAAAAAAGAAAGTCGTATTTAAAGCAAATTGTGTATATTCGAGATATTCCAAAAAAAAGTTAAAACTGTCCCTTATTACTTTGAAATGTATCGAATCCAAAACAAAAAAATAAAAGACGTCTGTAAAAAAGAAACAGTAGATTTAGAATGGAAATCCCTCCCCCCCCCCAAATAAAAGCATATGTCGAAAATTATGTACTTTTGAGATCCAAAAAAAAGGTCAACGTCTCCTTTATAGTTTGAAATTTATCAAATGAAAACCAAAAAAATAATTACGTCCAAAACAAACAACAACAATATATTAAAAAAAATAAATAATTATGTCCAAAACAAACAACAATATATTAAATATTAAAAAAAATAATTACAGCCGTATGTCAAATATGATCTATTAGACAAAAAAAATCTAGCGGCCCGGTAATGTTATAACGCTCTGTTTTTAACTAGAAACAGCGCCACCAAAGGCTGCACAGTTAATAGTTTACTAGAACCAAAAAAATTATTCCAAAAATCCAGATCCATAACTAATTGCTTATTGAAATTTTATTCTTACTCATAAGTTTTACCCAAGAAGATTTATTAAACCATTGAAATGTAATAATGTTTTGAAATTTTCTCCATGTGCATAAACATTTAAAGTATATTGAACAGAAAAATATATACCTGTTATTTGATATTTTTATCCTGTAATGTGATCTACAGGAATCACGTTTCCTACACTGATATTTCAATACCACCAACTTTTGAATCGTAAGTGAATAACAGATTGTGTCAAATATTTTTTTGCCATTTCCTATTGTAATTTTAGTATTTGTCATTGATAAATAGTAAATATATTTTCAAATACTGCTTTCTTTTTTAATAGCAAAGTGCTGACATAATGTGAAGCAATTTGGAATTCATTTATCTTTTCCAGATGTTATTCTTGTACTTCAAAAAGTTGAGATGGAATGGAAGTTTTAAATTTATGTAAAAATGTTGAGAATATACATAATCTTACCAAAAGGTTTGGAGCAATCTATTAATTGTTGTGCACTGAGAGAAATTAGTTTTCCAGTTTTTCTTTTAACTTGACCTTCCAAAGACCCAATAACCGAAATGGCATAAGAAGAATGGCATGTTTCCTAAATATAAAAAATTAAATAGTAATTTTGTAAAAAACATGCAAATAATTATATTACAACTATTTTGCTTTTATAGCAGCAGTTCTCATAATTTTATTGTAACTTTAATTCTACATTTATATGTTACTATATGTATAAAATCTTAATGATAGGCTTCTATCTAGCATTTAGACAATTTTATCTAATATATAGTCATTATAAAATGTGATCATTATAACAATTGTTTGCTATAAAATTGTAGTAATGTATTATCTATATAAAATATTTATCAACATGTGTTATAACAAAAATTTAATTATGTATTTTTAAAACATAAATTGTCAATTCAAACAATGTAATCTGAATTGTAAGATTAATTTGAGTCTGCAATAAGAGCAATAATCTAACCATCACATAACAGTCTATATAAAACTTTAATGTAATTATTTGACAATTAGCTAGTATAAAACATACCTGCTTTTGCTTAATGGGTTTTTACAGTTGAAAAATAGCTGGATATCATGCATGCCAATTGTTCATTATTTTACACACAATACAAATCGTTGCTTTAAAAGTTTTAACACACCATTTTGAACAAATGACCTTACTCCATATATAAAATGTTTAATACTTTTGAAAACCACAAAATTATATAAGTAAGCATTGATCAAATTATTCACCAAAACAATCACAATTTAGTATTTAAAATTATAAATTTAATAATTAAAAATATTTTGTCTAATTTTTATTACAAATAAGGATATTGGGCCATAGTCGTCTCCTTTGCATGGTACAGACTCATAATTCTCATACACAAAATGAGGTTTTCATCACTTTCAAAATATCTTCACATTTTATAATAAAAATTATCTAACTATAAATAAAACATCAGAATATTCTTTTAGATACAAAGATCATGTGATTGGAATCTCGAAATATATTACATTTCTATGATGAGAAACCAAACATAACATTACTATTATGACATTTATTGTACAAATTGCATTAGTATGTATAATAAAATTTACCTGATATTTTACATTAGTTACATAACCTATGCGTCTCCAGTCCACTTGATCAGGTAAATCATCTGTATTTGCAGGAAATATTTTCTGAGCACTTTGATTAGCATCTATTTTTTGCAAGCTCATATGTCGAGCAACAAATTCAGGAAATTCCTAATATATATATATATAAATTGAATGTTTTTATGGATTGTTATTATAATGAATAAAAATGAAAGAATAATATCCATTCAATAGAGATGAATTTTACATATTGATATTACCAAAAATCTATCAGTTACTTGCTAATTGGCAATTTGTGAAGGTAAGTAAATTATTCTCACAAATATGTAATAGCTTTGGTTTATGAGAGAAACATGTTTATTCTCAGCAAAATTCAATTAGTAGTAAGTGATACTTTCTTGGTAATCTCAAATGTTAAAATTAATAATTAATTAATGAATAAAATCTTATTTCTATTTATTATTATTAGATATATACAAATTAAGATTGTCAATTGTTATTGAAATGTCTAGGGGTTGAATGATTATACATATACATGTATGTATGTGTGTCTGTGTGTTGTATGTCAGAAATTGTGGTTGCTGTGATCAAATCCAGAGACATAAAAGGGTTTTAATTTTGCCCACCTCTCCTAGTCATATCTAGGTGACGAACTTTCTTAACATCATAAGTGTTAAATGCTCTTAATGCAACCCAGTGATAAGATAGATGACTCTTCAGGGATCCTAGCTATTGTGATTATAAGGCTGTAACGTAGCATATAATAATGAAAGTGTACATCACTTTATTATTACTTACTATATTGTATCGTAGATATAATGAAGAAACATTCCATTATGTACAGATATTACAAATAAGGATGATAAGCAAAGAATACACACACATATGCATTAGATATGCTATTGTTTACAGTATTAAAAACATATACTGAAACATACATTGAGATAACTTATTTAAAGTGAGACATTTGGTGTCCATTGAGAGGACATGCATAAATCAATCTACGGTACATGAATATAATGTGAATATTCATTAAATATTCAAATAATTTGAAAGTTAGCTTAACATAAAATCTAGCCTCATTTATACTAAAATACACATGTAGAGCATATATCCATAGGCATAATTATTATACAAAGTAAGATGAAGCAAGGTACTTAGTGAACATATATATTTAAATGCATGTCTCTAATATAGTAACTTCTCAATCATTTTGCCAATTTTATTTATGTACAGATATATTGCTTCTAATTAGTGTGACCAGAGTTAAGAAGTGAAGCATATTATGGTAGTCTTATATCCTTTTGTCCTCTTTGCTTTTTTAATAGGATTTGATTGTGGAAAACTGGTATATTCAGCATTCACAAGCTGCCTACGAAGTAATTTATAAAGTAAATAACAGAATGTAGAGACCCAATACTATTACAAAGTACTACAGTATGTGAATATGATCAAAGTGCCATATATATTAAAACCCTATCCATTAGTATGCTAAAATCCATTATATAATAAACCCTTTTTTCTTTTAAAAATTATGAAATTAAATAGACACCTGGTTATTGAAGTGTTATACCAATAGTGTAGTTAATTTATAAATAGTATTATTTGACTGTTTATATGCCCACAGATTTAAATAACATTTTAAATATATAAGTATGTGCATGAAAAGATCCTAACTTTTATAAATCATGACATTAATAGATGCATATGAATAGACTATCATTTTCTAATAGCATAATTAATTCATAGTTGTTTTGTTTAATTAAGCAGAAATAGATATTTGTAAAATAAAGATTAATAAAGATTGCGAAAAACTTTCTCATAAAAAAATAGTAATTTAAATAGACACACACACATTTATATATATAAATTTTTAATCAATGTCTGTATTCCAATTATAGTAAAATATATATAATTATTCAAAACAATACAATAATTAATACAGTAAAAAATATTTTAAAAATAAATATATACCATAATTTAATAGAAGTACTTTCAACTATCTATGTAGTCATTATCAACTAGGTTCAAATTGTATTACAAAAAACCGTTACAAATGTAAACAAAAAGAATTACACCATACATCAATTTTCCCACAATTCATTAATTTTTATATTGGCAGCCTGTCTATTTATCAAATGTTGCTTTTAATTTTTTATTAACATAGCTTCTTTAATTTTATGTTTATTATTATTTCTTTCAATACACAAAATCTTAACTTTATTAAAATCAAAACCATAATTACATGTTACATTATGATCACAAAATACTGAAGGTGATTCATCATCATTTCTAACATTCTCTTGTCTTGATTTTTGTACTTGTTTATATAACAACCAATGCTCCTTTGATCTTTTTTCCAATGTACATCGAGATTCATCTATATATACCTATCCACAAACACACAGCCATTTATATATTGCACAACTTTGATTTAAAATATTTTACATCTATTTTTTGAATTATTTATCAAATTTAAATAGATTGATAAATAATTAAAAAAATAGATGTAATATTATAAATCAAAGTTGTGCAATATAAAAATGGCTGTGTGTTTGTGGAAAGACATATATAGGTGAATCTCAATGTACATTGGATAAAAGATCAAAGGAGTATTGGTTGTTATATAAACGAGTACAAAAATCAAGACAAGAGAATGTTAGGAATGATGACGTATCACCTTCAGTATTTTTTGAACATAATGTAACATGTAATTATGTTTTTGATTTTGATTTTAATAAAGCTAACGTTTTGTGTATTGAAAGAAATAATAATAAATGTAAAATTAAAGAAGCTATGTTAATAAAAAATGAAAAGCAACATTTGCTAAATAGACAGGCTGCCAATATAAAAATTAATGAATTGTGGGAAAATTGATTTATGATGTAATTTTTTTTGTTTACATTTGTAATGGTTTTTTGTAATACAATTTGAATCTAGTTGATAATGACTACATAGATAGTTGAAAGTACTTCTATTAAAGTATGGTATATATTTGTTTTTAAAATATTTTAACTGTATTAATTATTGTATTGTTTTGAATATATATATATTAGCATCATTCTCATAGTATCATTAGATAAGAAATATAGGGTCTTATGATAAAATAAATAAATAATCAGAATGCATTTCTCTCTCTTTCTTTTTCTAAAATCATTTAATAAAGCAAATGCAGGAGAAGGTGGATGAAAGTTTAATTTTCTTTGAGCTACATGAAATTTTATAACTTATTAAACAATATGGGTTTCATTTTAAATAGTAGAATGACAACAGAATTTAAAAGTATTGTTTTTAACTTAAATTTATATTGGTCATTCAACTTCTCACCTATATGTATTCCAAATCAAATTTGTAAGTAAATAAACAACAAAAAACTTGATAATTTATAGGTTTTCTAATGTTTATGTATATATAACAATAATACAAAAAAATTATAATATAATTAGAATATACACATCAACATTTTTCATATACATAAGATACAATTAGTTGATAGCTATAATGCTTTCCTGAATGCTGGATTATAGACAAAATGACAAGAATAGAAAAGGAAAACAAAGACAAAATATTACCAGTAAAAAAGAAGTGCTTATATGAGTTATTTTTTTAAAGGGTGGCATATGAATAGTTGGTACTCAAGGCTTCATGACAACTGGCAGTCTTCTCACATGCCTGTTATTAAGGTTTACATCATGGATGTCAGGTGCTTCACATTTGAGTTTAGATAGGTTTTGATCTTCTAGGCAGAAACAATAGATAGTCTTCAGATATGACTCTTTGATCCTTTGCTGGATTCAATTCTTAAATCAGACAGAATTCACCGAAATTTTCTATATCTTCTATCTCTCAGTCAAATTATACAACAAGAACCATGAACTAAAGCAGGGCTTGAGTATATATGCTCTTTCACCCTTCTTTACCTTTCTGAAAACACTTAATATTTCTCAAGCATACCTTTAACATTAATGAATTTATGGAAGTCTGTAAATACTTTCACTGTTTAAAACCTAACAGCATTTTGTTTTGAAGTTATTGTTTATGTGTTCATCCCTGTGGACAACAGCCAATTTTATATTCCCATAATTTTCTTTTAATTGATCTAAAGTTAAATTTTGTAGAAAAGATGTACATTTGGAACTTTCCTTATTATCTATCTGCTTCATCAATATTGTATTACATAAGATCCATTAGAAAAATTATTTATTTGCTAAGGAAATATTTCTTTTATTTATTTTACTTTAAAATATTTTTTCTTTTTTTAATTACCACACCTATAACATTTATATGTATATCTAAATTATATACATATATTTTTACTAAATAATTTATAATTTAATTAATAAACAGTGAATGAAGAAACAGACATATGTAGAAGTTGTAAATGTTATTATAGTTACAATTATTAAGTTTACATACATGCACATGTATAAAATAATGTGATTTGATCAAAAATATGTGAAAAATACAGGAACATGTAACTTCTGATATATATATGGCTGCAGAAAGGAGTTTTCTATTAACTGAAAGGAGACCCTTTGATTCCTCTTGGAGGCCTTAAAGGAACCAAGCAGGGCAAATTCCTAATGTCCACTCCATACGTTCTTGTCATTGCAGCTGTTATTACTATGTGATTATTCATATAGTATACGAACATGGATGGGCTGCTCACCAACACGCATTAGCCAGCGTGGTGAGTTTATTGGCTTTTTACCTCTGAGTTTAAGATCAAGAAACACCGTGGTCTTTCTTCTCAGTGCCTGATAAGGCAGAATGAATGTTTGTGTAAATAATAAATATTTTTCCAATACATATATACAAATATGACAGACAAAAATAAAGCATGGCCCTTATTCCCAGGAGGCTGTAAAGTCACCCACAAAGGCAGCGGTTGGTGGCCAAAGGTGGAGGGTGCTAAGAATCCCCTGATTGCAGACCCAGGCTGCCATTTCATGACGACTTTTTATTTAAGTACTTACAACTGCAGATCACTTTCAAGTGAAGAAAGATTACAAGAATTAGAAGAAGAACTGTCTTATATTAAATGGGACATTATTGGACTTTGTGAAGTTAGAAGAAAATGAGAAGAAACAATTGATTTAAAAAGTGGACATATACTCTATTATAAAGGCACACATATTGGGAATACAAGTGGAGTAGGATTCATTATAAATAAAAAGTGGAAGAACAATATTGTGGAGATTGATGGTGTATCGGGCAGAGTGGCAAGATTAGTTATACAACTTAATAGCAGATACCAAATGCATAGGTCTTGCATTGGTGGTCGAGAGGTCAGCACGACTGCCTTACACTTGCAGGCAGTTGCCCGGGTTGCGGGTTCGCGTCCCGGCCAATGCTATGACACTTAAAAAAAAAAACAAGTTCTCATAGTGATGAAGTAGTAGAAGATTTTTATATGGATGTACAAAAGGCTTTTGATCAGAGTAAACAACATTTTAAAATTGTTATGGGAGACTTTAATGCTAGAATTGGTAGACAAATGAAAGATGAAATTGCTGTAGGTAATGTTGGTTATGGTAATAGAAATGAGAGAGGACATAGACTTGTGGAGTTGGCAGAAAAAGAAAAACTTTATATTATGAATTCATTTTTTGAGAAAAATGTTAAAAGGAAATGGACATGGAAGCATCCAAATGAAGGTACAGCAGAATTGGATTATATTTTGACTAACAGAAAATACATATTTCAAGATTGTAATGTTCTTAATAAATTTAACACAGGAAGTGATCATCGATTAGTAAGGTGTAAGTTACGTGTTAATGTAAAACTAGAGACAAAAATTATTAAGAAAAACAATATTTAGAGTTGATATTCCTAATCTTCAGAAACATTCTAATGAATTTAAATTAGAACTTACAAATAGGTTTCAAGTGTTAGGAGATTTTGAATATGATACAGATTTGAATGAAATTAATATGAAAATAACTGATACACTTTTAAAAACTGTAACAAACATAGCTGGTACAAAAAAGCAGCAATTGACTAATAAAATTTCTACTGAGACTAGAAAATTTATGAAGAAAAGAAGGAATATGAAGATATACAAAAATGATGTATTAAAAAGAATTGAATATCTCGAATTTTGTAAAATGGTACGGAAAAGAGTTGAAAATGATATAAGAAAGTATAACTGTGAAATAGCAA
This sequence comes from Epiperipatus broadwayi, assembly GCA_028023455.1. NCBI lineage: Eukaryota > Metazoa > Onychophora > Udeonychophora > Euonychophora > Peripatidae > Epiperipatus > Epiperipatus broadwayi. The sequence goes on along the minus strand of JAQFVV010012605.1, from coordinate 1,467,596 downwards.
GGAAAGCTGTAGAATAAAATAAAAGTCTCAAAAATGTTAAACAACATTTTGGTTTTGGTAGGAAATTTATATCTGCAATAAGAAAAAAAGATGGAATTATTACTAAAAAGAGAGATGACATCATGAAATTGGTAGAAGATTTTTATCAAGAATTATATAGTAATAAAGAACAAGTACCTCCTATATCTATTACATCTTCCGAATTGCCCAGAATTTTAAATGAAGAAGTGAGACATGCAATTAAGTGTATGAAGAAAGGAAAGGCTCCAGAAAATGATGGAATTATAATTGATATATTAAAAGAAGCAGGTGAAGAAATAGAAACAATTTTAGCAAAGTTATATACCAAATGTCTAAATGATAAAGATGTACCATAAGATTGGAAGAGTGCAGTAATAATATTAATATTTAAAAAAGGTGATAAAGAAGATATTAGAAATTACAGACCTATCAGCCTTTTATCAGTTTTATATAAAATTTTTACCAAGATAATTACAACTCGTCTACAGAGAACTTTGGATTTCCACCAACCAAGAGAACAAGCTGGATTTAAAAGTGGTTTTAGTACAATAGATCATATCCAGGTATTGAGAGAAGTCATAGAAAGGACAAACGAATATGAGTTGTCATTATGTTTTGGATTTGTAGATTATGAAAAGGCATTCGATTCTATACACATTTTTTCAGTGATTAAAGCATTGGATCATCAAGGTATAGATCCAGGATATTGTCATATTTTAAAGAATATTTATAAAAATGCAACAGCAACAATTAGATTACATAATGATACTGGAAAAATCAACATTGAGAAAGGTGTAAGACAAGGTGACTCCATATCTCCAAAGCTCTTTACAGCAGTGCTGCAAGAAGTATTTTGTGGATTAAAATGGGAAACTAAAGAAGTGAAAGTAAATGGAGAGTATTTAAGTCATTTAGATTTCACAGATGATGTAGTTGTTTTTGCAAATAATGCTTCAGAGCTGCAGAAAATGTTGCAGGAGTTAGCAGATGAAAGTAGAAAAGTAGGACTAAAGATAAATGTTAAAAAGACTAAAGTAATGTTTAATCAATTTGCTCAAAATATGAAAATAAAGATTGATTATGAAGAATTAGAAGAAGCTAACAGTTACAAATACCTTGGTCAGATTATTAATACAGATGGAAACATAATGGAGGAAATTAATCATAGAATTAAACTTGGTTGGAGTGCTTTTGGTAGAAATAACTTGATACTAAAAGGAAATATGCCTATGTGTTTGAAAAGGATGGTTTTTAACAAATGTGTTTTACCAGTTCTTACTTATGGATCTGAGACTTGGACACTTAATAGAAGAGCAATACAGAGACTTCAGACCACTCAAAGGAGTATGGAGAGATGTATGTTGGGAGTAACAAGAAGAGATTGAAAACGCAATGTATGGGTAAGACAACAAACAGGTGTTACTGACCTTATTGAAAAAATTAAAAGATTGAAATGGAGTTGGGCTAGACATATTGCTAGAAGAGATGATAATAGATGGACAATTGAAATTTTAAACTGGATTCCAAGAGATTGTAAAAGACACAGAAAGAGACCACATGTGAGATGGATGGATGAAATAAGAAAATGTGCAGGGGTGTTGTGGAGAAGAGAAGCTAAAGATCGGAGAAGATGGATTAAACTTGGAGAGACCTTCATCTTGCAGTGGATTGATAATGGTTGATTATATATATATATATATATATATATATATATATATATATATATATATATATATAATATGCATGATAATAGCTCTAAACAAGCTTTTTTTAATAATAAATGCTACTGCAGGAGAAGGCATTCAAATCAGCTTTATCTTGGAATGTCCCCATCCCCAGACTGGTTTCGGCCTATGGGTCTCATCAAAAAAAATCTAGGACATCAGATCCATCTAAGCATTCATCTAAAAGGTAATTGTTAAGAAGAAGATCTAAAACTTTTAGACATCTGCATGTCTTTAAAGTCAGCTCTCCAATTGAAAAAATCATATGGGCCTGAACTTAATCCAGATATTCCATATATTAATAGGCTTAGCCATTTGATTTAGCCAAAACCTTAACAGTAAAATAATAATAGTAATAAGAATAAGTCAGATGTCACATGACTTTAATAAGTCATGCGACATCTGGCTTATTCTTATTAATATATATATGTAAGTGAAATATCCAGATTTATCTGCATATAATTTATTGAAAATATATAAACAGAATTTTGATACATAGAAAAGCTCATCAATAAGAGAAGTAAATAGATTATTGGTTTATGTAATACATAAAAATTCAGGCCTAAAAATCACCTTTAAAACTTCTTATTTGGTTCATCTGCAAAAAGGTAAAGACAACATGCATGATTTTTTCACACATGTAAACAATATACAGTCTAATATAAAATTTACAGTGGAAAGAAAATCTAATAGAAAATTTCTTTTCTTGATGTATGTGTCACAAAAAAAAAAAAAGTAACTTTTTTTGTTCTTTAATTTTCAGGCCATGCCCCACATTAAAACATATTCTAAAAAAATTTCACATCTTCATCCAGATCAGATTTTTTCAGGGAAGAGAGTTTTTTTCATCATCAAGCATTCAAACAAAAGCATAGCAACAAGTCTTGAGAGTTTCAATTGCTTATTAAGAGTTGGTAAAGAAATCTTTAGGAAATAAAAACATATTTTTTAAGAACATTCATCATTGAAATTTATACATAGATATGTTTTTGACTTATTTTTAAAAAACTAACCTTAGTATTAATTTTAATTTTATTTATAATTAAAATAGGGTAGGTACATAAAAGATTAATTATTTACTAATAATATTGTAATTTTTATAAAAGATATTTTAATAATTTAAGGAGTTTAATATTTTAAGTTCGGTAGTATGGAATTAATGTTATATTATGCTATGTTTATTTTTTTTATTGTGGACCAGAAGACATCATATAAATGATTGGCAAGTAGTAATATCACTTAGGTAGTAGTTGTAAATATTAATAATTTTATGAGGTATTGTTTACTTTTCTTTAGATTATCGACTGACGTATTATGTAATGTTATAGTATGAACGTATGGGTATGTGTGAATACATTATACACACATACAGCTTATAGAAGTCAGAATTTATTTACTATAAAAATATGCACACTTTTATTCCATATTACTGGAATAATACAACTTAATAATGAATAATTATATGATTCTTTTGTAAAGAACTTTAGTATTTCTTAAATGTTTAAAGTATTGATAATAGTCATTTGTATTTTTGTTCAAGAATATTTGATAAGAAAGTGAAATAACCTTTTCTTGTAGAACAGTTCAGATCATTATATTTATAGGTAAATTTTATTTGTTATTTTGAATATGTTTTCAGAATTATTGTCAATGTAGATTGATAAATCTATAAGAAAATTTGTAAAGGGTAGTGACTTGGAAGTAATTTAAACATGAAATCAAAGAGGTGCTTTTAATGTAGATTTTTGTTATGGGAAGAGAAATAATCTTTATGATCTTAATAATTATGCAGGTACAGATAATGGAGCCCTGTAGCCTGTATATTTTCTGTGGGCAGTGTTTTACCTTTTATATTGAATATTGATGTTCCAGAAAACTGAAGAAATAGTTAAGTGGAGGTTATTAGACAGACAAGTCATGCCTCTGTTTTATTCATATACTGTTACCATGATGACTATCTAATATATGTACTATTGAGTTAAGACTAGTTTGTCCCTATACCTATGCATCTATTCACTATCATGATTTTCTAAGTATTACAACATACAGTATTGTATTTTAATAGAAAATGATAGATAATTTTTAGCATTTAAGGATAGTTATTGGAAATGGATAAGATAGGTTTGCTTACTTTGGAGAATGATGAGAATAAATGCAAATGGAATTGAGAATCAAACAGGATTAAAAATAGAGAATCATAAAATATTTTTTATATTTTTATTTTTATTTAATAAAATAAATTTCATGAAAGTATGTAAATGATAAATGAGGTTGTTCATGAATTTTGAATAATTTTAAGTATTTTAAAACTTATAGGTATTGCATATTTTTCAATGGATAATGTATTAAAACAAAACAGTATAGGACAAAGCAAAGCTATATTTCATAGTTATTATTTAATGTTAAAGAAATACATTAACATTTACAGCTATTTCATATTAAATCAATATGACAATTAGATTATCAACTGTGTCCACTCATTTTGTTAATGAACTCAAAATAAATATATTTTGTTTACCAATAACAACGTTAATATGATAAACTATTTAAGTGATTAAGAATAAATTAAGAGAAACATATTAGTATTATTAATTTTTTTATATTTTCTGTTTTATGCTTTATAACTGATGTGTATTTAAAGGAAGCATATCGTAGTGACATTTAATGGTAAATAATATTAAAAAGTTATGTAGATTAATTATTATCATTATTATTAGAATTCTGATGAATATGTAAATTATTTTAAAAGTCGGAGTGAAGACTTAATGTTTATATTTTATTTTATTAGTCTATTGTGAGAAAACTGGAAATTGTAATGATGCAAGATTTATTTTAAAACTGCAAATATTGTAAATAAATTATTTGTTAGTTTTATTGTAATAAAAATTTGTTAAACTTGTTTTCTAAAATTTGTGTGTTGAGGTAATTTCTTTCCACATTGCAAACACCTGATCACAGAGGGTTTGAACCAAAACATAATATTTGCTCAGTAAAAAATAAATCGTTATTTAAGAATTATAATATTTTCTTAAGATTATTTATTTAAAAAAATACATTTACATTATTATTGTGGTCATAAGTTAACTGTTATAATATTACACAGAATTATAATGCTATTCGTTGCCACACATATATTTTTCAGATTATAAAATATTACCATATATTTTATTTATGATGTCATATGAAAGGTAAAAGATTATGTTATATTATTTCTTATTGTTATTATTGTTGATAAGAATTATAATGGGGGAAGATATATAAGATACTAAATCATACAATGAAAATTATTATTATTATTTCTTATTATTGTTACTAGTTAGGTGTAGTTGAGATGATATTAAATCCCTTATCATGCTTGACTACAGTAATTTTGATTAACTCGAATTAATTTAAGAACCTGAGATTATTTTAGCAAGATTATTTAAAATAAAAAGATTAAGATTTATTTATTAATGTTATATTAATTAATTAATTATTGTTAAAGTCGTAAGAATGCCATCGATTTATTATTTGAAATAGTAATGGGGGGGGGGATAGTGTTCTTATGCCATCGAGGTAGCAACCTGTGGGATATTGGCTCAATGTAATTCTTTATTACCACTTATATCTCACTTCCCAGTCTCATGATTTAATAAATATTTATTTATTTATTTTATAAAATCGAACCATATTATTATTTTATTAACTTGAGCTAGTTAAAACAATTGACATTAACATAGTATATTTTTATTATCAATTATATGCATTTTAACCGAGCGTAAAACATTTATCTGAGCTAAACCCATTTTATGATATATTGTATTTCCTGAAAGTGAGGGTAAAATTTATATATGTATTATCTATTTAATACAAATATTTATATTTGATTTTGTTTTGAATTTGATAGAAATTTAATTTTTTTATGAAACCCATAATGATAAATATGTTTCTCTAAATCAATTTACTTTATTTAGATTGCTCATAAATTATAGTTTAATTCTATAATTTATTTTTTCTTAACTGATAAAAAAATATTTTAACAATGTTTATTTTATTTATTGTAAACTAAAAAGCTATAGAATTGTAGTTTAATTATTATCCTGGTGTATCAATTAAAGGGCAATGAATTAGAATTAATATACAGATATAAATTTCATGATATATCATGTAAATAATTGGTTCACTTGTACTAATATTTATTGTAGAAGATATAATTCCACCTTGAATACAAAGGTTGTTGCATCTTGTTTTTAACTTATTGAGATTAAACTTTCAGAGAATTAAAATGGGAAATCTTTTTTAGTTATTCATGATTTGATGTAATATTTAGCCATAACTTATCATGGATGATGATCAAAATTGTAGATTCTTGGCAAAGATGACAATTGTGAACATACCAGTGGCAATTTATTAACCAAACTAGTCATATTAGTAAGCTATGAGGTAAAGTCAAATTTTGAAGACTCATTGCTTAATGTTATACATGATGTGTGTGTGTGTATATATATATATTATAACAGTCAGGAAAGAAGTGAAATTTGCAGTCTTACCATATCTGCCATACAAGGCACCGCTAGACCATTTGAACCTAGAAAATTTATAAAGTAGACAGATACGTGCTGTTAAAATCACGACTGCCAGCTCTTGCCACTAGCTCAAGGAGATGCAGAAACTTAATATATTTATTAAAATATATTTATTTATAAAAAATAATAAAAATAATCACTAGATCACTGTCAGTACTAATAACACACAAGAAATTTTATTTACGTATATATAAGTAATAACACACAAACTTAAAAAAAAATAATTACTATAAAAATTATGTTTTATGTTGTTTCATTATTATTATTTTATTTGTTTTAACTTTAATTTTTAATCTTAAAATGTCGAGCATACGTAGACCACCCAGACAATGCCTTTAAAAGATCTTCAAGACACTTGACTCCAGGATAAAGGTCCGCAACCATGCCAATGCTCGCTTCTAGATATATATCCACAACCAATGCAATGTGAACATGTTTACATCAAACCATGCTGACAGGAATGTGCATCTAACAGCATGATATTATTTGAGAAAACATGACCTTCATCCAGTACAGAAATGTACGTCTGTCTGGTGAAGGAATCATGCATGTAATATAATAAAGATAATAATGCTTCATATGGAAGGGAGAGCGGTCTATCTTGCCAGCTTATCATCCCAATCCATAGAGCTGAAATGGGTCAATGGCGCAGGAAATACATCTACATCCATTGCAATGGTATGACTACCTTTTTGGGGTCATGCATTCATTTGGGCTCATCACCCTTATGCGCTAACACACTTCACATTACATTGATGTAAACATCCACATATCCCTCCACCAGCATTGACACAACTATGAAACAAATAGCCCACAGTCAAAACCCCTAATTTAAATGAGGCTAAGCAGCTACCCACACTCAACTTACATTTAAGTCAATTTATTAATTTAATTCTAAAAAAAAATCTTTAGTTTAAGGTTTTAAAATCATTTTACGATGACACATTATATTTAACTTATTTTTTTCTACAAATACTATTTAATCTACTTTTCCTTTCTTTTAAATTGAATAATGCACAAATAACGATAAGTATTTTCATCTTTAAATTTAAGTTTGCAATCACAAACCCCTACCCTATTACAAACAGATCTTATTAATTAAGCATGAATAAAAAAAACAATACATATTTTAAGAGATTACATTTAAAACTTTAGCTATAACTTTTTAACATTGCAAGATTTAAAAAAAAAATGAAATAAAGTTCAGGTTTGCTCCGGAGAGAGAGTCTATAGTTCATTTTAAAGACAAATAGAGTTTGAAGTTTTTAAGTTTAAAAGAGTTTATATTTAATTTTATCATTTATAAATTTATACCTTCCTTTATCTGTGCTTGTTCCTTTGTGACAAACATCTAATTTACACAAAGGCCCTTCTCTTGCGGACAATGATGATTTATGAAGTTTGACAAGGATTTCTACTTACAGCACCAGTGGTTGGATCCTGGGATCCATGTAGATGAAAGCTGCCTTCAGCCAGCCAAACTGAAGGAATCCCAATGAAGCTGATTACATTCTCAGTGATGGTGACAATATATTTTTTAAAATTTTCTTTCTTTTAGCAAAGACAAATGAATTCAAAAATTTTAATTTTTCTAATTCTCAAACTAACTATTTCTTTTGGATTTTTCCTTTTATAATCCTCAGGCACCTTATCTCTGAAATGCATGGATCCATCAAATATATTCCATATCTGTATTTTATTGGTTCATTGAGTTTGTGGCCAAGTAGATTTTGGGTTTGTGGCTAACTAGATTTTGGGTTTCTGGCTATGTGGATTTTTCCAGTGAGGTCTGTGTCTATAACTTTGGGCAAAAAAAGCAAGCTTTTGTTTCTACTCCTTGACTCTTATCTATTTCATAATCATTTTCTTTTTAATGGTCATTTTGCCCTAACGACCTGTTTGTAATTTTTATTTTTAAGGTTAAAAACTCTCCTCGTTATTTTTTTAAAATCAAAAGGTTTTTATTATATTTTATTTAAAGATTACAATCTTTGCTTCGATTTTATACTTTTTTTAAAGCTTATCTTATTTTAATAATTAAATCAAGCATATTAATAAATTAATAATTCATTATTTGTGCATTTTGAATGTTTGTGCTTTTAATTCAGTATTAGATATTTACAAAAAAGTTAAGTATTAAATGTAACGCACGTATGTATCCCATATTATATATATATATATATATATATATATATATGGGATACATAATTTTTATATATACATATATATATATATATATATATATATTGTACCTATATTGATATAGGCTCATATAATTTTTATCTAAAATTATTATTAAAGTAATCTTTCATAAAAGAAAAACAAAATTAAATGTTGAAGAGTTTATTGCAGCTTGTTTTCGGAAAAGATAAGAATTAAATAGTTTTCTAGCGTTAGTTTTTGAAATAAAAAAAGCTACAATTAATTAATCAAAAGGTGGGAGGGGGAGTCTTGGTTTGAGAAATGAAACTAAAGGTTTACAAAAGGAAATAAATAGTTTTTATTAGTATTCGTAAAAAATATAATTTAAAAAGTTAAAACATACAAATCTCTTTTCATTCAAGTTTAATTAAAGAAAAAATAATGTTAAAACTAATATATGTGCATATATATGTGCGAGTGTCAACAATAGAATAAATGTTATTATAAATAAATGAAAGTTAAAGAAGATTATCATTAAAAAACACGGCAATGTCTATTAGATATTAATTAATATAAAAGCATACGTTTTTGCATGGCTATTACTAATTAAGAAATCTTTCAAAACACGTTTATCAAATGATTACCACTAGAATTCGACAACAGATCTTTGCCAGGAATATTTCAACAACATGTTGCAGATATAAATAGACTTTTTTTTATCGGACAGTAATCAGTTCACAAATTAGTTGAGTGAGTGCAGTTCACAAAGTAATTGAGTAGTGCTGTTCAAAAATTAATTGAGTCAGTTAAGAAACAAAATGCAGTGTTGAGAAGAATTTGGGAATTCACGCCTCTCCCCAGCCTAAAAAGTCCGATGAAAACAGCAAGATCTGCCCATGAAATAATGGCAACGTAACAACTTAGAAAATCTCCGTCAGTATTTAATTATCTCCAATAGTAATAATCATGAAAATTGGGAAACTCATCAAGGAAAGGTCCCAGCCGGCTGGTAAGCATTCATAATGGAAACATTTTCACTGAAAGCAGCCACCAAAGAGAACAAAATTCTGCATCTACATTCAAAAGCCTAGGTAAAAACATTTTCTTATTTCGTTTATACTGTAATAGCCATTGCATTGCATTAATTCATATGAATCTTTCAAGAGTCTAATTATATGAACTCTATATCATACATAAATGAACTATTGATGTGTGTGATTAAATTTCAAATGCTATGTAGTTCTTTATTATCATTATTATGTGTGTGCATGAGTTAATATGTGCGTGATCCTTATATCAATATTATTAGTCAAAGTAGATAAATTCCCAGTTTTCTGTTATGAAAATATTTGAGAATATTTACACTATTTACAAATGTTAATTTAAAATATGCGTGTGTTTAATAGAATTATAAAATGTTTAAATTTAGTAAATAAATGTTAGTCAATAAATTATCTTTCAAATTAAACTTTATTTGTCGGTCAATTCTTTTTATCAATTCCCTTTTATCAAGTCTTTTAACCACTAATTAAGTATAATCTATTAGTGATTACAAACAACTGAGCTAGTCATGGATTTAGGCATTGAGTTAGTGGCCACTGTTCAAGTGCGTTGTCTATTCTTTTAGTATTCTTTTAGAATAAGCAGCTGGCGCCCGTGTTTATACACAAACAAAAAAAAGTGCTTTGAACTTGGTGTTGAACTCAACAGCTGAGAAGAAGCTATGTCCTGGAAATGTAATGCTAGTTATATACTTTATAGCTATCGTTTGGGCATACATACTCTCCGAGTATGTTCTTCTCTGCCTAAGAGACCGATGTTTCGAATTCACATATTTGAAATTGGTTCAATATATATATATATGACTTTTATCTTTCCTATTGCATTGCCAAAATCATATAATATTAATATCATTTATGTTCATTTTTACTTTTACAATGCTTTTTAAAAATCTAATGACAGTTTCAATTGCCCCAGCCATCTTCTTCAGAACTATAACAAACATAATAGTAATACATGTATATAATTACATCTGAACATATCCTCTTACATTTTATACATTTACATGTTAGAACTGTCATAAGGCTATAAAACAGCAATGTAAAAGTTATAAGTATCATACATGACATTAATATTATGTACAGTATATATATATATATATATACCACCCCATATATATATCCGGTTACAATATATATATATATATATATATATATATTGTAACCGGATGGGGTGGGTGAAAGAGGGAGTGGAATGAACCTGGGGTGATGGAAACATCAGCCCTCATAGTCATTTAATGAAATACAAATATCAATAATTTGAAAAATTATCTATAAGTAATATATTTAATAATAAAATGAGATTAGAAAATCTCTGAACATTGAGAGATCAGAAGCTAACTCAGAAGAGCAGCTAAAGCATAATTATTATCAACCAGCATTATAAAGTAACTATCAGTATAAGTAAATACTTGAGAGAAATAACCATCCATCATCATCATTGATGGGAATAAACAAATCAGTACAAGAAATCAATACAGTAAAATCAACAATCATCTTTGTGGCTGGATTTGAACAATAAAAAACACAAATCAACAGTCAACCTTGTGACTGGATTGGAAATGGGTCTTCTGTATACCAGGCTAACTACTGAGCCTTTGCCAGCTTGGGAAATTATTTAAACATAACTTGGATGCACCAGTTTAGTGCCCATCATTACAAGTACACAATAATAAGAAATTGAAACAATAATGCTGGGACATTAAAACATGCTGATCATCATCAATGCTCAGGCCACTTGTACTGGCCAACTATAAACTTAAATTTTTAACAAGACTGAACTAAAATAAAATATAGTGCATGGGCTTTAAAGAGTATCCTCTTTTGTGCCAACCTGGATGCCCAAAGCACTAAACACATCCTCATTTATCCATGTCCAAATCTAGTTCAGGAACACAAGCTCTATTACTGTATGTGAACAAGAGATGATGGAAACCATTTTTAACAATTAAATAAATTTAATAATAACAATAAAAATGGTATTTAAGGTTCTATAGGTTAAGGGTTCTGATTTTGAATGATATACAATATTATATACATAATTAAAGTTATCATATTGCTTTATAATATTTCTTAATGAGTTTCTACAAATGCATATATATATCTGTACACAGATGTGCATTTTATAATATACAAAAAATACATTTCAATTAAACATAAAATAATTATTAAAAAATGATTAAAATTTACATATGTGTTACAATTGACAAGCATTGGTATCTGCAATACAATTGACAGATATACACATACATACGTGTGTGTGATTTCTGAACATATTTAATTTTTACATAAAATAATACATGATTAAGCTTTTAAATTATGTTTTAACTAATACAAATACTTATGCTAGGTTTACTACAACATGTATATAGAATTGCACAGATTATTAACAAATTTAATTTTGTCACACAATACTTTTATAATTAATAATTTTATAAAATTTACATACTTGTTATGCTAATAAAAGTTATTTTCATAATTACTTGTTGAAAATGTATAAATTGCTTTTCTTATTTTATAGTAAGTTCCACTCTTTATTGATTAGTTTATATCACTTTTTTCTTTCTTTTAATACATGAAGTTATTTGCTTGTTTGCTTTACTTTAAAAATCTCTCTTTTTCTCTTTTTAATAAATGAAAGATAATATCATTTTATACAATCCAAAAAAATATATAAATTTTAAAATGTCTTTTTGCTTGATTAGTTAATGCTGATGAAGTAGGCAAGGTGAGATAGTAAAAGTGAATACATGAACTGCAGCTCCCCATGCCATAATAAGCAGAGAGCCAAGCTGGACTATCAGTACACAAAGCTCCATGACATCATGAGAAAATACCTCATTTTTAAGCACTGCCCTTCTAAGTACTTAAACAGATCATCCTCAATGAGTAGTATCCAGAAAAAAAATAAAAGGCATTGCGCCAACCCTGCTAATCTCTGTGAGACTTAGGAGTATAGATGAGGTCTATTCATGAGACCCAGGGCCTATTCATGAAGCCTACTTACACACTGCTGGACTACTCTGGGAGTTCAATATCTAGGTCTAGACAGTGCCAAGCATATACTTCGGAGCATCATGAATACTCTGCATCCAAACAGCCCTGCTCAATTATACACTCACCATAAGCATAAAAACTACAAATTCACGCATCACTTTCAAAATATAATTTTACATATATGTGTGCATGTGTGCACACGTTGACGTTTACATAAAATTTTAACTTAGCAGCAATAAAATTATATTTTCATTATTAAATTCTTTGGAAAATATGCACCAATTTCATACATATACATGCATGTATAAACAAAATATAGATATAATTTAAAATTAGTCTCAATTTATAAATTCTCTTTTTTTTTCCTTAAAAAAAGTATAATCAATTTTTGACAGGTATTTGTTGATTAATTATCAACGTTTTTAAATTAAATAATTGAATCATTGATTCTTTACTTTTTTTATAAATAATTTTTTTCAAAATAATGTGCAGGGAATTATTGTTCAAAAACATCTATTTTGCCTTTAAAACAAGATGGTCAATGAATTATTCTTGACTCTTAATTATAATTCCAGCAAAATTACTTTATATTCTTTTAAATATATAGATTTTTAACTGACTTAACAATAATATTGTTCTATATATGTCTATTTTTATATGACTTATTTTAAAACAACTCACCAGTTATATAAACGTTTATCCGTACTTTTCTGCATACATCTGATGCAGCATACATGTAATTAATTCTTCAGCAATCTGGGGATTTCCTGGGCAAGCCAGAAGATTTTTCTTGGTGAGTTTGCTTTTTGGTCCATCAGAAAAAATATAATTTTGGGCTTGTTGTCATCATCAGGTAAAAGTACATAATTCATGTAAAATCTTGATCTAAAGTTGATTTCTTTCTGTCTAGGATTATTCCAGGCAAGCAGCTGTTTTGATATAATAAATTTTAGACAAGCAACTATCCTCTCTGTTTAAGGCTATGAATTACAGCACAAAGAAGTGGGTCATTTTCTCCAAGTAAATTCAAACTCCTGAGAAGGAAATATTAGTAGCTTCTAAATCTAATGTCCTGCCTTCAGCCAAATTAATTCTTAGTAGCTAGACTTTTAACTATACAGTCAGCTAAAAGTAACTGCTGCAAACTTCATCAAATTGCAACAAAATATTCCCACCAACTCTTCAGCTAGTCCTTCTTACAAAAAACTATTAATCAGACTGGCTGATATTTTTTATCAGCTCTTTTTATAAAATGATCTAAGGTGATAAGATCTTGATCAAAAACAGAGCTTCTATTTTTAGCTCTCTAATTCATTTGAAAACATATATGTTTTAATTAATTAAAAAAATTTCAAAAACAAGTATTGTGTTTTTACATTTCACAATCAGAATAATAATAATACAATATTTATATTTATTAAGTCCTTTTTTAAAACATTAATTTCATAATGAAATTTTATTTTAAACCCAGAATTATTTAACCCTTTACTTGTTATTATTTTATTTTAGAAAATATAGAAAAATATCTACAAAAAATTATTCTATGTTTATTTCTACTTTACCTTTATTTTACATATATATGCACATACACTATATTAGTGTGTGCTATGTAAGCCAACTGGTTACAATATATATATATATATATATATATATATATATTGATCATTTATTATTTATAACTGGTTACAATATATATATATATATATATATAATAAATGAAATGACCATTAATTAAAAACAAAATTGTAATTATAATTGAAATAATAAATGTAACAGTTTACAAACTATTACAAACAATCCTTAAATTTGCAGAAGTACTTTCAGTTAATTTCTTAAACCTGCATTCTGCGTGGGTAGGATGACAACCTTGGCACTAACAAGGGCTTTGAACATTCCATCATCAGATTTTCAATGAAATGGAAGGCTAAAGAGTTGTGAGTTGGAATAGTTTGAAGCCTGTCCATTAAAGTATGAAGATTAGCTATCTTAATATAAAACTGAGTACTAAATATATATATATATATATATCTTAGTATATAAAACTGAGTACTGAATATATATATATATATGCGAGGATAGTAATCTAGACCAACTGATGATTGCTGGTTTAGCATGAAATACATGTATTGGTGATTATTTATCTTTTCAACATGTGTGTGATCAGATGGGTCAGCAATATGAGATGGCATTGAGAGTGGTGGGTCATGTTAAAGTCTGAGTTTGAACCCCACATATATTACATATATAAATGCAGGTTTAAGCCTGTACAATATATATATATATATATGCACACATTATTATGTACTATGTAACAAAAGTTTTACAATATATATATATATTGTTAGTAGATGAAACCATGGTTGTGTAAGGATTTTGTTAAAATTTGTTTTTTTTTTTCTAATATTGTATTGTTTTATAGCTTTATATTATAAATATGTATTGTGCTATATATTTATTTGTAATGTTTTCTGATTAATTCACTGCAATTTTTTAAATAGAATTAAATACATCTTTTGTGTTACTGCATACAAGTATTTTAAAAACTTAAACAAGACTAGTAGTATGAATGGTCATTATTTTTTTAATTTAAAGCATTGGATTGCCTAGACCATTTTTATACTAATTAAGTCTTTGCATTATAAAAGCTTAGAATAAATATAAAGTCACATTATGAAAGACATTTATTAAAATGCAAAAATGATTAAAATAAAAAAAATAATGTTAATGTGAATTTATGACTGAATTCTATCTATATTTCTATAAGTTTTGACAGTTTTTCAGGAACATTTGGCAGAATAAAACGAGAAGTTATTAAATTATTCAAATATTCAGTTTATTTTTATAATCTATTTTTTACAGATGGCAGTAATTGTTTATACCAAGAAATACATCAATTATTAGCAAAATGTGGCAAAAGTAATTAAATAAAATCAGACAACACTGTAAATCTTAGTACTAAAAAACTTATAAAATGCTTATTTAATTTTCCAAAAAAGTAATTAAAGGTGAGTAATCATAAAAATAATTAAATAACATTTACAAATTTTTGGATTAGCTAATAATAGTAATGAAAAAATTAAAGAAATAAAGTATCTCATAATTTAATGCAATTTAAATGTTTTTGATAAAACAATAATATTAACAACAATTGTGTAATTTTTTCTGAAAAAAAAAAATTAACTGAAGTGCAATATAAAGCCAGCATATAAGTGAACAGAGTGTGGAAAATGTCAAAATGTGGAGTAATATAAAAAAATCAAATACATATAAGTATATAGAAGAACGAAAATGTATGAATGACAGCATTGACAGAATTAACAGTCTATAATAATTTTTGTCTGATCATATTGCTAGAAGAGATGATAAAGCATGGCTACTGAAATGCTCAAACTTTTTTTGAAGAGGTTCTGACAGTTTTTATATGACCTGATGTTAGAAATGATAACAGAAAATAAAAAAAGTGATTAATATAAAGTTGGAGAAAGTTGTGTATAAAAGTATGTGGGATAAACATTGAAAGATTTTGTCCTAAATTTGATAAATATCGTTTGAAAATTATGATAATAAAGTTGCAGGATACTTGCCTTAAATTTATAGTTCACAGTTTTTTCTTTTAATAAAATTTTGAAAAATTATTCACAATATTAACTAAGAAGATATGCCTTTTATAATACAACTTTGTAAAAATTCATGTTGTAATACATTTATTAAACAAGTTGGTCAAATGAGCCTTCACAGTTTATTTGTCTATTGTTAATACAATTTAGATGATGGTCAGATAAAGCTTGTGAAGATTTTAGATAAATGAATAATATTAAAAAAGTCTATTAATTTTTATGAGATTTCAATGAGTTTCCCACATTGTTAATAACTACATAACAATAGTCATACATTTTAAAGCAACACAAGATGATGCAATGCATAAATGTTTCATGTATGATTTTATTTAAATGCATAATAATCGAAATGACTATTAAATTTTTGTAAGTATTATTTTTCATATTTCTATGCTAAAACAGGTATTTAATTTATTGCAGTTAAAAAATTAGAAATAGTAGAATTTTTTGGTGCAACATTAATTAAGCAAGTGAAAAATAGTGACTGCAGCAAATATGTTTTATATATAGTTGAATGCTAATTAGTGCAATAATAAATATTTAATAAAAATTTCTCAAGTGATAAAAAGCAAATATGAATATGAATTTTTCTATTATTGGAATAAGTGCCTTTTTTACAGTTTGCAAGAGAGATAGAACAATATTAATAAAAAAATATAGAATTTGGGTGTGCATGCAATGATATATGTGAACTAGTTCATTGTACAATAAGTGAAAGTAGATGGCTAGATAAACAAATAAACAGTTATATTAAAAAATAAATATATACTGTAATAGACAGTAAAATTAAAAATTAAAACTGGCAAAACTCTCCATACAATTGTGCTACTCACTGCAAGCCAGAGTTATCAATGGCTTCCAGAAGGCAGTAGATAGGGATTTTGTGCACAAGCTGTCTGGCATCTATTAATTTTTCTGGCTTGCACTGGGTGGCACTACTGTATGTAGAGTTTTGCCTATTTTAATAACAGTTATGAGCAAGCATAAAAATGGTGATCATGTGATGTTTAGTGGTATAAGAATGAAAGATATATGTAAAAAGATTGATAAAGAAATAATTACATCAAGGAATATTTATCTTACTAATTTCTATGCAAATAATTAATTGTAATGATTTGCAAATAAAATGATGGACAAATAAATATAAAGAAAGTTGGGTGTCAGATAAATGATAATTCGCTTAATAAAATGTGATTTGGATATTTATGAAGATCATGAGACAATCATTTTAACTGAATGTAGACAAATGTGGTAAATTAAAAGTGGATTACCTATTCACAAACAAATTGGTAGTTGAATTAAAAACAAAACAAATAATCCCCAATATTTTGTTTCTTGTTTCAATACACATATATTGAAATTAATTCTTTCTACAAAATAAGAATAATTTAGAAATCACAAAAACAATAAAAGTATTTTAATAAATATGTAAATAATATGCAGTTTTTAGTGTGAATAATAATTTATGAGTCAAACATAAAATGAAACTACATAACAATTAATAAATTGTTATAGAGTAAATATGTTAAGCATAGTTGGTAAAAGGCAATCAAATTTTATAAAATTTGTCGTGTAACTATAATAATTAAATATATTAACATTTCAAATAATGTTAAACATTAAATATGTGATACTCCCTTACTGATGAGACAATTATAAACGTTTATACATCAGACATTTATCAAGTTATATTAACAAAGTTGAAAATGGTTTTCTTTTTGGATGAAATAACATATAATAATGTTGTAGTTGAACAAAAAGTAACATTTTCTGTCTAATTAATAAATGAAATATAATATAAATCTGTAATATATTATAATAACAACTTATAAATACATTGACATAATAATTTTATATATATATATATTAAAAGCTTTTTAATGAATGATTGGGTAATGGATAAGGAATGGAAAGTAATATAAGGGGAATATATAAAAATTGATAGAAATAATGAAGTATAGGAAATGTCTGTAGATGTCGCTATATACATGTTAGTATTATTAGGAGGTATTATATTAGAAAAGGGTAAAAATTTTGGAATTACCAAAGAAAAGCTTTTAATATATATATATATATATAAGTATTATGTCGATGTTTTTATAAGTTGTTATTATAATATATTAGAGATTTATATTATATTTTTTTGATTATAAGAAAAACAATATAAAGGAGTATTATTCCGTAGAATTTACTAATTAATAAACCAATGTGGACATAAATAGTTAGACAATATTTAGAAGGTAATATATGACTTATATATTATTAATATGGTTTGATGTTAGCATAATTTTCTCCATAAAATACCTTTATATTGACAGTGTTAACACTTAACGTCTACAAAACTTCATCAAATATTTTGATCTTAGATATTTAAATTTGTTTAAAACTGTAATTTAGATTAATTAATAGTTTGGGAAAATTTCAGAAGATATACTGCATCAATTTTCAGTGATTCATTTACTTGCCAAAATAATGTAATGGTTAGATAAAAGAGAAATCACTTTGCCTAAATAACTTAGCATTGCACAAGAACTAGACATTTTAAAAACCATTGTTTAAAGGACCTTATTGACTGTCTAATGTGGATTAGAATAATAATTATTATAGTATGTTAGAATATAATTGCAATTAAAGGAAATTTTCAAAATTAATCATTACCATTAAAATTTTATAAAAATGACATGCCCTCAGTCAAACTGTGAAGCTGTATATTACAGTGGAACTTGGGCCACTATAATGAACAGAATTGCTCAACACAAGTATTTGTGCAAAAGGATGTTAATCAGAAATGAAGGTAACTCAGTATTTGTGGACCACAAAAAAGTGGCTGATCATGAATTTCAACCTGCAATTGCCACAATAATTTCTACTGAAAGAAATGATATTGAAAGGAAAATTAAGGAAGCATTGTTTATAGCAAGACATATAAATGCAATAAACAGAAAAGATACATGCTTTTCTATTCAAAAATATGGGATTTATGAATGAACTTGCATAGATTTGCATAAATTATTATAGTGGAAGGCTATGAATATGGAGAAGGAATTTTTGAAAGCACTTAGCTGTGAGGAATAATTAGGTCAATGAAAGAGTTTTAATTTTACTATATGCATCAATAATATTCATTAAGGCTGTAGCCTCAAGCACATGCATATAAAACGTGATAGTGTATTAACTCTTTTACTAACTCTACATAATAAATTGGGCTAAATTTATTTGACAGTTTGTATTCTCTTTTATTATTAACTTTCACATTGCATCATAATATTGGAAGAATATTCCAAAATGGCTGACTCAGCAGAAGTCATCATATCTAGTTTTAAGATATGTAGATTAGATGCAATAAAAGTGCTGTTTTTTTTTTATAATATATTGTACCAGATGGTCATTTAATTTTTTGTTCATGGAGGGCACCACCAGATCACTAAGTATCTGGAAAATTTATTTATTGTGATCAAATCTAAATGATGATGATGATTTGCTCTGGCCAAACTCAGGGAGATACAAGAAATCTTTAATATTGTTTAGACAATTGAGAAAATAAAAGCATAAAGACAAACATCAGCCAAAATTAAGTTTAAACAATTTAAAATTTTATAAAAAGTAAGATAAAACCAAAATTTTCAGCAGGGATTTATATACTATAAATGCAATTCTATCAGGCATGTACTAACAAAATAAAACATCAACACTCTGGAAGACAGACTAATTTTCTAAATGAGAATTAAACAGAACAGTGCAGATGAGCTTTTCTTAGCCTGGAAAAAAATGTCAGAACTAAGAATTACATAAGTCTGTCAAAGGCCCATCATCAGGTACATTTCAACCAGCCATGTTTAATTGCAATGCAAGAAAATCGTAAATGAATATGACAGAGTAGGAATTATATAATGGAAGAAAACTTAAATCTCCAATTTAATAAAATAGAGAACCTAAAAAACTCTCCAGTGTAAATAATGTATAATGAAAAAACATTAACTCTCCAAATTAAGAAAAATAGACATATATAATGGATGAATCACCAACAAAACAATTGGCCACAAGGAGACAAGTAAGAAATCAAAAAAATATTTACATCTGCCCAAACTTTTATTAAGAAATTAAAATAATTATAAACAAATAGTTTTATGTAGTAAACTCAGTACACACTCTGACAAATAAATGTAAAACAAACCAGGAATCTTAAAATTAAGATAATTCCAGTATGCACTATAAATATAACATATGACACAGAGAATAAATACAAAAATTATTGGAATTGCATAATCAAAACATATTAGAAATATAGGTTTCTATTTTTATTTAAGATTAAATGCAGAGTTTAATTAGAGATTTAGCTACCGTGGAAAAAATAAGAAATAATTTTTACCTTACAGTAAAGCAGATTCCAAAAAGTTTTCAACAAGTTTACATGGTTATTATTTTTTTATTGAATTCAGGTTTTAGATGTGTTCTCTTCAAGGTGGCAAGGGTAGAGGTATTTTTAAAAATTCTTTTTGATTTAGACCTTCATGGAATGATTTGAAAAACAGCTTGGAATTATGAGTTCATCTTCAGATAAGTTAGCAGTGTACTTTGGAAGTTTGAATAAACATAGCGGTAAATTTAATCATCTTGTGTTAAACAAAAATGGACAGTAATATGAAACCACTTTAATAACAGGCAGCAAAGTATAGAATATTATTAATTGCATGATAACGACTATTAGAATAATAACAGCTGAATTAAACTCAGTACAGTCAAGAATAGGAATCTGCCACAGCCAAGAATAATAATGATCTGTCTCAGCCAAGCATACTATCTGAAAATTTTAGGGTTATTCATATGCTTTCCTTATCTCCTCAATTAACCTTTCTTATTTTAATTATATCTTAGCCCAGGGCAAAACTATATCTTTTGCTCAATCTTAATACTTTTTCCCAGGGATTAACTTATTAAAAACAACACAAAATTAAATCTCTGCTTTTGTAATTAAAGTAAAAATGGATTATAATTAAAATAAAAGAAACAGGAATGTAATTATAATATGTTTACAAATTGATTTTAAAAAATTAAGTGTCGAAAGAAACTTATTTTACACTAATAAATAAAATCTATTGTAGAAAAAAATTTAAAATCACATAATTTTAAAATATAGCTGTGTATGTGCGCTATATCCTATAAAACTTTTATAAAAATTAAACTTGCTATTAATTTTACGAGTTGAAGTGGAGAAAGTTTCCGGTTCAATATATATATATATATAGGCTGTGTAATATATAGTGATAATGTATAACGACATGTTTGCTTTGTCACAAGTTATATACATATAATTTATTATATAAAATTGTATGTATTGAATTAGCCAAATTTTAAAAAGCAATTTCGGAATGGAATTGTTTATTCATTGTAAAAACCTACTGTCTGAAATTGTCCACAATGGAAGAAATTAGTTTTTTAAAAATTAAAAATTCTATTACAAAATGATTTGATGATTTTATGTTGTGCAGCTTTTATTCAGTATTTTATTTATGTAAGTTTCCCTACATTAAGTGTATTTATAAGAAAGGTGAAACATTAGAATAACAAATAATTATAACATATATTTACACTACAGAGGCAGCTTTTTTATAAACGTAATTTATTATTTCAACATAATTGCTAGTTTATATTTAATGGGCTTATTCATTAAGAATGTCAATATGAAATATGTGAAATTGTAAGAATAAATTAATAGTATTTAAAAAACCATTGACAGTAATATAAAAGATGCCATGTAATATCAATAATTCCATTATTATTGGTATATTAAAATAGTAAATAAATAAAAGAGACCATCTTTTTACACTGAGAAAAATTCAGTGCATTATAAAACTTTTTAAATTGTTTGAATTTAAATTAAAAGTATTTATATTATATTCTAATAGTTTATTCTATTTAAAATTAACTCAACTCACCAAATCTCCAAACTCATTTATTTCCAAAACAAAGAAAATATCATTATTAAAGTTATATTTGTTTACATCTTTAACGAATATCCAATTATCAAGCCAGATATTGTATCTTATATCGTCTTCTTTTTTAGAATCATAAACTTTATTATATTTTAATTTCCAGGCCACCCATGAAGGATCTTCTAAAGAGGGTTGACATGATGATGTGAATTTCAAGATTATAAGACCAAATATGAATAAAGCAGTGATCATCTAATAAAATAAAATGTCAGTAGGTCATTAATTATTTAATAAAATAATCTTATTAGACAAATTACCATAATCATTCACACACATTTTAAAATTATTAGTTAATAACTAGACAGATTTCAAATGGAAATTACATGGCACAATCCAAGCTTAACTAAATTATTGTGTATATAATCCATTATAAATGAAATCTTTATTGTTTAGAAAAACAATTTATCATGAATACAGATAGACTTTATTGAAATAGCCAGTTTTAACCACCTGCCTGTTTCATATATTTCACCCCCACACCTATCTTTATACGTATCCATTTAAGCAAACTCAAATTACTATATATGCAAAATCGCATATATATATATATATATATATATATATATATATATATATATGTGTGTGTGTGAACAGTAAGTGTGTAATTTAATAGTATATTGATATATTATAGATATGTATTCATTTAAAAATATTTCTAGTTTAAGAAATGTTTTAGTCTAAATTATTTAGCCAATTTTATTATATTACTGAAATCACATATGTATATAAGCCATTTTCTTCTGTTGTTGTTATTCTGCATGTATGGTAATAAAATTAATTTTCTACTAATTATCAAAGCAACTTATAATTTTTGTAAACAACTTTTAAATTATGTCACACAATAATCCTAAATTAGCATGAACTTGATTTTATAAATCTAAAATGTTAATAACAATTCACAGAATTTTATAGCATTGTCATAATAAACAGCAGGGAAAAATGTAGAAAAACCAAATCTAAATTAGTTGTTGTCATTAAATATATTTTCTAAAATATAATAATGGGGTTTTCAGCTATGGACAAGCTTGTAAAAATAAACAGGTGGTGAGAGTTAGAAAAATATAAATACTTAAAGTTTTGTTTCCAAGGATCAATCATATATATATATATATAAGTGAATTGTAAACAGAACCCTTGTTTGTTTCACCTTTAAAATGAAGGGGTAAAATAGGTGATCCCTCACCTCTCTCCTTGTTGGAGATGAAAAGAACTTTGGTCCGATAAAACATATTGCCATACAGCAGCCAAGCAGCCTGTGGAAAAATCTCCATTAACTTTAAATCATCGCAAAAAGTGTCACCTTGTTATCATCCCCAAATGCCTAGAACTGCAATGAAGACAACATACTGGTAAATTGATAAAATTTTCACTCAGAGCTCTATTTATAAACTGCTTTATTAAAAAAGCTAGCTATTTATGAAACCTACCTTTCCAAACACCTTTTCTAAAAGTCTACAAAGAAAGCTGTTAAATGTTAATGTTTAAATCTTGTCTAAATGTAAAACTTGTAATATTGAATTCTCTGTTAAAATGTAAAACTCTAATAATCTATTTTAAATTAAATGTATAATTTTCTGCAGTCTTTTATGCCTATTTCTAATCTATTTAATTTATTCTATAATTTTATCATTTTAATATTATACATATTTAATATGCCAAATAACTCAAAACTGTGAGTATTTATAAGTACAACTTTAGCTTATTGGTCTGCAAAAATAACTTTAAATCTTTACTATAATAAATATTAAATAATTGAATTATTGTTTTCACTCGCTGTTTCAAGATCATGTTATTATTTTTACTGATTAATTTTTGGGTATTAATATTATAATAATCAGTCATTTTCTAGTTAAAATTGTAGTTTGCTTAACTCTAGTTATAAATTATAACTATTTATATATGTAACTTGTACATCATAGGAACTAGCCACAGAGATATTCTCAAAGCATATTTTAATGTTTAATTTGTAATTACCTCGCAAATATGCTTTGTATTCCTTAGATTTATATATGTTGAGATGCAGGTGATAATCTTAAACTAGGTTACTAATGAATTTAGTCCCTAAATAATATATTTGAAATACTAAATTTGAGAACTGCGTTGTATAGATATGCAAATAGATGCTATCTATTTTTAAGGCACGATAATATAATTTTACGTATTTGCATTATATATGTATAAGTTGTGGCTGTGTCCTTACTAAGTATGCAATGTGCAATTACCTACTTGCTGCATAATTCTTGATGAGTTGCTGGTGGAGGTCACACATCTATTTAGTTTAAGTAAAGCAGACTCTTTTAGAACGATGGCACAAGGACCTAGATTATTCATAATTAATGTTTATCCAATTCCTTGAACTAATCATGTTTCTATTTGTAGCAAAGTTGAGTGATTGTAGGGCAACCGAGCCTTTGAGGCTGAAGTCTGTGGAAAATCATCCATTCACACCTTCTAGTTTATTAATATTTTAATATGTGCCATAGAGTATATAGGTAAACCTATAATAAACCAGTTTTCTTTCTCTTTATATTAAACACTTATCTAGCATCAGTGTATATTCTAATCTAGGTTAACATATTAACCTGTGTATCTCTGAGCCTAATTATGTGCTTGACTTAACTTTGTATAGATAGATGCCACAGGAGCACTATTAATTTAGTTATATAACTTTGGCTATTAAGTTCCATATGATTTAGCAGACTACACGAGCCAGAAATTTGGCATATTAATATAGGCATAAACTTCAATACTGCACTACATTTTATTGAACAATTATAATGAGATAACATGTAATATTAATCTTATTAGTTATGCAACACCTGTGTGCGTAATCTCTCACATTCTCATTATATAATTGTGTATATTTTGATTTACTATTTGTTATTGTTTTATTAAATTAATAATATTTAAAATTATAACTCATTTTTATATCTTTATTTACCATGAGTTCATTTTATCCAACTCTAGGTTTAATTGCACATACATCATTATATCTATATGTAGATCATTCTAATAGATTTAATAATCAATCATTGATATATTAATTAATGACTTAGTCATATGTGTGTATATCTGACCAAATCAGTGTTAAGTTAGTTAATTTATGAGTCTCTTGTTTTACCCTGGGTCGCTGCCAGATTGTGGTTAAATTAAATGTCTGTATAAGTTGAGGA
Organism: Epiperipatus broadwayi; assembly: GCA_028023455.1. Lineage (NCBI taxonomy): Eukaryota > Metazoa > Onychophora > Udeonychophora > Euonychophora > Peripatidae > Epiperipatus > Epiperipatus broadwayi. Next base: position 1,442,306 of record JAQFVV010012605.1, on the reverse strand, counting down.
GTGTCATCCATAGGGTATTAGATCATTGAGCAGAGGTGAAAGGATTAAATGTTGGCCAGATGTTAGATCCCAGCATCCAGATTTGATCAGCTTTAGTGTATTTTTCCTGTGTTCTAGGTTTTGTTACGTGGAGGGACAATTCTTACTGTTACATTACATATTGCTTAATTAATCATTGTTGGGTCATGTACTATGTATATATATATATTGTACCAATATTGATTTCTTTATTGGTACATTGTTATATATATACTATGTATATATATATATTGTACCAATATTGATATAGGCACATATAATTTTATCTAAAAAAATTATTATTAAATAATAAATAAGTTATGAAAAATCTAAAAGGTTTCTTTAAGTAAACAAAATCAGTTTGTTTTCGAAAAAGATATGAATCAAATAGTTTTCTGTCATTAGTTTTTGTCATAAAAGCTACAATTAATTAATCAAAAGGGGGGAGGGGGAGTCTTGGTAAGGAAAATTAAACTAAAGGTTTATAAAAGGAAATAAAGAGTTTTCTTATTAGGATTCGTAAAAATATAATTTAAAGTTTAAAAAAAAAAAAATCTCTTTTCATTCGAATTAAAGAAAATGTAAAACTAGTAATATACATGCATATATATGTGCGATTGTCAATAATAGAATAAATGTATACGTAATAAATGTTATTATAAACAAATGAAAGTTAAAGAAGATTATCATTAAAAAAAACAGCAATGGTTATTAATTAAAATATAAAACAACATATCTGCATGGCTATTACTAATTAAGCAATCTTCCAAAACACGTTTATCAAAGGATTATCACTGGAATTTCGACAACACATCGTCAGTATGAATACTAAATATCTTATCAGACAATCAGTTGAGACAAGTCAGTTCACAAATTAGTTGAGTGAGTGCAGTTCACAAAGTAATTGAGTAGTGCAGTTCAGAAATTAATTGAGTCAGTTAACAAACAAAATACAGTGTTGAGAAGATTTTGGGAACGCACGTTTATCTCCAGCCCAGATGTCTGATGAAAACAGCAAGATCTGCCTGTGAAATAATGTCAACATAACAGCTTAGAAAATCTCCATCAATATCTAATTGTCTCCAATAGTAATAATCGTGAAAATCAGGAAACTCATCAAGGAAAAGTCCCAGCCGGCTGGTAAGCATTCATAATGGAAATATTCTCACCGAAAGTAGCCTCCAAAGAGAACAAAATTCTATGTCTACATTCAAAAGCCTAGGTAAAAACATTTGCTTATTTCGTTTATACTGTAATAGCCATTGCATTGCCTTAATTCATGCGAATCCTTCAAGAGTCTAATTACATGAACTCGATATCATACATAAATGAACTATTGATATGTGTGTTTAAATTTCAAATGCTATGTAATACTTTATTATTATTATTATTATTATTATTATTATTATTATTATTATTATTATTATTATTATGTGTGTACATGAGTTAATATGTGCGTGATCATTATATCAATATTTATTAGTTAATTTAGATAAATAACAGAGTTCTGCTATTAAATCTATAGAAATATTTAAACTATTTAGAAATGTTAATTTAAAATATGCGTGTGTTTTATTAGAATTGTAAAATGTTTAAATTTAGTAAATAAATGTTAGTTAATAAATTATCTTTAAAATTAAACTTTATTTGTCGGTCAATTCTTTTTACCAAATACTTTTATCAATTTTTTTTTATAAATTCTTTTTACAATTCTTTTATCAAGTCTTAACCACTAATTATGTATAATCTGTTAGTGATTACAAATAGCCGAGCTAGTCATGGATTTAGGCATTGAGTTAGTGGCCACTGTTCAAAGTGCATTGTCTATCCTTTTAGTATTCTTTTAGAATAAACAGCTGATGCCCATGGTTATACACAAACAAAAAAGTGCTTTGGATGTGGTGTTGAACTCAACAGCCGAGAAGAAGCTATGTCCTGGAAATGTAACACTAGCTATATACTTTATAGTTATTGTTTGGGCATACATACTCTCTGAGTATGTTCTTCTCTGCCTAAGAGATCGGTGTTTCGAGTGTACATATTCGAACTCGGTTCAAATGGCTTTACCCAACGTGGGTCAAGCTTATCATAAATTACAGTTAATTAAATACTTTGTTCTTGTTGAAAATAAAAATCTAAAAAGTTAAATTACGTATGTAAAAGTGTTTTAATTTAAAAAAAAAAAAAAAAGAATTGACCGAATTTTTTTTTTTCAAAATGAAAAGAGATCTTGACACTTATGCTATCAAATCAGAGACAAGTGGATGTTTGGGTGGAGTTAAAGTCTTAATATCAGGTAGAAAAATGGATAAAAGGAGTGGTCAGCATGTGTTTCCATCTTAGTAAGAAAAATAAATAAATAAGTCGTATTTAAATTTAGTTTAACATAAGCGCTAGTACTTTGAAATTGAAATTTTCGAAAATGGATCCGAAAGAAAGCCCAATATATTTTAAAAATCTCCAGTTAGTGGAAAAAGAGAAAGAAGAAGTATCTGAGACATGGATGATGATGAAGATGTTGATGAAGTTGGTAATGGAAATGAAGGAGGATATGAGTGAAATCAAGCAGGCCCAGCAGGCAATGAAGGAAGAAATTAGTGAAGTTAAACAGGGCCAGCAGGCTATAAAGGAAGAAATGATTATGGAAATGAAAGATGTGAGACGAGAAATAATGGGAGAAGTAGAGAAAAATCAAGAAATTATAAAGGTAGATTTAGTTAAAGAAAGTAAAAAGGTTGAGGTCATGAAAGAGGTAGAAATTGAATTAGAATCAGATAGCATTGTGATAAATAAAGTAGAAACTTATGTAGATCAAAAGGTAGAAAATAGCGTAAGAGAGTTTTTACTAAGAATTAAAAATAAAAGGTTTAAAGTAAACATTCGCATTCACTGTAGATGTAGATTTAAAACAAAGAGAAAGCGTAAGAAAAAAAATTCACGGTTAGGAAAAATACGGAGGTCCGTAAAGTTTAAAAGTTTTCTAATTTACAAGGCAGAAAATAGAATGGAAAGAGAAAGAGATAAAATAGATTTTAATCAAGAAATAGAAGTGAGAATATGGAGTATGATTTATATTATAAAATTAGTAGAAAGAAAGAAGGAACTGCCTGACATAGTTTAAAAGTTAGTAATCGGGCAGAATAGTAAAGGAAATAAACAAAAAGGACTGGAAATGGACTATGAGTCTAATATAATTATTTTGATGTAGGTGAAAAGCCTGAATTAGAATTTTGCTATTTAAAATGATGGATTGTTTTGTCAAATAATAATAACAGAGGCTTCACAAAATAAAAGATTTTTTTTTCTCCACGCACATATTAATTAAGGAAATGCTCATAAATAAACAGATCAAATAAATAAAAAGTCAATAAAATCAAGTTAAATAAATGGGTCAAATTAATGTTTTAAAAGTAAAGTTTGTAGGATTAAATAAATAAATAAGATAACGGAAATAAGCAAAAGGAAATCAAGTTAAGCAAATAAGTATAATATATCTGTAGTAAATAATAATAATAATGAATCACAATAAAGTAAAACAGTTTTTTTTCTGAGTACACGCACATTAAAATAAAATAGTTTTGAATACATAAGTTAAGAAAAGGAAGTCAATAAATGGTTTAAAGTAATCAAGTCTCATAAAGTCTTTGTATAATAATAAAGAGCAATAAATAAAATAGTTTTCTAAATATACGCAAGTTAATACATAAGTTAAAGTAATGGGTTAAAATAATATTGTAATATAAATAAATATGTGTCCATGATAGTTTCAAAATAATATTGAAGCATAAATAAATATGGATAATGTTTGTATGGGTTTAAAATAAGTATCGTAAAACTAATATTTAAAATGTTCGTACTGGTTTAAAGATATTATAAGATTAGTGTAAATAAATAATGTTGAAATAATGTTCATAATGGTTTGAAATAATGGTGTAAGATTAGATTAATACAAATAAATATGTTAAAGTAATGTTCATGTGTAGTTAAAAATAATATTGAAAGGTTAAAATAATAAGAATGAAAGTCAATCTAAGTTGTATTAAGAGTGAATAAGGGTTCGAAATTAAGGGATGAGGGTAGTATTGAAATAAGTTAGATAAGGATTAAGTTTAAAGCTGTCAACTGGATAGATTTTAGCACCCATAACGGATTGGCCGGGATCATTCCTCTTTTAAAAAGTGCACTGGCAACAACCAGAGCAAGTCGTAAGTCCCTTTTTCAGGGGAGAATCCCCATATCTTGTACCTCATTTTCCAAAGTGTAAGTCAGAAATGGACAGTTGACATTCCTGCCATTTGCAGCGACCTTTTCTTAATCAAAGTTTGATCAAGAGAATCGGCAGCCGAAGCTTCGTTTATAAAAGATCCCTGTGCCACAAAATTAGTTTGTCCTCGTGGTCACTATCCAGGACTCAGAACATTGTAAACAATGTTGCCAGCATCGAAAGAAGAAAAGCATAATTGGAGATTGCCCTTAGTATGAAAGGAAAAGATATTTTAAAAGCAAACTTAGAAAGAATAATAAATTAAGATTTAATGTTGTCAGAGATAAAATGGTCAAAATGACGCATTTTACTCTTAAAGGAGGGACGGTGTAATGTACCAATATTGATATAGGCACATATAATTTTATCTAAAAAAATTATTATTAAATAATAAATAAGTTATGAAAAATCTAAAAAGTTTCTTTAAGTAAACAAAATCAGTTTGTTTTCGAAAAAGATATGACTCAAATAGTTTTCTAGCATTAGTTTTTGACATAAAAGCTACAATTAATTAATCAAAAGGGGGGAGGGGGAGTCTTGGTAAGGAAAATTAAACTAAAGGTTTATAAAAGGAAATAAAGAGTTTTCTTATTAGGATTCGTAAAAATATAATTTAAAGTTTAAAAAAAACAAATCTCTTTTCATTTGAATTAAAGAAAATGTAAAACTAGTAAGATACATGTGTATATATGTGTGTTGTCAATAATAGAATAAATGTATACATAATAAATGTTATTATAAACAAATGAAAGTTAAAGAAGATTATCATTAAAAAACACGGCAATGGTTATTAATTAAAATATAAAACAACATCTCTGCATGGCTATTACTAATTAAGCAATCTTCCAAAACACGTTTATCAAAGGTTTATCACTGGAATTTTGACAACATGTCATCAGTATAAATACTGAATATCTTATTGGACAATCAGTTGAGACAAATCAGTTCACAAATTAGTTGAGTGAGTGCAGTTCACACAGTAATTGAGTAGTGCAGTTCAGAAATTAATTGAGTCAGTTAACAAACAAAATGCAGTGTTGAGAAGATTTTGGGAACGCACGTTTATCTCCAGCCCAGATGTCCGATGAAAACAGCAAGATCTACCCGTGAAATAATGTCAACGTAACAACTTAGAAAATCTCCATCAATATCTAATTGTCTCCAATAGTAATAATCGTGAAAATCAGGAAACTCACCAAGGAAAAGTCCCAGCCGGCTGGTAAGCATTCATAATGGAAATATTCTAACCGAAAGCAGCCTCCAAAGAGAACAAAATTCTATGTCTACATTCAAAAGCCTAGGTAAAAACATGCATTGCCTTAATTCATGCGAATCTTTCAAGAGTCTAATTACATGAACTCGATATCATACATAAATGAACTATTGATATGTGTGTTTAAATTTCAAATGCTATGTAATACTTTATTATTATTATTATGGGTCTACATGAGTTAATATGTGCGTGATCATTATATCAATATTTATTAGTTAATTTAGATAAATAACAGAGTTCTGTTATTAAATCTATAGGAATATTTAAACTATTTAGAAATGTTAATTTAAAATATGCGTGTGTTTTATTAGAATTGTAAAATGTTTAAATTTAGTAAATAAATGTTAGTTAATAAATTATCTTTAAAATTAAATTTTATTTGTCGGTCAATTCTCTTTACTAAATTCTTTTATCAATTTTTTTTTATAAATTCTTTTTACAATTCTTTTATCAAGTCTTAATCACTAATTATGTATAATCTGTTAGTGATTACAAATAGCTGAGCTAGTCGTGGATTTAGGCACTGAGTTAGTGGCCACTGTTCAAAGTGCATTGTCTATTCTTTTAGTATTCTTATAGAATAAACAGCTGGCGCCCATGGTTATACACAAACAAAAAAGTGTTTTGGATGTGGTGTTGAACTCAACAGCCAAGAAGAAGCTATGTCCTGAAAATGTAATGCTAGCTATATACTTTATAGCTATTGTTTGGGCATACATACTCTCTGAGTATGTTCTTCTCTGCCTAAGAGACCGGTGTTTTGAGTGTACATATTCGAACTCGGTTCAATGTATATTATAACAGAAACCTGACACTCGAAAGCTTAACTTCCCTTTTATTTATATATAATGGGGAATTCTTAAAATTCAAGATCGTACACTTTCCGCTACCGCAAGCAGAGAGAACATACGGACATAAATGAGTCTATATCCGTACTTGACCGAACCTGTAACTATATGGGTATAGTCCCAGGTTATTTTTTCTGGTCAGCCATCTCTTGACTGCTGTAAGATTTAACAGAGTTACAGCACTTGGATATTTATAAATTTTAATGGGATCAAAATACTGCACCACTAGTTTTACATGTTAATTCAGTACTCAAAATGAGCAATAATTATTTCCCAACCCTACAAATATATTACTCTTTGGAGTGGCGAAGAATGAGATGAAACAGATTTAAATCAATAATAAATATATTTAATAAAATAAATTAACAATAAAAGAAATTCTTTAAATCATTTACACACAATAAAAAAAAACAGATTATATGCAATAATGCTATGAGTAAACAAAATAAAAAGATCCTATAAATGACTGTACATTTATAAATCTTCATTCCAGATATATATAAAAAAGTTAAAGAATGCCTTTATCATTCAAAGTAAGAATTTGGCCATTGTCTCAATAAAGGTATGTGCACATGGAAATATAAAATGTAGTATACATATTTACCTAGGTTTTAAGTCTCTGAATTAATTTGAAGACTTGCTGACCACCATGTGGAATTTCTCCACTTCTTTAGCAGGGAACGGTCACTCCTAAGTTAGATTTTTGTTGTGGGAACTCCTCCACATTTAGGGGCATCAAGGACTAGGCATAATGAACTCTCCGGCAGGTGCTGCATTGGCAGTTGTTACATCTAGATGGGAACCATTAGCACAGTGAGTCTGGATCGGCAAGCAATCACGATGGCCCTTAGCCAGCCATTTTTGATGAGGCACCGATGTTAGAAATCATATCTTGTTAACTATGGCTGCTTATTATTGGAGCAGTATCTCCACCAACATCTCAACAAGAAGTCCTCAACTCTAATCATCCTTTTAATTAAAATTCCCCAGTTCTTAGTCCTTTTGATCCTTTGTTTTCGCTGTTGTTCACACCTTTGCTTTTCTGAATGTGCCTTCGGCCATTTATAGATTTGCCTTTACATAATTTCGTAGCACTATGCACATTTATTTATTTATTCATTTTTTTTAATTAAACAGATTTTTAATAAAATGTTTTTATTTTTGACATTACTGACAAGCATAACTTATTGCTGTCTTTATCATACTTCATACACACATTTCATTTTATCATCAAATGTGTACTTTTATGACCCAGATCCTTATCTTTCGGTCATGTTTTAAATTTCTATTTTTGCTCTGTTTAAGGCTTCTTCTTTTGACATATGTATTCATCTCATTTAGAAGCAAAATTATGTTTTTTGTTGCTGTTGTTCTAAATCAATAAACAGCACAAAAAGTATATTTTAAAAATGAACCCGACCTAATTTTTGTTGTTAAAAAAGAAAAAAAAAGTACCGAGATTTTATTTGTTATGAAAACAAAAAATCTTTAACAAACTTGTATGACTCTTAAAAAAGATAAATAAAAAAATCCACAGAATGTAACAAAACCGGTTAATATACATATTTTTTTGGTTAAAAAAACAATACCGCGATTGACTTTTTTGTTTTTGATGTTTTATTTGTTATTATTAAAAAAAAACAGCTCACCGCCCCCAAAAAACCCCATATTTATAAATCTAAGAGAAAAAAGAAGTCCCATTTTATTTATTATTATTAAAAAAAAATCAAAACCCCGTTTTATTTGTTATAATTTAAAAAAACAAAAAAAATCAAAACCCCATTTTATTTATTTTAAAAAAAAACAAAAAAATCAAAACCTGCCACCCAAAAAAAAAACCTGTATTTATAAATGTAAGATAAAATACCAAACAATTATTTTCGTTTATAAGCAAATACGGACATCTGAGGTGGAGTTTGTCGGACAGCTTTGAATTTTTTTTGCTAAATCAATCAACAGCAATCCCCGACATTTTTAATAAATTCAAAAAGAAAGTGTCGATTCTAATTTTAAATAACAAAAAAAAAAGAAAGCTGTATGTAAAGCAAATTGTGTATATTTGAGATATTCCAAAAAAAAGTTAAAACTGTCCTTTATACTTTGAAATGTATCGAATCCAAAACCAAAAAAAAAGACGTCTGTAAAAAAGAAACAGTAGATTTAGAATGGACCCCCCCCCAATAAAGGTGTATGTCAAAAATTATGTACTTTTGAAATCCAAAAAAAAAAGGTCAAAGGGTTCATTATAGTTTAAATTTATCAAATGAAAACCAAAAAAAAAATAATTATGTCCAAAACAAACAACAACAATATATTAAAAAAAAAAAATTACAGCCGTATGTCAAAATATGATCTATTAAATAAAAAAAATCTAGTGGCCCGATAATGTTATATTGCTCTGTTTTTAACTAGAAACAGCACCACCAAAGGCTGCACAGTTAATAGTTTACAAATACCATTTTTTAAATTAGAATACCAGAGTTGCTTAGGTGAATTTTCTGCTGAAAGGAAAATTATTTTTCCTTCTTTGTTTACTTCTCTATTAAAAAATAATCAGTTTGCCAGAGCATTGAAGTTTTATTTTTGTCAGTATGCTCTGGATAGAACTGCATTTATAGTATATAAATTCTGATTAAATTTTTTTATCTTACTTTTAATAAAATTTTAAATTGTTTTAACTTAATTTTGGCTGATGTTTGTCTTTCTGCTTTTATTTTTTCAATTGTCTGAACAATATTAAAGATCTCTTGTATCTCCCTAAGTTTTGTCTGTGCAAATCATTGTGATCATTTATCTTTGATCATGGTCAATAAATTTTCCAGATACTTAGAGATGTGGAAGCAAAAAGGAATTAAATGACAAATTATGATAGAAGATTAAGTATTTTACATATTCTATTATAAACAGATTCTGAGTTACTATACAAATTTTTGTTTGAATCTCTTGCTCATTACAATAAGTTTCTTCATTTTTATTACCAATTAATGTCACATATAAAAACATACCTATAATAAAAATTATATATATATATATATATATATATATATATATATATATATATATATATATATATATATATATATATATATATATATATATATATATATATATATATTATGGAAATGATAGTTCTAAACTACTATTTAAAAGTAAAGTGTTATCTTCACATAAATATGAAATCAATGGTTCTCATAAGAAAGTAAAGTTTGTGAAACATATTATGTGTCTAAGCTATTTTATTGTTGAAATTAATAAATGAAGTATTAATTTGAATATTTGATCTATATAATATATTATTTAATGTTATAAACTGTATTATCTCAGTAAAGAATATTTTGAGGATGTGTTAGAAGCAAGATAGATCCAAAGAAAGAAATCCATTATTTATTTAACTTTTAAAACATTCAATAATATGTATATCACCATTTCCTTGTTTTAATAACATGATAAGGTTATTGTAAAATGCATAAACAAAAAAACGAATTTGGATAGTCTGAATGCATTTCACAAATATAACATTTTACTTGTACCCATGAGATAACTTATTAAATATTTTAACTTTTAATTAGGAATAATTATTCTTTCATTTTCTTACAGAATAGACAATTTTGTTAGCTATTGCATGATTATCGTTCTGAAAATAATTTTCACCATGTCATAAAATGTATAAATTAATTAAGCAACAAATGCTCTATAAACACAATGCATATAAACACATAAAGATCATTACCTATGATAAATTATAATTCGATATACTATATGCAGTATTAAAATTTATTTGGTAAATTACTTTAGGAATTGCAATACTTGTAAAAATATATATATATATATACTCCAAAATGTATTAAGAATAGAATATAGAACAAAAGCACTCAGGAAATTATTATTAAAAATGTAAATTTATACTAGATTTTTTTTGTTGTCTAGAGAAATTCATTTTTAATACTTTATATAAATAAAAAAATTTTAAAAAAGCTTAAATTGTTAATCAATTTTATATTCTTTTAAAATTTGTATTAAAATAAAAGTTAAATATTTTTTGTCATACTTTTAAATTACTAATCAGAAAAGATTTATAATTCTCTTACCTTGAGAGTAGTAATAAATATCTTATTACTTGGACTTTTTGCAATTCTTTTTATAAAGTTCTATAATTTTTTTTTGTTTATTTTAATTTAGCTTTTTATAGCTATAATCTTTGTGAAATCGTATTATTTTATAGTAATTAAGAACACTTACTTAATATACAGATTTTAATATAAAATGTACCCATAAAGCTTTATAAATTAGATTGTATGCATAGATGTAAAGTCATTTGTTATAATGTCATCAAAATCCAACAGGTTTTTAAAATTTACTTTTATTTTATCCAAAGTTTAAAGTTTTAATGTTAAAATTAATCATTCATCTACATCATTCTATTTTGCTTAGATTTTTAAAATTATTTTGATTGTTATCATACCTGGTCTATTATACTTTGTTTTTTTATAATGTCGTTTAATTATTGTATTTTACATTTTCCTTTAAGGTTAATATTTTTTACACATTTAGTTTTTAATAAAGATATGTAAAAAGAATGAATATTTTTTAAATTTTATACAACTTGTAAAAAAATTGAGGAATCATTTATTTTCTTAGTCATTATACTCTTAGTCATTTTAGACCCTCTATTATCTATCTATATTTATATCTACAGAATAAACAACAAATTTAGTGGCATATCTAAAACGTTAAACTCTTTGAAAATATCATATTTTATTTTTTGACTGTTAATTAAAGTGCCATCAATGAATGGTAAGTTTCAATTTAATTAAAAACACCACCAATGAATATGATGTAATGTTTTAGAATTTTTAAGAATAGTTTAAGTTTAGAAAACAAAAGATAATAATATTCTTGAAACATGCAACATATTGTGAGCTTGTAAATGTCTTTGGTCAATGAGTTGTATTTATGTATTTTTTGTTTGCCCATTTAATACTTCTTTCATTAACATATACATCATACTTACATACAGTAGGAATCAAACAAACATTATATGATCTCCATTTCTTATGCTTGCTCATAACTGTTATTAAAACAGAAAAAATTTTCTATAGATTAGTGTCACTCAGTACAAGACATAGGCTATTCACTGATGAAAGCCACAAGCTAAAAACTAACTAGTGAATATTGGATGAGTAGATACCAGATTGGAATTTTTTGCCCAAATTTTCTGGCATCCATTGATTACTCTGGCTTGTAATGAGTGGCACTACTGTATGGAGAGATTTGATTGTATTAATAACAGTAGTAATCAACTTAGTTGTATTTTATAATAGCAAGTTGTAATTCATCCTCATCAATACTGTAATATATATAATCCTTACTAAATCTCTTTACAAAGATTTCTTCAAATCTTGTAAGATTGACTGTATTGTAATTTTTTAGTAATTATATATCTATTATTATTAGTTGTCATAGTATATCATTTTTTTGTCGATCAAATTCAAATCATTGATTTGAAAGCAGAATTCATTCATCATATTTCATCTCTTGTAATGCATGATTGTTATCTTAAAACACATCTTATAGATTTTGATTGTGCTTAGTTATTTCTATTATATTAGTAGTTGTACATCTTCGAGGGTCTAAATTATTTAGAGTTTACTTCTGCTGAGTAGTCATATACTCATCGTTTTTTTACTCAAAATAATATGAAATAACTGTCTTGTTGTGTATTTTGCTCTTCTATAATTCATTCCAGATATGATCAAGAACTTTGTATTATCAATAAATTTGGGTTAATTATTTTAGTATAACAATTGTCAGACTTCTTTGCCATTACTGTAATGGCAATTCAACTTTTTTCTGTCTTCAATAAGAGTCCTTTGACATAAAAAGAAGTATGTAGAATTTTGTATTTGAGTTTTCTTAATTTATTCTTTTATACAAAACACTATAATATAGTTTTTGGAAGTGATTTTATTAAAAGTTTAGCAGTAATTAGATATTAAATATAAATTACATTTTTTGCACTATCAGGAAATTAACAACTTCAAATAATGTTTTTTTTTTTTTAATTTCATTGAATTTCTGCATTTTCTAACAATGTGACTTCAAATATACATGATGGAAAAAGTAAATGTAAATTAGCTAATGAATATATAATAAACTAAAAAAATCATTAAATTTTTCAAGTTTAAATAAGAGTAGATATTTTATTTGTGAGCAAGTAAATCATTGTAAATATAAAAAAAACTTCTTCAGTTTATGTTGAAAGACAAACATTTTAATGTTTTTTAATTTGGTTTTTTATAATAAATTATTTTTCAAAATAGCAAAATCATAATTTTTATTAGACTAATCTATTATTGTTCTAATTGAAAACAAAATGAAACAAATCCACAAGGTCATTTTTAAAATAAAAATACTATAATTATTTCTTATTGTTTCTATGAATGGTTGAATCAACGATCAACAAAATATATGTTAATGTATTAATGAAAGTTCTTGTTAATAAAGGTTGCATTGATTACAGGTTGAGACTGTTGAAAGCTTATATGTTGTATGTTATGGTAATGTGTTTACAATATTTACTAATAATTATGTAATTGTTTTTAAGAATTATGTGTATACATCAACATTAAAAAGCATTTGGTTATATATATTTGTGTGTGTTTATAATTCATGTACATTTGCAACTCGAAAAATCACTTTGAATTTTATTGTAATGATTGAGTATTAATAAAAATTGAATTATATTACACTATATATAGTGAATGCAATAGAACTTATAAACTACTTTAGCATATTATTTGTTAGCACTGTATTCATAATTGTCTAAATTTAACAATACATAAAATATAATAGATCTTTTTCCATACTTATAAAATACTCACTGTCAGCTTGTGCAAAATATCAAAAGGTTTTCTCTAAGATAGTTGCCTCACAGCTATAAATATTTAAACAACACAAACATAGTACAATGTGGTGTTGATGTGGGTTAATATCAATATTACTCAAAGGATTATGGTCACTATGATTACACCAACATCCAGACACTGAACATGGTTTACATTTTTATTACTATATTAAGAAATGGGTTTGGATTGAGAACAGTGTTTTATGTAGATTTTGGCCTCATAAGTTTAGAGTTAACTTAATAAATAAAAAATGGCTAATAGAAAATTGAATTTGATCCATAGATCAAGCAGCAGTTCTCTCAGACCTAAGCCTTTCATGGATGAAAAGTGGATACTATATATGAGTCTAGAAATATATTATGAGTAAAAATTAAATAAAAAAATTATGCATATATATTATAGCTTCATCTTAATATGTTTGATTTCCCTGAGTAGTATTACCTTAAAGAAGGTTTGAAACTATCTAGACACAGTGTTAGCTTCCATTAAATAAAATTATTATAAAACTTAATTTCTACAAAAACCCAACTAACAGGAACATGTAAAAAATGTGATAATTAATGGTATTGTTCAAAAGTATAAGATAGGATAGTATTTAAAATTTTTGTTGTCAAATAACAAACAGCAAAAAATTATTCCGATTTATTAAATACAAGTATATTGCATATACAGAACTTAATGTAATACAAAGAAATTTGAACTATTTTGAAGATCATTTATTTTTATCACATATATGTGGACATATGTATAAGTTGTATAAGAAGGATTGCATAGATGAAAAAAAGTTAAAAGTCTGAGTTGAAATCTTTCATAATTACATTAAGTTCAGTATAGGTAATAAACTTGTAATTAAATATTATCTACTTCATCTGTATTCTGTCAAATTCAGTATTAATTGTTTAAGTGATTTGAGATTAACATAGATACGACAATAATATTGGCATCAACAATGGCTTTGAGTGTTCTACCCTCAGATTTTCAATGATATAGATCATTGAAAAGTTGGTGGTGCAGAAAATTGAAGCATTTTCATTAAAATTTGAAAATTTGATATTTTCATAAACTGAACATGGATTTTATTTATTTGTGAAAGATGATGATCTGGGCCAACTGATGAATGCTAATTTAGCATGAAATATATATACTGTAGATTATTTATCTTATTCACATATAAGTGTCATGTTTATCATTGTGTATGATGAAGTGAATAGCTAAAGGAAGCTTCAAAGTCTGAGTTCAAGTCCCTTCTACATAAAAATGTTCAGAAATTTGAGTTAAAAATATTTTATTGCATTATGCTTTAATAAAAAAAATCCTTGTAACTGCATCAAAACATCCATAATGCTAATTTTGAAAACAATTAAATATAAAAAATGGTAGTCTTTGGTTACTTATACTCTGGCCACCAGATGATGCTGCAGAACAACCACAAAGCCTGAAAGTGATAAATATGTATGCAAAAATCACTGAAATCATTGATGGACAAAAAAACACACAAAAAATGCTGAAAACATTGGACAAAAAAAATGAAAAAAGAACCCCACTGAAATCATGGATGGATTCTTTTGACTTTCAATACTATAACAGCAGTAATAGAGTACATTTTTTTAAAAAAATTCCTGTGACTTTCAACACTATATTGACTGAAGAGTTTAATAATTAACAGATTAATACTAATTAAATACAGATAATAAAAGTAGCAATAAAACACAGAAACAGAAATTGGAGTGTGACTAATAGATATACTTTCCTCCCCACTTTTTTAGCATTAAAATGAAAAATGGTGATGACTGAGTATTTTTTACCAATATTAACAAAATATAAGACTATTTGCAAACATGACTGTGTATTATCTAACAAAAGATATTATCATTTTATTAAGTTATTTTTAATTAATATATGCAAGAAAAATCACAAATACTTACAAAAAAAGTACTTATGAAAGATAGACATCATGGGAAATTTGAAAGTAGGCATAAAGAAAATTAAAACTTTGAGACTTTGCATGAAAGTAAATTGGAGAAGCTTGTTAAACATTGCAGATGATTATAAAAATACAGGATGCCTTTAATGTAGACAAAATTCAAACTTTGAGACTTTACATGAAAGTTATTTGAAGCTTGTAGAAATATTGCAGATGATTATAAAAATACCAGATGGCTTTAAATTAAACAGAAATAATTCAAACTTTGAGGCATCAAAAACAGTTGTAATGGTGGAATCTTTTTTAAAAATACACAGGTCAAAAACATTGCTCAAAATATATAAATTCTAAAAAACTACACACACACACACATACCAAAAATACACTGATGGCCATTGACATACACGTTTTGAAAGGGCCAAACATTTTTGCTTTGTAAAAACTTCACTGCCTCATTTTCCATTTTCTGGAGATCCCATATTTTCATCATTTTGGCTAAGCAAAGATAAAAACACTATACCTACTTTAATTCCAGCACAGTTTTTTGAAATGTTGCATGAAAAATTTTTGCATGTTTACTGTTATATTCATCTGCATAAAAAAGTCCATATTAACACCATCAAAAAATACAAATAATCTGAACAAATTGTATATTTAGGACCTGGAAAATAATTAATACATCATAATACAACTAAGCAGGTATTTCAAAAGACTAGTTCAGTTAGATTTTGATCAAATTTGTTGGCCCAAGCAATTATATTTTTCATGTAAAAAGTCTATCATGTCATATTTCTTTCTTAGAGCTTATAATATAGCATGCCACATTTTTTAATGCCATATCTTTTATAACATTTTTTTCAACACAATGATTTAGAAAAACGCTATGGCACTGGATAAAAAAACTTCTTCTGATTATGTTGAAAGCACATACATTTTAATGCTTTTTAATTATGTTACCTGGATTTGATTTGCAGAATTTTTCATAGTAAATTATTTTATAAAATAACAAAATCAGAATTTTTGTTAGACTAGTCTATTATTGTTTTAATTGAAAAGAAAATGAAACAAATCCACAAGCTTATTTTTAAAATAAAAAAATTGTAATTATTTTTTTATATTCTTCAATACTTCTATGAATGGTTAAATCAACAATCAAAAAATATATATGTTAATGTATTAATGAAAGTTATTGTTAATAAAGGTTGCATTGATTACAGGTTGAGACTGTTGAAAGCTTAAAGGTTGTATGTTATGGTAATGTGTTTACAATATTTACTAATAATTATGTAATTGTTTTTAAAAATTTTGTGTATACATCAACAATAAAAAGCATTTGGTGGTTATATATATTTGTGCGTGTTTATAATTCATGTACATTGGCAACTCGAAAAATCACTTTGAATTTTATTGCAATGATTGAGTATTAATAAAAATTGAATTATATTACACTATATACAGTGAATGCAATAGAACATGGAAACGAATTTAGGATACTATTTGTTAGCACTGTATACATAATTGTCTAAGTTTAACAAAACATAAAGTATAGGAAAACTTTTTTCCATACTTATAAAATACTATCAGCTTGTGCAAAATATCAAAATGTTTTTCCTAAGATAGTTGCATCACAGCTATAAATAGTTAAACAACATAAACATCATACAATGTGGTGTTGATGTGGGTTAATGTTAATACTACTCAAAGGATTATGATGTCTATGATTATTCAAATTGTAAAACTAACATGCAGACACTGAACTTGGCTCAAATCCTTATTACTATATTAAAAATGGTTTTGCATTGAAAACAGTGTTGTATGTAGATTTAGGGCTCATAAGTTTAGAGTTAACTTTATAGATAAAAAATGGTTAATAGAAAAATGAATTTGATTCATAGATCAGCAGCAGTTTCCACAGCCCCAAGGTTTTAACTGATGAAAAGTGCATACTATATTCGAGTATAGAGATATATTATAAGTAGGAATTAAATAAAAAAATTATGCACATATATTCTGGTATCAGATTAATGCAGTGGCTTTCTCTGAGTAATATTACATTAAGGACAGTTTGAAACTATCTAGACATAGTGTTAGCTGCCATTCAATAAAATTATTATAAAACTTATTTTTTATACAAACCTAACAAACAAATATATAAAAAATGTAATAATGCATGGTACTGCTCAAAGTATAAGATAAGATAGTATTTAAATTTTTTTATCACAACATGACAATCAGTAAACATTTATTTAAACGTAATAAACATTAGTATATTCCATATACATAACTTAAGGTAATACAAAGAAATTTGAACTAAGTTAAAGATAATTTCTCTTTTATCACATATATGTGGGCATGTGTATAAGTTGTATAAGAAGAAATGCATATATGAAGAAAGATTGAAAGTCTGAGTTGAAAACTTTTCAAATTACATTTAGCTCAGTTTAAGAAAGAAATTTGTAGTTAAATATTATCTACTTCATCTGTATTCTGTAAAATTTAGTATTGGCTGTTTAAGTGATTTGAGATTAACTTAGATATCACAATAATATTTGCATCAACAATGATTTTCAATGTTCCATCCTCAGATTTTCAATGATGTGGATCATTGAAAATTTGGTGGTGGATAAAATTGAAGCATCTGCATTAAAATTTGAAAATTTACTATCTTTCTATAAATCAAGCATGGATTGTATTTATGTGTGGAAAATGATGATGTGGACCAACTGATGAATGCTAATTTAGCATGAAATATATATACTGGAGATAATTGATCTTTTTCACATATAAGTGGTTATGTGTATTATTGTATATGATGAAGTGAATAGCTATAGGTAGCTTGAAAGTCTGAGTTCAAACCCCTTCTACATAAACATGTTCAGAAATGTAAATTAAAAATATTTTAACACATTATGCTTTAATAAAAAAATCACTTGGAGCAGCATCCACAAAGATCACTTTAAAAACAATTAAATGTAAAAAACATTTGATTAATTATTAAACCTATATAGGTAGTAATATGTGTATTATATGTATATGAATTTAACCAGATTTAACCATTTGTCTTGCATTATAGAGAACAACTCTAAATGAAAAACAATTTATTCTCTAGAATATGTGGTGTAATAGCAAATATGATTTAATGTATATTGAGCTGGTACTTATATATTTGTATATAAACATTAAATCAAGTACATAATAAATCAGAAATGGTTGAATGGATATTCATATATAAAATGTTTTCAACTAATGTAAAAATAATCATTAAATGTATTATAAAATATCTTTTACAAAATATATGAAAAAATTGAAATTTTTCTTGGTTACTTCTTAACAGTTGTAAAACTTTTTGTTTTGCCATTTATTTTTGGTTGTTTTTTTAGTAAAATTTAATGTATTATTGGTATGGTCAAGTTGTACTCATTTGCATATAAGAATCTAGAATCCATACAAAAAGACCAAAGCTGATCAGACCAGGAGAGTGATGTCCCAAATCCGACCACACTTTAACTTATTCTCCAGAACTCCAAGACTAAAGACCACATGAATGATAACACCTGAAGTTACATGTAGTATATTCATCTTTTGCAGCCAGCATGGGTCAGGGAAAAACATGGGACTCAGGACTTAAATCTTTATATATTAACTAATTTAACTGCTATCAGCATGAACTAAAATATAACATTTCTAAAAGACTAATTAATTCATATATTTATAGCACATTTATATAATTAACTGAGACTGAATTGGATTGAAATAGAAATGAAAAATCACATGAAATATATAACATAGTTTATTTATTAAATAAATAAAATATCAGTTAATGTGGGAAAAGCATGCAGGTTTTATAAAATGAGAATTTAACCTGTCTCCTCATTAAATCTTTAATTATTAAGATAAAGTTACATACTTAAAAAATCACTACATGGTGGCTAAATATGGTTATGCCAATTCCTATTGAAAGTGGCAGATACTATTGTAAAATGTCATACTAATCTTATACAAAATATTTATTATAAACATTATTAATTTAATAAATAATGAGTGTACAAACCATCTCAGAGTTGAGATTGAACCCAGAAACCAAGATATAAATTTCAGTTTAATACTGATTAATTAAATTTAGGCGCTTAGAATTGCCTATATGAGATCAGCAACATGCTACAGCACTGGAAAATTACAATAACAGAGCAGCGTGCAAATAGATTAGAGTCAAGGCTTTTTGTGATAAACACCATTACACCCTGAAACCAAGCATCATGCTGCTTTTAAAAGGTCAGGCAGATTAACACAACTGCCTGGAATTATCATCAGGTCTTACTAGGGTGCCTCCAAAAGAAGCTAAGATGGAATGGCCTTTCTTAAAGTCCCATCTTAAGGAGAAGATGCAGCCGAATGTGAAATATTGAATATGAATTTAATATCTAAATCACCAAGTGAAAGTGTAACCTTAATTATTACAAAAATTAGGGCAATAGCCTGATCAGTATTACTATGATGAGCCAATTCTAACAATGTTATCTAAACAAGCAAAATTAGAGGGGTAAAGAAAATATAATAAACACTTGGTTTATAAGTTTCAATCATTATATGAGTTATTATGAGAGAGGGGAAAGAATATTGGCCAATTGGCCAAATAATTACTAAATATATATTTGTATTACTAAGACCAGTACATTATGCTATTTAGAATTCTCAATAAGATGGAAATTTAATAGCAGAAAATGATATATTTATAATTAACTAAAAATGATAGGAATTCGAACCAGTGAGCATTGCAAATGTCAATAACAAAATAGTTATGAGGAAGATATTTGAAATTATATCTCTGAATATTTAATATGTTTTAATGCTTACTGCTTCAAAATATTGGCATATAAATAATAAAATAACAGTATAGAAAGATTATAGGCACAACCACAATGATAGCTAAAGAAATGAATGTAGTTAACATTTAGATTACTTAAAAGATATTTGTACAGATACGGGCAAGTTATACAAATGATAAAATATTTAATCTAAGGAGAATTTATAATGAGTGATTTATAAAAATTAGAAAATTACCTTAGTTTAAATATAGTTTGCTAGCTTTGAAACTTTTAAGCAGAAATTTTGAATTTAAAAAATAATTTATTAACAGAGCTCTGTAGTTATAGATTGGCATTACTGATTAATTAGTTGCTGGTCTGTATGAGCAAGTATTGGCTTCCAGGTATCATGGTGTTTTTGAGAAGGCTGTTACTGGACTGTTCTTGGATAGTTTCTTATGGCAGTTTGGCTGGCAGATGCATATCATTATTTCCATGACTTTTAGAAATAGCCATTGCCTTTCCCCAGTCATCAATTTGACATGGGTTACTTATGGCAATGCTGTTCTAAAAGTAATGACATTTCTTTTCAGCTCAAAATGGTTTCCCTATTTATACTTTTTTAAAGTAGTAACCTAAAAATGAATTTGTCTTGCTGGAAACCATTAATTCTAGAATATAATTATAAAATTTGCCAAATTGATCAAAATAGTTTTATTAAAGTTTCCATGGCACCACAAACCCTCATCTAGGTGTGAAAAAGTAGTACTCCATAGATTTTAATAATTATGCTTTTGGTGTAAACAAATTTGAGATAGCAACCATCAACTTTAAAAACTTGATTTGACCACAGGTGTAGTGGACTTAATACAAAATTTTTTATGCCTAACTTTTTTTATTTTTAACTAATTTAAAACTAAATGCTTTTTGCTCTTTTACAAAACTAAGTCATTCCACTTTATATATATTATATAAGATGAATTATACATCCACATACAAATTTATATTTAATAAACTGATGTATCTATTTAAAATTATAACATAAATAATTTCTTTAAAAATTTTAACTCGTATATTTGCTGTAACATTTACCTAGCCTATGTATGTACAGCATTTATTTGTATGTGCATATATAATGCTAAAAACCCAACCATGATAGTACAGTTTACATGAGTATTTATTAAAATGAATATTTTAATAAAGTTTAACTTAGAACAGATAGGTTTGGTTGTTAAACTGAAAGGTGAAACAAGCAGGGCTTTGAACCTGACCATTGCATAATTTAGATTACAATAAAAAATAAGTTTGCCCACTTCAACTTCTTGGAAAATGTAATAACATTTTCAGAAAAGTAAATATATAAGAATGGAAAAAATACTATTTTTAAAATCTTTTCAGTAATTTATTGTTGTAATATCAATAATATTAATATATGAATATGTTTCATTTCATAAATATAACAAATTTGATGACAATCAAATACAAATACATGATAAAAAAGTGATTATATAACAACAATTTACTTTCTTATTGTCATTCTTAACATGAACATACAATGTTGCTTATGTGTACATTGATCTTTTGAGAGCAGCAATTACCGAGTATTGATTGTGGATGAAAGTAAAAATTGTGATTGAGAGAATGAGTTATTTGAAAGAATGAAAATTTTTTGTGTTTAACTGTTTGAAAGATTTTTGTTTGCCATTGTAGGTATAGTAATTTGTTTTTCTTTTTTAAAAAAAGTTGTTCTTGGTGAACGTGTGTTAGTGTAAGGATAATTATTAAAAAGTTGTATGTAAATTTAATTCGTTTTAGTTAAGTTTGTTACTGAAAGTTTTTTTAAATTTTAAAATAAGACATTTATTTTGAAAAAAAAGGTAAGGTTTGGGAGCCTAACATTAGAAAATATGTGGTTGTGGTTATAGTTTGATCATGTTTTGGAAAAAGTTTTTATCTTTCAGTATAAGGATTTGTGAAGAATAGGAGAGGTATTATAAAGAGGTACTTATAAAAAAGTTGTATGTAAGTTTAATTTGTTTTAGTTAAGTTTGTTATTGGAAGTTTTTTACATTTTAAAAGAGACATTTATTTTGATAAAAAAGTTAATATGTGAAAGACTAATGTTAGAAAATAAGTGGGTATAGTTTGATCAAGTTTGGGAAAAAGTTAAAAAGTTTGTATTTTGCCATATATGGGTGTTTAAAGAATAGGAGGGGCATTATAAAGTCAAATATACAATAGGTGATTTGAAAAAAAGAATATGGATTGTATTTGTATGGCACAGTGTATATATGATTGACAGAAAGAAATTAGATGATCATTAGTAGAATGTACAGTGTGTGCTGAGGTGTATCATTTGAAATGTTTGAATAAGAATAGGAAGGATGTGAGAGGTTTCTGGTTATGTAATCAGTATGTAAATGTGATTAAAGAGGTGAGAAAGTGGTTTTTGAGTGTAGGCAGTCTAGAGAGAAAGTCAAAGGAGAGGGAGAAAAATGTAGCTAAGGAAGAGAGGACAGAGTATGATTTTAGTGGAATGACAGGAAATATATGTGGAGAAAGTAGTAATGCAATGGAGATGATTAGACAGAGAATAAATAAGATAGAGAAAGAAGTGAAGGATGTAAAAGTAAAATTAAAATTGTTAGAAACAAAGTGTGAGGAGATAAAGGCATTATTGAGTAGAAATGATTAAGAATAAATGGATAAGAACATCCAGAAGATGGTAGACAAGGTTACAGATGGAGTAGAGAAAGTAGATTATGAGACAGTGTTGATAGGAGATTCACTTATAAGAGAATGTGGGGATATAATTGCAAAAGAAAATAGAAGCAGGTATGTTAGAGTATTTATACTTGGAGCAATAATTAAGGAAGTGACAGATAAAGTAAGAAAGCTAGGTAGTAGAAATGTATATGTTATGGTAGGGAATAATAATTTGTTACAGCCAGCAGAAAGAGTAATTGCTGAGTATGTATAATTGATAAAAAATTTGAGGGAAATTAAAGGAAGAGTAGGGGTAGTTGGAGTATTACAAAGATTTGATAATAGGTATTTTGTTAGATAGAGCATGTTCTATAAATGAGGGAGTAAAAAATTGGTGTGAGAGAAATAATGTTGTGTTTGTGGATGTATGGGATTGGTTTATTGGAAAGAGGGAGTTATGTAGTAAAGATGGATTGCACTTAGGAAAACAATAAAGTTTTAGGGAGTTTGATATTTAAAGAATATAATTCAGAAAACTTTTAAAGGGTTAGGGTGGGCTTTTAAATTGTAATATTATCAAAAACAAGATGAATGGAGGGGATATAAAAATAAACAAAGGATGTTTGATTTAGATATAAGTGTAGATGTAGAGAGGGAATGGTTTTGTAAGATTAATGGTAAGAAAGTTTGTTATAAACATAATGGAGAAGAACAAATCAAAAGAATTTATAAAAGAATAGTTAGGAAAGAAAAAATTGTTAAAATTGGGTTTTTGAATATGCAAGGTGGTAGGAGACCAGAAAAGTGGCTGGAATTAAATAAAGCAATTGAAAATGAAGAGCTGACAGTATTAGCAGTAGTGGAAACTCATCTAAAAGAAGAAGAAAAACCTATTTTGGAAGAGATGGTATGGCAGGGTGTAAACAGAAAAGAAAACAAAAGGGGTGGTGGTATAGGTGTTAAATCAAGGAAATATTTAAATACTGTTAAATGTCAAGAGCATTTGTGGTTTGAAATAAGGTTGGGTAGACAACAATGGATGGTGGCTGTAGTGTATATAGCTACTTGAGATAGTCAAACTCTAATGGAGTGGAACAGTAGTATATATGAATGCCTAGTTAAGAATATACAAATTTTTAAAGAAAAGGAAAAGAGAATAATGGTTATAGGGGATATGAATGGACATATTGAAGAAACTGATGATGTAGATAATAAGAATGGTCAATTTTTTAAGGAATTTTGTCAAAGAATAAATTTGAGGATTGGGAATTTTTCAAATATGTATTAGAGACAATACACATGGTCTAGGAATAATGTATTTCACACAATAGACTATGTATTGGTAAAGAAAGAGGGAATGAATAAAATACGAAAAATTAAGGTGTTTGATAATGAAGAGAGAGTATGTAATAGTGATCATAATTTTATTGTAATAGAAATGGTTAGTAATGTGATGGAGAATAGGAGTAAAGGTAAAAATAATAGTGAAAGATAAAGATGAAGAGTGAATGATAACAATAAGTTGGAAGAATATAAAATAAAAGTTGAAGAAACCATGGAGTAGTTGGATGGGGATGAGTATAAGGACTGGTGTGGTGAAATAGAAAAAGTGGCAAATAGGGATTTAGTTGAGAATATGTAGAAGAATAAAGTAATAAAAAATGAGATTTAGTAAAAGTGTAAAAGAGAGGAAAGAAGCATGCAGAGAATATAAGTGTGCTATTACGAACAAAGAAAGTGAAAATGATATTAATGCTAAATGGGGAAAGTACTTAAAAAAGAAGAAGTTGGCTAAAATGGATAATTATAGAGAGAGGATGAGGTTAAATAGTAAATTGTTGGAGGATATTAATAAAAGTGGAAGAGATGGGAGTAAAAAATTTTGGAATTACATTAAAAGGAGAAATGTAAAAGAAAGAGAAATAGTATTAATAAATGATGAGGGAATAGAGTGTAGCTCTAGAGAAGAGGTAGAGAGAATCTTAAATAGATATGTAATGGATATAGAAAAGCTGTTAGATGTGAAGGAAGTAGTGATAGGAAAAATTAAAGCAGTTGGTAATGGGAATATTAGGTTCACAAAAAATGAATTGAATGAGGCAGGGAAGATATTGAAAAGTGGAAAGGTGAGAGGTTTAGATGGATAGGCAGCAAAGATGGTAATGAATTTAGGGCATAGAGCAAGAGCAAAGTTATTATCATGTTTTAATAAAATGGCACAGAAGACAGTTTTTATGGTTAGTTGGAGTAATACAAGAATAAGATTATTATTTACAGGAAAGCTACGGATCATAGATAGTTAAATAATTATAGACCGATAGCGGTAACATCAATTTTATATAGTTTTCTCATATATGGTAGCTGGAAGAGTTGTAAAATGGATGAAACAGAATAATGTAGTGGGGAAAATGCAAGAAGGATTTAGGTCAGATAGGCATATAGGAGAGAATTTGTTTGTAGTTACACAACTTATGGATATGAGAAGAAATTCAGGTAGATTATTATATACGAGTTTTATAGATACAGAGAAAGCATATGATATAGTAAATAGAAATAGATTATGGGTAAGGTTAGTCAATTTGGAAATGGATCAAACTTTAGTAAATATTATTAAGAAATTATATGAAAATAATTATTATATTTACCAGTTAGGGGATATAAAATCAGTTAAAGTTAAAAATGGGGTAGGATTAAGGCAAGAATGTTCTATGTCACCTATTTTGTTTTTGAGTGAAATGGAGAAAGCAATAGAAAAACTAAGAAGAGGGGTAGAGATACCATTAATAGGTGGCAAGAGAGTATATATTTTGTCGGGTCTTTATCTTGCAGATGATATCTTTTTGTGTGCAGAAAGAAGAGAGAATATGGAAATTACGTTGAGGACATGTGCAAGGGTGGGTAAAGAGATGGGGATTAAATTTAGTGAAGAAAAACCAAGTATAATGATGGATAATACTGGGGAAATAGAAGATGTAGAATTTTTATTGGGGGATATAATGTTAAGTGTGGTGGATAGATATAGGTATTTGGGAATCATCTTATATAATCAAGAAAATTGCTTGGATGAATGGGAGAAAAAAATGGTAAATGAAGCAAAGAAAAGAAAGGGTTTGGTAAAGAAACTAACAGTATTTTCATATAATAAATATGATGTTGCTAGAATAGTATGGAAGGGAGTTCCAGTAGCAGGCTTAACTTATGATAATGATGTATTATGTGTTAGTAAAAAGGGTTTAGATTATTTAGAAAAAGTACAAAGGGAAGTAGGAAGCCATGCATTTGATGCAGAGATGTGGACAGCAAAGGAGGCAATACAAGGAGAAATGGGATGGCCAAGTTTTTATATGAGAGATGTAAAAAGTAAAATGAAAATGTTTGGTAGGTTGCAGTTTATGGATAGTAAAAGAAAGCAAAAATAGTGTTCAATTAGGTTATGAGTAAAGGGCAGGTAACAAGATGGGTGAGAAAGGTAATGCAGTATGTGAAAGATTTGGATAAAGAATTTATATCAGTATACTTGTATAAAAGGTGGGGTGATTGTGTTTGGAGGACTGTTGAGTGTTATAGTGGTAAGGAATGGGATAAAAGAATAGAAGCATTAATAAAAAATAGGGAGTTGGAGAGATGGAAAACTAGTATGGAGGGTAAGAAGAGTTTAAATATATATAGAAGTAAATGGAATATTGGATGCGAATTAATTTATGATAATAGTAAGGAAAGTAGTTTATTATTTAAGGCTTGAATGGGATCTTTAGCAACAAGAAAATATACTTGTAAATGGAAAACCATGGATAATTTAGTGTGCAAATTGTGTAAAGAAGGTATAGAAAATATTAGGCATCTGTTGATTGAATGTAAATGCTTGAAAGCAGAAAGGGTACAGATAATGAAGTTATGGAAGAATAGACATGAACAAAGTGACTATACAGAAAGTGAGTTATTAGTTTTTATGTTGGGTTTGCAAAGAGATAAGGGGGATTTATATATAAAGGCCATAGAGTTGACAAAGATTATGTTGTGGAAATGGGATGGGGCAGAATATGAGAAAACTTAAGAGTGGGGAATGAACAATAAAATGGCTAACAGGTTTATCTGGGCATAATTGCCAAGATATTTTTGACTTCATTTAAGGAGAAGCCAAAACATCACTTCACATCACATACATAAATAGATGATAGTCAATAAGTTTCATTTTGCAAATTGAAAATAATATAAGTCCAAAATTGTAATAGAACCAAACTGAATAAATTTGAAAATATAACAAACTTTTATCTAAGTGTTAGACAACTGAAATTAATATTTAAAATTAAAAGAAAATATCTAAATACATTTAAAGGAATGCAAACATGATTTTTATTACTTTTATTAATAAAAAACATGATTGAAGATCAAAAATTATAATAAATTTCATTGATGTCAACATGCAGAAAATAATAATAGATCAATTACGATAAATGCATTTTTGCAAAAATTGAAATAACTTTCTTTCATTTACACACTACACTACATTAATAGCTGTGAATTTATTAAGTCTCATAAATGTTTATAAAATTTTCTTCTTTTTATAGTTTCAAAAATTAACATTACTATTGTAGGTGAATGGAATTCCAAAAATTTTAAGTAAACACTGAGAGAAATAATATTTTTAATAAATTGAATAAAAAGTTAATAGTCAAAATTAATCTTCCTACTAAAAAATAAGTGATTAATAAAATCAATTAATATGACGAGTGCACACAATTTAAAAAAATTAAATTGCCAATATGGTCAAATTTATTTTTGAATTTACATAATAAATTATTAAGAAAAAATAATATTGTAATTAGATCATTTTCTAATATATAATTTTTAAATTATTATGCTTATGCTGAGTAAAAAATGTGTGTGGGAGAGAGAGTTCATAATGGCGTGCACATGACACTAATTAATAAATTATAAATAAATCTGTTTATTAAAGTCAGAACATTTTGACTTACAGATATTTATAGGTTTTATTTGGAATGAGAGCTAAGAGAGCAGTGCATGCATGATGGCATATTTGACTGCAATCCAGTCTCAGATTTTAAAGGTGATGTGCCATTTATTTATATACGGTACAACTACATTGGCATTTGGTAAAAGCTAAAAGAAATAAAAGTAAATTTAGATTTTTTTTAGTATAAGTTATTTTTGTAAAAAAAAAACGTACAATGAAAGTTAAAATTGTCTTTTATATTTTTTATGTAATTAGAAATAAAGTTAGAATTGGAGAGAACAAAAGACACAAATTACCAATCTAGATAAGAGATGGTAAAAATATTTCAACTAATTAAAGATGGCAGAATTATGCTTAAAAAATAAAAACTTTGTAACATAAATTTTATAAAGAATATATAAGATTATCAATGTATATTTTGACAAACAAAAGATATATGCAAAAGTCCGAAAACTGGACCTCTAGTATAAAAAGGAGGGGTTCGGTTGAAAAAATGTCTTAGGTTGCCTGTTATTCTTTTGGTTGGTTTTGGATTAAAGAATCCAGACCACTCTACGATGAAATAATTCTTCATGCGAGAGTAGACCAGAGCTTTAGCTAACATCGTTCATGATGGACACCAGAGAAGCTTACACGACTAGCCTATGGAATCAGCACCAAGATCAATTTATCACTAATGGCCAAGCTCATTTCTAACTCAAAAAACCATGCATAGTAAGCTACAATCTGTGTGAATTCACAAAACTTACCGGTAAGTTAAGACTACTTATTTCTGATTGTGAAAAAGCATTTGCAAACAAGTCTTAAAATAATCCCGATATAGATATTAATTTTCTTATTAAAGAGACTTTCATTTAAATAATTTTATATAAGATCTTGGAAATGAATTGTAATAAGTGAACATTATTAAATTACTTTATCCAACTGTTTTTTATAAATTGACTCATGTTCTCTCCAGTTTAGTTAATTCGTAATTTAACTTACAAATATTTTTAGTTTGTTGGAATAAAAGAGATTTTACTTTTATCAACCTTTTTCATTATGCGTTATTAATAATAGTTATTTTTTATTATTAAATTTATTATTAGTTTAATAAGACTTAAAACGTAATTTACCTTTGCCAATATGTTTCAATAAGCCCAGGAATAATAATCTTAAAAAATAATTCTCGTTACGGTATGATGTAATACTGATTAGTTTAAAAGTATTTTTCTTTTTTTATTCGTGAGACATTATTTGACCATTTCAGTGGTCTCTTTAGAACAAAAGGACCTGGTGCCCATATTAAATAAATTAAAAGCTGATTTCGTCAATAGCATAATTCTCAACAATTAATAGGCCGAGTTTGATCAGGAAATATAGTTATGATTTTAGAAATAGAAATACAACTTTCTTCTTTTCGACATAACTTGATCAACTCGCGCACAGTTTATATTAGTGTGTAGAGGCCTAGCAAAACGTTATATTACATTGAAGAAATATACCAATTTCTTTTTACATTTTTAACAGAATCTGCTTATTGACTGAAGAATAGTTCAGTGGGAGTTGCGATGGGCCAGAAGTCCCGAAACATTTCTATGCAGAGTTTCCTCTGCAGTAAAGAGCCCAAAGGGGAGGTCTATGGCTTTGTTCTTGGACCTGGATATGATGAAGTAAGGTTTTCTTATACACCCTGTCAGATGAAACATGAATATATATAAACATAAAAGAAAAAGCCTGTGCCCATGAAACACTCGGAACAACATATGTAAGACTTTTAATATCAAAATTATTTAATTAACACTGATGTATTGGGAATATATGGTATAATGGTATGATTATATTACTAAACAGTGTTGGATGACTTAAATACAATGATATAAATATTGATCTATTCAGTCCGTTTCCCCTATGACATTAACTTATATTTAAACTTCCCACAAAAGTTAAAAAAAATGTGAATATTTAATTCTAATTCCTTTATTACACATTAAAAATAATTATATCTAAGACTTAGGTGGTGGTTATTAAAATTTATTTCATAGAACAAAATATTTAATTTTAATTTCATATAAACAGAGTTGATATTTTAGAATTAGCACTATAATTTTATAATTAGGCAAAAAAAATTTTTTTTTCATTTCTTAGAATTATTTAATTAGATAAAGAGATTTCTGCTCTGCTTTTTGACTATAACATTAAAATATAATTTACTTTTTTTCTGTTGAGTTGGCAAGTGTTGGCAGAAATGTAAATAAAACATGTTTTTGACTAAAGAATTAATTAACCTCCGTATGAAAATAGGTGGAGGAATTAAGAGACAGAGCAAACATACTTGCGAGTTTAGGAAATTATTGACATATTAGTTTCAAAATACAAAATTTAAAATATAGTAATAAAAATACAGAATGGCTTTAAAAGTAGACAAAAAAAATGTAAACTTTGAGACTACGCATAAAAGTTATTTGGAGAAGCTTGTTAAAACATTGCAGATGGTTATAAAAATACAATACAGATAGTTTCTATGTTGTCAAAAAACATTCAAATTTTGAGACGTCAAAAACAATTGTAATGGCAAAATATTTTTTAAAAGTGCACACACAGATCAAAAACATTGCTCAAAATAAACTTCTGCAGGACCTTTCTCATTATTTAAGTTTTTTAAGCAATGAAATAAATCTAATCTTAAGTCTTGCTCGATCTTATATAACTTTAAATTCATCTAAACTAAATGAAACTCGCTTGAAATGATTATACCTGTTTGTTTTATATTTTTTCTATGTAGGCAAAAAGAACATTCAAACTTTGAGACATCAAAAATAGTTGTAATAATGGAGTATATTTTAAAAGTGCACACAGATCAAAAACATCACTCAAAATACATCAATTTTAAAAAACTACACACATCAAAAACAATTGTAATGATGCTAAATAACTAAATTGAATAGTAAACTTCGTTCCAAATCAATCATAGCATAAGTCATTTATTTTTAAACAAAGATAAAACAAAATAGGTATAATCATTTCAAGTTAGTTTCATTCAGTTTAGCTGAATTTAAAGTTATATAAGATCGAGCAAGACTTACAAGATAAGATTTATTTCATAGCTTAAGAAATTTAAATAATGAGAAAGATTTTTTGTTGTGCACATGTACAGAATAGGATAGCTAGCTTTTAAGTATAGCCTGATTTTAGAATTGAAATACAGTTCTGCAGAAGTTTATTACCAGTCTTTTTTCTGCTTCTAGCTGATGTGGTGGGCATGGTCAAGATTGCTTTCTTAATCAGTGAGCAGGTGTTGCATGACTTTTTCTTTTTCTATCTCGACTTAACAGTATCAATAGTTGTCTTCTACCCCACAATGGACATCATAAAATCACATAATTTTTAATAAAAAATAAATAAAACTAACAAAAAAAGAAAAGGTTTTGCCAAAGCTGAAATTTCACTTTATACATTGCTCATTCTTAAACTTGTTTACAATTGATTTTTTTTTTCAATTATTTGATTTACACTATTTTTTAGCAAAAATAGTGTATCCTGCTGAGTTATCAATTTTTGAAGGCATTTCTCAGATTTTTTTACCTGAGGTTGATTTTAAAATAGATTCGATAGTTGTTATTTGTTATTTCTTACCCCTGTCTTTTCTTTTCTTAAATCATTAATTAAGTCAAGATTCAGAGAAAGGATTTTAGAAAATAAACTTTAGAATTGACTTTATATGTAAAAATAATATTAAATTACACATTATTGTATAATAATTTATTTCTAAAATAAACTCAAGATTTGTAATGCTCTTAAATCTATTCTATTACTAAGTCTTTCACATGTATATGTAAGTTCCCATTACACATTCAACAAGATTTACCTTAGATTTAATTTTACAAATTATAATGTGTATGTGCATAGATGCTCATTTCACGTATGTTGAAACAGTTAGATCTGTTTCACCTATTATATTCTATAATAGTGTTTTTTGTTGCACACAGATTGTGTGTATTTCTTTAATTTAAAACAATGAGTGTGCTTATAATATTGCAGAGTATGTGCATGAATAATCATCCTATTAATTATAATATGAAAATACAGACTTAAATATTTATATATGTGCATATTCACTTACGTTTGTTAAAACTGAAGTAAACATAATGGTATGTAGTTAGAATTTATATATATAACAGAATAATAAGATTAAATTTATAAAATTTCTTATTTAAGTTTCAATTTTCATTTTAAATAATTTTCAATTAAATAATTTGCAGTTCTATTGTTTGTTTAAAATTACACAAGTTGGTAATTTGTTTACAAGTTTAACATTTTATCTAAAAATAAATCCTTAGCTAAAACTTGACCCATTTAAAATTATAACTAACACCAATTATAAAATTCTGCCAGGCATAAATTAAATACTAAGTGCTGTTGCAAAACTATTGCTGTGACACAAATTGAAAAACTCCAGGGAATATCATCTTTG
This sequence comes from Epiperipatus broadwayi, assembly GCA_028023455.1. Taxonomy (NCBI): domain Eukaryota; kingdom Metazoa; phylum Onychophora; class Udeonychophora; order Euonychophora; family Peripatidae; genus Epiperipatus; species Epiperipatus broadwayi. The sequence goes on along the minus strand of JAQFVV010012605.1, from coordinate 1,410,135 downwards.
ATTCTGGAGGTAGCTATGAAGCAAATTGGAACAATAGAGCTTTTAAGTCTGGATGTAACTATACCAAATATTTTACTAAGTGGATATTTAGTTAAAGGCACAGTTCGAACCAGTAAACAAGTGATGTGGCAGGAGTAAATACAGGAGGAACCTACTGTCAAAGATAGAATATAAAAAAGGTTTGTAGTAGCCATCAATATTCTTGGTTGTTGCTGTTTGAAAATATTCTTCTTGGTTGTTGGTGGTGAAAAAATTATAGTTGCTGCTAAAATATTTCTGAAAGACCAGTGCTGAAAAAAACCCATTAAAAAGCTGTTTCTTAGCAAGCTGAATCTTAGAAAGCCATCACCCAAGCTGTTCAAATGATGACCATTGGCTAGAGACAAAAGACAACCATCTACTTGTCCGATACAAGCTGCTACCAATGAGAGAAAACATCAACCTCAGCCATGCCCAGTCCAGTGATGGAGAAGCTACACCTGAAATCCCAGAGAGTTCCTGAACAGAATAATGGAAAAAGCCACCACAGAAGTAAATTTTCCAGCTGCATGCAGACTCAAACCTAGAAAAGTCACAGCCAATTTAACAGAGAGAAGACACACAAAAAAGATGCCTTGAAAGACTCACTACCAAGATTACCAGTAAATCATTCTGCAAAATACATTATTTCATAACTAAACTCATTCGAAATGAAAAGCTAGCTAACTAATCAATCTCATGATTAGTTATATCTTTTAAATGTTACACGAAACTGTTTATATTAAATTTGATTAAAGCTTAGAGCACTCTCAAAATTCTTGCTTGATTATAAATAATTTAAATGAGCATAAATATTTTTTCCATAAAATCGTTTTAAACAAATTCTTCATTTTTAAATTATAACTATTGATCATTTTATGCAATTTATTCTTATTCCATCTATCTTTAGTTTTAATTTCATGTTTATTAATTCATGCTATGTTTTTCAAAATGGAGTTTTGGGTTTTAATAATTATCGGAGAGGCAAGTAATCATTTTTTCCGTTATGTCAGATTATTGTAATATAAAGAACATAGGCAAAACTCCCTTCTGAAATCAAACTATTATTTATGCTAGAGTGAATCAGTTACTCATAATGCCCAAAACAAGTTATTTAAATGTATATTTTGTAAAAATTATTTAAAATGTATATTTTGCAAGAGTTATTTAAAATGCATATTTTGCGTATGTTATTTAAAATGGATATCTTGCGTAAGTTATTTGAAATGGATATTTAACTAGTTATTTAAAATTAATATAAGAGTAATTTATTTAAGAATCAATATTTTGCGTGAGCTATTTAAGTATCCATATCTGACATGGATTATTTAAAAATGAGTTCGTTTGATATTAGATGTAAATTATACAACATATAATTAATGTTTCAAGTTCTAGTAAATCTTTAAATTTGTTATAACTCCATTTAATTAAAGATTAAGAAGCTATGCAGAGATCCTTAAATCAGATTCTCATTATCGCCTTTATTATGTGACTTAATAATCTCATTTATGAACTGATAAGTGGCAGTAGCACTGAAAGAAGCTAAGATTTTGGTGTAACTAATTTATAAAAATATTAATTTAGCATTGCGAATGTGTTGCTAGTTAGCATAAGTATGCATATTTCTCTATGCTATACCTATAATGGCCTATACCAGGATCATTTCACATCAAGTCACGCTTCGAAAGTTTAGACAACTGTCACTTGTTTGTATTTGAAGGAACCAAAGTGTTCCAAAACGCTTATAAGCCACTCTTCTGCTCACTTGAATAAAAAGGCCTCTTCTTATTATAGCAAGTAGCTCGGTCTGGGAAACCATTTACTAGGTAATAAACCTCAATTAAGAATACATTTGAGGCACATTTATTCTGATACTATAGTTTATAACACACTAGAATCTGATGTTGAACTGCCACACCTCAGTTCAGGTTACCTAAAAAGTAACTTTGGCTTTGATCTGATTTGGAATCTGAGTTAATGTGTTTATGGGTGTAGCAATTATATATAATATCACGCAAATATCTTTATAGTTGAGTTTAAACTTAGTAAAAAAAAATAATAGAATCTCTATCAGTTACCAATAAATTGATCACTATAACTATTATTGATTTCCACTATACAGAACATAGCATGAGTTATGACATAGATGGTATGGGCATACTAAACAGTCATAGACTAATTAAACATTTATAAACCCAAAAACCACTCACCTGCATGTAAGCACTATATAAATTGCTTTATGATCTTATTTTATAACCCTGAACCACTCACCTGAGTGTGAGCCCTATATAATTAGCTGTGTTATATTATTTGTAACCCTGAGTGCATGTGAGCATTGTATAAATGGGTGTAATATATTCTTCATAACCCTGAGTATTCATTCACCTGCATGTGTGCAAACTATATCCAATTTATTTGCTTTATAACTTATTAAATTTACATTAAATTTATGAAATATAAATTTGTCTCAGCCTCCATTCTTGCTCATTATTTTATGAATCACTAATTAAGTTATATATTATATGTCACGAGGGAATGTCTCATGTTTACTGCTTTGCTATTGCTGAAATGTGGATAAAGAGATATTGAGTGTAACCTCAGGCATGTCATTCATGATGGGTTGACTTAGAAGCATGAGTGAGAGAGTTGAGGTTAGATCAGATGTAGGATATTACTATTCCAACTTGGTCAGCTTTTGGTTCTCTGGCTCGGACTCTCGGTCTGTTGAGCAAATGTACAAACCTGACCATTACAATGTATACATAATTATATAATAATGAATATGCACACACACATATATATTTAATATGACAATATCAGGATAGGTTTAAAGTTAATATATGCATACTCAAACATAGATGAATACAGAAATACATACAACAATGTAATATAGTAGGTAAAACAGGAGAGTTACTACATCTGACTGTTTCAATATGTATATTAAACATACACATATAAAAATTACAGAAAATGTACACTATACCTATATAGAATCACATACACACAAATATACCTTAATATAGATTATTAATAATGAATTTACATGAATATGCATGCACTTGGGAGGGCTGGAACTTTGAAAAGATTACTATTGGACAAGGTAGGTGAAACAGGATGATGGTTAAATACCTTTTCAGTATGCAATAATGGTAATCATATATTAATCCTTTTGCTGCATTAATTTCAGTTGCATTTTTGATTGCATTTTTTTGAATAATTACACTTTGCAAATAACTGTGAAATTTAACATTATGACTATTTAAGTTCAAATTCACAATTGAATTTGAGAAAACTACACAAAGCATAGGTAACTGTATTACCTACTAAATTTTTTTATTGATACTGACATTTTCTTAAAATCTACAAAGATTTTTGCTTTCAGATATTTATGTTTTTATTTGTTGGTGCATATTCGTGACCATTAAAAATGTAATGCGACCAACATTTGTATATAATAATCACCCCAAATATGTATGTGTGCTTAATATACATTCCTATTATATGAGCTTTGTGTTTTGTTTGAATATTTGCAATGATTTACCCACTCACAGAAAAATATCTACTTTATTTAAACTTGAAAAATATAATGACTTTTTTTATTTTCTTATATTTTCATTAGCTTGTTTACATTTACTTTATTCATAGTGTATAATTGATAATGCAGAAATTCAATGAAATTTTAAGAAAAAAACATTATTTGAAGTTAGACTTTGTTAATGTCCTGATATTGCAAAAAAATTTCATCAACATGTAATATCTAATTACTGCTAAACTTTTATTAAAATTTTTTCCGAGAACTATATTATATTGTCTTATATGAAAAGAGTAAATTAATAAAACTGAAACACCAAATTTTTGTGGGTCAAAAGTCTTTTATTGAAAGCAATCAGAAAATAGTTGAAAAGCCATTACTGTAATGACAAAAAAGTCTGCTAATTGTTATAGTGACGTAATTAAGCAAAACTCATTGATATTATAAAGTTTTTGTTCACAGCTGGAAATAATTATAAAAGAGCAAATTACACCACAAGACACTGTTAGTTCATCTTATTTTGAATAAAAATAAGCAAAAATGGGTATATGACTACTCATGAAAAGTAAACTCTGAATAATTAAAATACCAGAAAACATGCAACTACTAATATAGTAAGTATATTTAAGCAGAGCCAAAAATCTAAGATATTTGTGTTAGGTAACAATTGTTCATTACAAGAGATGAAGAAATATGATGAACAAATTCTGTCTTTAAATTAATGATTTGGATTTGATAGACAAAGAAATGATTTACTATGACAACTTATAATAAGAGATATATAATTATAAGAAAATTATAATAGAGTCCATATTACAAGATTTGAAGAAATCTTTTCAAAGATATTTAGTAAGGATTACAATAATATTTGTGCAACAAAATTGAGAGTTTTAGCAAATCATTCCAAGGCTGATTGAAATGAGATTGTTGAGACCCTGAATCCAATCTCACCTCAGTTACTTTACCAACTCCCAAAGATTTACTACCTTATGGATGACATGTATAAGGCCACACCAGTATTTTCTTAATTCGCATACTGGCAGTAGCACATTGGTGAAACATGAGACTATAATATAAATTGGCATGACTAAAGTATAGCTATATAGGTGCGGGTCAACTAACAGATACTACTAAATTTAGACTAATTCTTAAATATTCAAACAATAACTATTTACTAGTTAATAATTAATTAATGAATAATGAGAAAAAATTCAGATAGACCCTAAGCAGAGTTATATTTTAAACAAATTTAATATAAGCCAAAATTTAAGTAATAAAGTAAAATAAAATAAAACAATTGAATGGCACAAATTTGTTTCACTCACAGGTAATGATGATAGAATAAGTTACAGGCTGTTTGAACTTACATATTTAGTATTGGGTCTCACTAGCAGGTGATGATGATTTATCAAGTTACATTTTAAATTTACAGATTTAAGATTTTATCTCACTCGCAGGTGATGATGATTTATAGTTACATTTTGTTTAAATTTATAGATTTAAGATTTGATCTCACTCACAGGTGATGATGATTTATAAAGTTGCATTTTGTTTAATTTATAAACTTATTATTTTCTCTCACTCTCATGTGATGATAATTTATTATTTATCAAGTTACATTTTTATGAGCTCTATTATTATAGCAATACTAGATTCATTTCAAGTTTAGCTCATATGTTATCTATGCCTTATTTATGTTATGTTTTGTGGCTTAAATTTGCTTTAGTTAATCCACAGATGTGATCATCATTAATCATAATTAATATTTTATTTGATCAGTACATGATTCTCTATATAAATTATAAGCTTACAAAACTAGATTCTGTTTCAGATCAAAGATGAAATATAAATTATTATGGACGAATAAACTGATGGTGGGTAGTAAGATTTCAGATGCTAAGGTGAATATAAAACATACAATCTGAGTCTGTGCATCTCTTGCCTACAGGATTTGTTACCATGTAACCAGTTCCATTTTTTACTGAGCAAATTGCTGTGCAAGAGACCTTTTTAGTCTGAGTGATCGAACAGATTATCAGGATATCTGGATGCTTCTGATCCAGTCTTAAGCAGAGGTAATGAGATGACCCTTAAAATCAAAACCCATTGTGGAACGAGCTGTCTGAACTAAATAGATGGAATGGTCATTAAAACCAAAAGCCCATTCAAGAGATAATATAGAGCAATAAGTAAATGCATGTATGTGCTTCCTAAGAACCCATTTGCTCCACTGACTACATCATTATATAATAAAATTGAGTTGCAAAACATTAGTTTCCTTCTATAGAACCACCATAAATCAGTTCATTTATTAGCATTTATAATTATGCTATTAAAGAAATATAATGAATCTAATTTATTAAGTTATATATATATATTGTGACCTTCTAGTTTGGCACCAGAAATATTAATTGTAGTTGTATAATATTATATCAGTAACATCTGATATCATCTAATTAAAAAAATGAAATAACATGCAATTTTTAAAATGGTTTTATTGATGACTTAAAACTATGCTTAAAAGTACTTGTAGATGTAATTTAAAAATTATTGAATGTTTAGTATCTTACTTTAGTGTATAGTCAATGATAGGATAAGGTGTGGCTTGTCACAAAAATAATCAGTTTAGTTTGAGTTAATGCTAATTTGTTTACAAAGCAGTATTAAGATTTGTTTAGATGATTCTCTAGTTCATTTGCTTTTCATATTTTAATTTATAGTATAAACAGTGAAATATGTTTAACCCATTCTCATTAAAATAGTCATTTGATCATATCAGTTTAGTGTTTATAGTACATTATTTGTAAATATTCATGTATGTCTGTATCATTATTCAACTTCATTTTTCATTCATATGCTTCATTAAACCATTAAATATCATATCTCATAACCAAATCTTTAATTTTGCAACTAATAGTTTAAAACCAGCTTAATTACATTTTAAGTGAATTAATGGATTATTGGATGGTGAATTATTAAACGACAAATATACTACAAAATATTTTATTTGTTAAAACAATTGTCATTAGTTTTTATTCTGTTACTTTAAAAATACAAAATATTTAATTCTTAGTTCAATTTAATATTTATTTTATCAACAGACAAAATAGTTTTTTTCCCTCTTTCTTTCTTTTTCAAGACAAGAAAGTTTCTTGCATAAATTAAAACCTTTAGTGCAATGGGAGAAGTAAGTCTCTGTCTGGTGACTTTTGAACTTTCAAATAACCTTGGACTATTGGAAGAAAAAATGTTTAGCTAATGTTTTAAAATGTATAAAAGAATTAATTACAATTTTATAAGGGACTGCTGACAAATTTTCTACTACTGATTCATCTCCAAATCCATTTTTAAACAAAGTTTAATAGTACAATTTTGTGTGTTAAAAAATAATTCTTCCAAAGTTTAAGTCGAAAGTATAAAAAGTGTTATTGGTTCCAAAACATGACAGAGTGAACAACCATATGAATTACTTCAATCTTTATTTTAAGCTAACTATTTAGATTCTACAACCATTGTTTAAAATGCATGTAAGTGTCTTTACTATATATTATTTATATTTAATTGCCAATATTAAAGAAAGAATGGAAATGTGTAATAGTATTTTAAATTTGCTTTATTTAAACTTTAAACCTAATTGTAAAATAGAAAAAAGAATGTTTGTTTATTTTTCAAAATTGTTTTTCTTAAAATTTAAGTATAATATTAATGGAGCAATTGTATATGTTTATTTTGTTGGAAGGTGTGCGAACTCTTTATTAAACATATCAACAACTCTAAATAATATATCTGTGCTAGTTATCAAAGAAAAAGGTTGAGAAGGATGCGTATGAATCATTTATTTTTATTGTCATTAGCATTGGAACATATGCTTAATTATTTCTATTTTGCCTATTTAAAAATACTAAGACTAAATGTATAATTTAACAGATTGTCTAATTATTTATCCCAATTACTGTGAGAAATAAATTTATAAAAATAGATAAAATGAATATGACTTTACTTTATTAATTGCTCTTCTCATTTACGGTGGAATTTTTTTTGTAGAATATTGCCAATCAACAAATGGAAATTTAAATAAATATTATCAGTTAAATAATTATATGTATTTATGAATGGCTCTGCAGATATAAAATAAATTCTTGAATATATCCCATGAATGAAATATGAATTATTACTTTATTTGCATCATGATAAAAATATATATTGCTTAATAAAAAATTCTCTTATATATGGCTCTGGAAAAACATGAAATAAATGCTTAATATATCTCACAAGTGAAATATGAATTATTACATTATTTACATCATGATAAAAAATGTTTATTGCTTAATTAATAAAAATTTATCCTATATGATATTACTAGTGGTTCATTAGCCTTGCTAAAAACATTAAATATGCTAATCTGTATCCCAAAGTAATATTGTTTGTCTTCCTGCAGGAACATGTTATGTATTTGTCAGTATTTATCTTTGTGCTAATAATTATTATTTATTAAGATATGACCAAAAGATGTCATTTCTAAACTATAAATAAACTTTTCATTTTTACAACCAAGAAAAAGAAGAAGAAAAAATAGAACTTTAGTTATTATTATTTGGTATTTAGTAGATAGGTAGTTTAAGGTTGTTTTATTATTTTATTATCCTATATTATTATTCTTCAAGGTCTCATTAAAGGCATAATATGAAGAAAATATTATGCTAGGTAATTTTTCTTTATTAGTTTAATATAAGTTTTATCGTGTGTTCATATTATAAACATATGTGCATGGTGAAAGAGTGAGATGTCCAGTTAATGTTGAAGGGGTAATAGCTTTTTTAAAAAGAAGCTCATTATATAAATTCTTATAGTATATCTATGCATTTTTCAATAGATTAAAAAATAATTATTTTCAATAATTATTTAACCTAGAATATAAAGATTTATTATTTATCTAAGCCAAACTTTTGCTTTAGATTTGTGCTAATGTAAATGCACTATAAAAAAAAAAATATTTTGTCTTACCTTGCCAATAGAAATTATGTTGCCTTGCTTTTCAACCATTATTAGTATGTACCAAGTCATAAATAGTATATTATCAGATATAAAATATTTATCCATTATTGCTTTTACAGTTAGTAATTGATATTTTACAGTAGTTCTTTGCTTACTAGGATTTGAATTGTCTGTGTATTATGCTTGTATATGTGTGTCTATTATTAAATTCAACTATAATAATGTGTAAATTGCAAGTAAAAATGATATAAAGTCTATCAGTTTCAGAGGATGAGAATGGATCAATTGATTTAGAAAGATTAGAGATTTACTTAAGTATGAATTTATTGTTTTTTTATTATGCTTGAATAGAAAGGTGTTTGGTGGCTATATAAAGTTATTGATGTTTTATAGTATCTTATGGTATTGAGTAATCTCTCCCCTCTTTTGTATTTGAATATTTGACATGAGATTGAGTAATCTCTCCCCTCTTTTGTATTTGAATATTTGACATGGTTAGATTGCCTAATATATTGGATGAGATAGAATAAACTCTCCTTTTTGTTTGTTGAAGTATTTGATAGTAGATTGAATCCTCCAGTATTGATATTTGATATTATGAATTATAGTATGTGAAGCCAAGTATTTTATCTCCCTGATTATTTGGTGATGAGATTTATTCCCACTGGTTTATTTGGTCTCAGAGGTTGGGCTGGGGAGTTGTTGTATTGTTATTTATATGATTAGAATTGTGAAAATCTTTTATCCCCATGTGCATTAAGGAATGTTTTCATCTTATACTTATAGCCAAGTGCCAGATAATTTATTGATAAAAATAAAAATAAAACCAGAATTGAATTTCTCACAAACAGCTGTAGTAAAGTCAGTGATTAAAGCTTGATTGTCCATTGTCTTAGTTTGTATTATGATTTATTACAAGTTCATAAGTAAACCGATTGGATTGATTAGTATTAATTATTTATTCTATGACACACAGCATAATACAGACCCATGCATAAAGTATTAATTTAAAAAATATGGAAAAATCCATCATTAATGCATAACTTTAATTATTATTTCAATTCATTTTGTATTTATCACTTAAGTTTCATATTCTATTTTGGCGAAATAAAACATAGTTAATTAATAGAATTCTTTACTTCATTTTTGCAAAGACAGAATGTATTTAATTAATGGAGTTATTTATTTCCGTTTTGCAAAATATAGTTTGATAATATTCTTATTTTATACCTGTTATTAGATTCAAACCTTTTTATTTTTTAGTTAATGTGCATTTGAAGTAAAATGCCAAAACATTTAGTTTTATGTTATAATTGGATATAAATATTTAACCATCTGTTTGTTATCATAGACTTATCAACTAATTGATAATTTGAGAGTACTAAAAAATAAGATGTCAAATATAAAAAAAAACATTTCTGTAGTTTATTGTTTGAAGTTTAGGGCTATCTTACTTCAGTTCCATATGTTTATCTGAAGTGACTGATAACTGAAAACCACTTTGCAATAAAATGTAAAGATTTTATTTAGTTCATTATGTTAGTGTTAAAAATATAATGTGTTTCCATAAGTCTATCAAGTTGCTTTGATAGATGAGATGTGTCAGATTAGAAATTAGAAAATTATATTGTGTTATCTATTCTTATGTAATTTTTTCAACCATTGATGCTAAATACATCCAGAACTTATACTTGTACCAATTATAAAAAAATTAAATGTTTGCTTAACTATTTTTTTTGTTAATAAATGTTTTATTATTCAAAATTGGATTCAGAATTATTCTTTGACATAGATTCATATTTCATATTTCCACACATGCTCACACATTTACTTTATCTAATATGATATGATTGTACTTTTCATTTAATTTAATGATAAACATCCAGATATGATGATATTAATTTCCTTGATCCAAGCATTGTATGAGATGTCAATTATTTACTGATTTTCTAAAAAGATTTTATCATTTAGTAATTGTTTAGATGATGAATTGAAATCAAAATGTGCCTGATTATTTTCATAATAATAAATAGTAGTTGTTAAGAAGTAGATTTGAAATTAAGCTATGCAATAAATTAATTCCCTGAGATATTCAATTTTTAATTCAGATTAAATATTAAATTCAGTTAACTAATTTAAATTATTGTATAAATAAATGTTCAGTAGGGTTAGATTTATTTTATGTTAGATACAACTTACTATAGGTATAGTGATTAAATATTACATTTAGTTATTAATTTAGTTTTGTAATATGGTAGAGGTTGTTCAATGTATATGGATGATGGGAGGAGGTGAAGTATAAACTATAACTTGTTAATTTTAGATGGTAGAATTTTACCAATTTAATCCTTATTTATTATAGAATCTAATAGATGTTTTATTCCTATTAATTATAGTATTTCCTCCTACATCTAATGTACATTTTACATTTTATGGACCTCTGTATCCCTCAACTGAGCTAAGCTAAGGCAAAACTTTGTTTAAGAGTTTCATAAATAATTTTAGGATAAAGTTAAATCAATAGTTTATTCTATAGTTCATAGAATTGGCGCCCCCAGGTATTTGTGGTTGTTGGTGATCGGTGATGAGAAGTTACAATATATATATATATATAAAGGACTACAGCATATTTTGGGATAATTATAAGATTAAATTCTAGCTCTATGCTGCATTTAGTCACTTCAGCTAAATATTAACCATATTTTTCATTTAACGCAAACCTATTTTTAATCATTTATAATATCGTTTAATTATACACCTAAACTAAGCTGTATTTTTCTAGTTTCAGAAGGGTGTTTTATTTGTGCACTAATAAATGCAAAATTATCTATATGTGAGAACCTCTAATTATTTCTCACTAGTTAACTTAAATGCGAGTAAATTCGATTTTGAATCAACATAGCACAAACATATAAACAAATAATTGAAAATAATATCAGCATACACTTAATTAAAAACATATAAAATTATAATTAAGATTTCACGTAAGTGAAATCTAAGATTTGGCTTTTTCAACTTAGCGCAAAGAAACGAAATTAAGATACTCGGCTTAAATCATATTACATCATACCAAACCAGTTTAAATCATACAAAATTATGTTAAATCAGGCAAGACTTACGATACCAAATAATATAAAATGTACATTTTAGTTTAAGAATTCATATTTGAAAGTTTAAAATACATTAGTTTAAATTATATTAAATTAGTTTTAACCAGGCTAGATTTACGATACCAAATAATATAAAATTTGCATTTTAGTCTAAGAATTAATATCAGAGTTTGAAATACATTAGTTTAAATTATATTAACCATTTATAATAATTTTAGCCAGCTTTGATAGGGTATGAAATTTAGTTTAAATGTTCATTTAAAAATTGCAGAAGTGTTACCGCTTTAAGTTCTTTTTGCAGGCATGGTTATTCATTGTTGATCTTGAGTGTGCTATTACTTGTATCAGGCATTGGTCATCCTGTTCTCCATCCTGTAGACCATCTTTGGAAGCTGGAAAGCCAGTCCCTTTTGCCATACTTAGCCAATCATTTTCAGCATTAAAAACTCTAGCAATCTCTTAAACTTAATAATAATTTAACTCCCTAACAAAATGGCTGCAATAGGCCTTTATAGTCTTTCTTCTGCCCTCTTTTTTGCCTTAAGACACATGTGTTTTTCTTTATTAACTACCTATAATAATGTGAAAGCTAAAACCACATGTTTCTTATAGTTCTTAATTAGTTCTTAATTTCAGATCTGTCTTCCTAATTAGTTTTCTACGTTTTGACAACCCATTGACTCCTGCTGTTATTGATTTTTTAATAAGCTCTGGTCAAGTTAATTTTTTCCACCTTATTTTAAAATCTGTTTTTATTTTTAACTTTATAAGTAGGTCAAAATATAGCGAGATGAATCAATTTTATTATTTCTTTACGAAAAACAAATATGAAATTTTAGCAAACTTTCATAAATTCTAGCAAACTTTTATTATATATATGTAACATGTCTAAATAAAATTTAACTATATATGCAGAAATATTATAATTTCAAATATTACATTTATAAAATTATTTAAATAAAGAAAACTTATAATGTTTAAACTTATCACACTATTTTTCTCTGCGTATATATACATCTTGGTTACACGTACATCAAGATTTACATTTATTTAAAAACAGTAATATATATGTGTGCATATAAGTCGATTTATCATACATATACATAGCCTTTCTACGTTGTATGCTATAATATATGCACATATATATAATTATGATTATTAACCTTAAAATTAGCCTGATATATGAAGATTTGGGTATATAGTTATGTAAATAAAAATACTACTATAGCATATAGTAGGTGAAACAGTAGGATAAACATATCTGACTGTTTCAATATTAAAGTTTTCATAAGGTTGAATTAAAATTTGCTATTATAAAATACAACTAAGTTGATTACTACTGTTACTTAAACAAAAAAAACTCTCTATACAGTAGTGCCACTCAGTGCAAGCCAGAGTAATAAATCGATGCCAGTAAACTTGGGCATAAAATCCCTATCTAGTGTCTACTTATCCAATATTCCCAGGCTAGTTTTTAGCTTGTGGCTTTCATCAGTGAAGAGTCTCTATCTTGTACTGAATGACATTAATCTATAGAAAATTTTATCTGTTTTAATAACAGTAATGAGCAAGCATGAAAAATAGAGATAATCTTATGCTTGGTTGATTACTACTGTATGTAGGAATGATGTGTATATCAATGTAGAAATAGTAAATAAACAACCAAAAATACATAAATACTACTCATGGACCAAAGACATTTACACGCACTCAATATGTTGCATGTTTCGTGAATATTATTATTTTTTGTTTTATCCTTTGTTTTCTGAGCTTAAAGGATTCTTAAAATTTCTAAAACATTACATCTCATTCATTGGTAGTGTTTTTAATTAAAATAAAAGCCTAACATTCACTGATGGCTTTTTAATTGCCAGTCAACAAAATCAAATATGATATTTTTAAAGAGTTTTAAAATATTTAAATATTCCACTAAATCAGATGTTTATTTTGTAGATATAAAGAAAGATAAAAATGGAGGGTATAAAATGACTAAAAATATAATGACTAAGAATATAAATGATTGCTCAATTTTTTTCCCATGTATTGTATAAAATTTTAAAAATATTCATTCTTTTTACATAGTTTTAAATGTCTAATAATATTAACCTTAAAGGAAAATGTAAAATAAAATAATTAAACTACATTAAAAAAATATAATAGACCAGGTATGATAACAATTAAAAGCATTTTAAAAATCCAAGCAAAATAGAATGATGTGAGATTAAAACTTTGGATAAAACAAAAATAAATTTAAAAAAACATTTGGATTTTGCTGACCTTATAACAAATGACTTTACATGTATGCATACAATCTGTTTTATAGTGTTATATGGGTGGGTAAACTTTATATTAAAATTTCTACTTTTAAGTTATATTAAGTGTTCTTAATGTCTATATCATGATGAGATTTTACAAAGATTATAGCAATAAATAGCTAAATTAATATAAACAAAAAATTGATAGAACTCTATAAAAAAGATTGCAAATAGTCAAAGTAATAAGATATCTAATACTATTCTCAAGGTAAGATAATTATAGGTCTTTTATCATTAGTAATTTGACAGTATCAGAATGACAAAAAATATTTGACTTTCATTTCAATGCAGGTTTTATTAAGAATATAAAATTGATTAACAATTTAAGCTGTTGTCTTACATTCTTAATACATTTTGGAGTATATATATATTTACAAGTATTGCAGTTCTTAAAAGTAATTTACAAAATAAATTTTAATATGCATATAGTATATGAAATTGTAAATTTATCTTAGGTAATGCTCTTTAAGTGTTTATGTGCATTATGTATAATGAGCATTTGGTTCTTAATTAGTTTATATATTTCATGACATGGTGAGAATTATTTTCAGACAGAATATCATGCAATAGCTTACAGAATTATCTATTTTGTAAGAAAATGGAAGACTAATTATTCCAAATTAAAAAATAAAATATTTACATATACTGATCTCATAGGTCCAGTTAAAATGGGATATTTGTGAAATGCATTCAGACTGTTCAAATTTGTTTTTCTGTTTATGTATTTTACCAATATTTTTATCATGTTATTAAAATTAGGCAATGGTGATATACATATTATTTAATGTATTAAAAGTTAAATAAAAATGGATTTATTTCTTTTGAATATGTCTTGCTTCAAACTCATTCACAGAGTATTTTTTACTGAGATAATACAGTTATAACATTAAACAATATATTATATAGCACAGATGTTCAAATTAATACTTTATTAATTTCAACAATAAAATAGCTTATACACATAATGTGTTTTACAAAATTTACTTTTTTATGACAACCATTGATTTCATATTTTTGTGTAGATAACACTTTAATTGTAAATGGTAGTTTAAAACAATCATTCCCATAAAATGTATATACATATTGTTAAAGATATGTTTTTATATGAGACATTAATTGATAATAAAAATGTGGAAACTTATTGTAATGAGCAAGTGATTTAAACAAAAATATAAATTGTAAGTCAGAATCGGTTTATAATAGAATATGTAAAATACTTAATGTTTTATTATATATAAATACAACCATGTAATGGTCAGAATCACATGATCAGCTAACAAGATTCAGATACCTAGCAAATGTACTTCCAACCCAGATGTTCGGGATATGGTAGTTCACGAAACAGTACTAAGTTTTAACCTATTTGCCACTGCTTCAAAATCTCCACTATCCGATCAACACTTCTAATGCTACTAATGGTAATTGTTTTTCTTGAGTCCCAGTTGTCAGGGTAAAACAAGGACTCTATCAATTCAAACTCAGCCTGTCATGCACTAGAATTATCAAATTAATCTAAGATACTCACCAGCCCCATCAGAGACTAATACTTTGATACAGCTCAGAATATTATTTTAAATATTTCATAGGTTTTGAATATACACATAGATGATTTAATTAAATGTGGATATAGTTGGGTGGATGTGGTGAACCAGGCAATGACATGAAAACTGTATAGATATACATGATTTATTAATACAAATTCAGTAAAAGATAGAAATAAAATCAATAATGTTTAGTTCTCATTATAATCCATGTATGGGCATTATATATGAACCAAAAATTAAGAATTACAATAATATTGAGATATCAGTTATTATACATGTGTATGCATTACAAAGACTTATCTATTGATTATGGTAACAGTATTTTTGTATCAGTAGGATAAATGTACAAAAAATTACATGTCAAAAATGACAACAAGAGTTATGAACCAGAAATAATAATAACCATATTTAAATGTCTGTATTAGATGTGTGTGAGCATTACAATGAGGGCATACTGTCAATAATGACAACAGAAGTTATGAACCAAAAACAATAATTAAAATAATATTTAAACATAAGTATTAGATGTGTGTGAGTATTACAAAAGAACAATCAGTTAATAACGGTAATAACCATTGTGTATCACTATGGTAATTGTGTAATAATTACAATGAAATCACATGTCAATAATAACAAGTGAAGCTATGAACCAGAAATAATAATTACATAAGTATTTAAACATCAGTATTAGGTGGGTGTGAGCATTACAATGAAATCATACTGTCAATCATGACAACAGCAATTATGATTCAGTATGATACTGTATGGGTATTACAAATTAACAAGAAATAATAATTACAACAAATAGTAAATATCAATATTATATGTGTGTGAGCATAGAAAAAAATTATATGTTGATAATGATACCATTTGCTCAAGAAATATGCCACTATAAAATTAATATCCCACTATAATTTTATATGCAAATTGTTAAGAGTAAACACAATACCTGGTTATATTAAGTTAAGAGGCCAGATATATATATATATATATATATATATATATATATATATATATATATATAACAAATTTATGTGCATGTTCACATACATTGGGAAAGCTATGTATATTTTTTTCCTTATTTTATTTACTTTTAGTATTTCCAGCAAAAGTTATGGACCAAAGCATAATTATAGGTCCCGTTATTATTAACAGTTATATGACAAATATGGTTTATCTATTCTGCACAGCATTACCAACAGGCATGATCAATAAATATAATTACAAAAGACAGTGGAATCCTGTGGCAGCTATATTATTATTGGCATTGGCAGATGGCCAAACTCCATGTCAAGCAATAAAATATATAGACAAGTTTCTATAAAGACACATTCGCAGTCAGCATGACATGTGTAGGAAATAATGGAGCATGGGCTTTGAATCCCTATCATCATAGAGTACCCATTTATCGGCTCAAAAACATGGCTGTCTCCAGGACTGGTAAAATATCTGTCTGGCAGCTTGCATAGCATTACTCAACATATATTCATTATCAAAAGCCATATAGACACAGATCATTCTACCAAGCAACACTGATATATTTGCCCATAAAAAGCAATAACTCATATCTGTATAGATATTTTCTTAAGCTTGTATTTAATAAGTAATATTGGGAAAATTTAAGATAACCATATTTTATAGGCTATGAAATGCCCATGAGCTTAAATATAAAGCTTAATTACAAAATTGGCATCGTAAACTGCTAAAGAGGCAAAAACATGACTGCTAAGATAGTACTTTTTCCCTAAATGTATGCATCATTAAATATATATATATAGTGAGTTTAAAACATACTTTTGTCATAAGTGATATTGCCTGTTTTATATTCAAGAAAAAGAAAAGTGATTATTATTGTTTTTTTAATACATAAATAAATGCACACACACACACACATATATATATATTATTTCATTTAATTGTCATGAAGAATATTAATGAAATCTAAATTAACTAGATAACAGTCATTTATATTTTTAATTTCTATTAACAAGGTACTGTAGTTACATATATATGAATAGAGAGCGAATTTTAATCCAGATATTTAATTTCATCTTTCTCTTTTTTTAAAAATAAATGACATTTTAAGTAACAAGAATTGGACAAATGATTTAAAAAATACAAATTTGTCTGTTTGTTACTTTAAAATTATAAAATAATCACCTTTCTCCCATTTACCATTTGAGATAAAACAAACAAATTTATGCATAAATTGGTTTAATAGTAAAAATATCATTTGTCCCATACCTTGCTGTGTTGGCATAAATAAGATTAATCAATAAAGTATAGATTTTTATAACTAACGAAAAATATACATGGCATATCACTGTATTTATAAACTTTATAGCATTTTTGTTCCATTTAAGATTTGACATTAAAATCTTTTTTTACCATTAATAAGTAGAAATATAGTTATAATATAGATTGAGTTGTTAAAAATAATATAAAATATCAAAAAACTCATATATATATCACTCTCTTTTTGAAACACATTCACTTTTTTAAGATATAGTTTTTTACTGAGCAGCTATAAATCTGAGAATTTTAAATTTAGATAAATTAAGAGTTTTTTATTTATAGAAGGCATTTTAATTTTTTTTATCTTGAACGATTAAAAGTTCATACTTGCAGTGCTTGATGTCACTTTGATGATGCAACTGTCCTCTTACAGGTTCATACTTACTTCAGGACCAACTTTTGGCTTTACTGGACATAGAACAGGCTGGATTCGAAGTTGGTTTTCCATTTTCTCAGTGGCTGCAGCATGGAATCAATTAGATTTCTTTTCTCCCCACAGATGTACTTTCTGGTGATTTCCCCCAAGAGGACAGATAAAAGTGTCAACAAAAAGGTCATGATTATTTGACATCAGCTTATATTCAAAGGGTCAATTAGAGAGTGCTTGAGTTTGACTGTCCCCTTGACTTTCTCTCTTCTTTTGACTTTTACTTTTGACTCTTAAAAACTTTTTACTATGACTTTTGCTTTTTGACTTTTTACTTTTTTACTGCCTGTCTAGAAAAACAAGCCAGTATTTATAGGCCTGTAACTTTAAACAAAACTTTACTCAGCATAACCAAAAACTCTGTCTAGTCTTTGTTTACTCTTATTTATTTTTTAACACAGATATCATAACTGCATTTAGATTCAACCTTTGTTAAAAACGAAAATAGACTGGTTGACTGATTTTTAATTTAAACTAGTTAGCAAAAACCTATTAAGATTAAATTAACATATGAAAATTTTGATTGCCTTTTTAACTGCCTTTACAGATGAGAAATAATTAGCACTTCCATGCAACTACATATTTCCTGAATGTTTAAAAAAAATAGACTCATAATAATGTTATTTGCAAAAGAAAAATGAGTCAACTTATTTTTCTATATATATATATATTAGGAAAAACACAAAGACAAAAGAAAATATATTTTCTTTCCAAATATATAACTGAAAAATGTATTTTAATATGCTCTCTCATTTAATAACGTGCACACACTCATCTGTATATTATTTTCTAACAAAAAATAAAAAAATTAAATATTTGATCTATAAAATCTAGATATATCTTATTTTTAAACAACTATCATGAAGCTCTGGGTGTGCATACACACTGATCACTTTAATATATATATATTGTGAGCCAGTGCTAATGAAGATTGTGGTATTCAGCTGCTAATTTGTGTGTTTATGCTATTTTTAAAAAATAATAGATGATAAAATTTATTGTGAAAGTAAAATGTATAAATTATACTTTTTAAGTTTCAGTTTAATTGATATAATTAATATTCAAGTAGCTATTAGTACAAAATATAAAATGTGTAATGTGTTAAAAATTATTTGAATATGTAGGTCTAAAAATTCATTAATAAGTATATGATTTTAAAAGATAAATAGGAGCTTAATTTATGATTTGTTTTAGAGAAAATAAAATGTAAAAAAGTTAGATATAATAAGATGCAATAATATTAATTTTTATACTTAAAGTATTGTAAGCTAGTTAAAAGATTTTAGTTAAATATTATTGTTAAATTAGTTTTTTAAGTTAATAGTAATTTTTTAAAGTTATTATAGTACAATAGTTTAACAGATTCAAGTCATGTTAGATGATAAATTTTAGAGTTTCTGCTCAATAGTTAACTCGTAAATAAATGCTTGCTCTGGGTGGGTATTTTGAGATCAAGTGTCTGAAGCCACTCTGGTGCCTCACTGAGGAGCACCCAAGCATGGAACCATTAGCTGAAATTTGATCATGGGTTTTGATAGAGATATTTTAATTGCTTTCACTCAATAGCATTTTATCAACAAAGCTTGTTAGAGCAATAAAAAAGCTTTATGTTTTTATTTACAAGTTTAAAAAATTGAGTTATGTGATATATGAGCAATGTTTTACATTTTTCATTCACTATTTCTAGTTTGACTTAAAGTCATAAGTGATGCTATAATGCTAAGACTATTAATAAATGGTTTGACTGAAGAGATCTTGCAGTCCCATATAACTATTTAAGTTGGATAGTTGGGATTGATGACATATAGATGTTTAAAAAATTCAATTTTTTTACTCAGTAGTTAACTTTTAGAAGATCACTGACTTTGAGTTGGTATTTTTAGATCTTGTGTCTGAGGCTATGCCAACACCTAACTGAAAAGTGCCAAAGCATGAAACCATTAGTTTAAAAATTGGGTGTGGTTTCTGATAGAGATATTTTAAATGATTTCACTTGCTAGCATTTTATCAACAAAGCTTATTTGAGCTATTAACAAAGCTTTGTTTTTATTTATAAGATTAAAAAAAATTGGATCATGTAATATATGACTATTTTTTTAAAATATTAAAATTAGAAATGCATTAACTATTAAACAGATTAAATTACAATGTATGTAAAGTAATTTTTTGTTTGTGTGTATGGATGTTTATGAATGTATGGGGGTTTATTAAAATGGCATTTGTTATAAGTAGAGTTATTTTTAGTTTATTAATTTATTTAAAGATAAATGAAAGATTAATTTAACATAGAAAGTGTTTAAAATAATTAGATTTCTTAATAAATTAAAAGTGATAATTTAAAAGTAATAAGTGTTATTTATTTAATTCTTTTATTTTTTTAATTAAATAATTAATAATGATAAAGAAGTTTTGGAAAGTATTAATTTATCATGTGGTAATTAAAACTAGGTGAATATTGTATAATTTGATTTAGTCCATGTTGTCATTTACATATATTTTAATATAGATTCAGATTTTAGAAGGTGTAGTTAATTAAAGTGTTTATCAAAATAAAGGTATAAAATTAAAAGATTTTTCACCATATGTGCATGACAGAATTGTACAAAGTGAAAATGTAATACCATAAAAACATGTTACAAAACAATTCTATTTAATATTTTTTATTTTTAGTAAAATAAAATTTAATTAACCATTGAGATACTTTTGAAATTTGATTTAAAGATAAAACTCTTCAATAAAAATTGACACTTGTTAATGTTAAAATACACAACTCATGACTATCTAAGTAATTATTTTATTTTAAGTGTCATCTTGATAAAAAAAACCCATTAAATGATGTTTTCCTAAAGGTTTGTGATGATGGTGTTCTTGTTGTATTTCTATATTGGACGATTTCTATCATCTAATATGTGTATTAAATGGTTTTATAAAAATGTAACTTTATTTAAATATTCTAAATACATTCAACTGTTAGCAATAGCACATCAAATGGGTTTGTATATGCACAATGTTTTGAGAGGTATTATTTTTTTCCTTTGTTTCAGGTGTTCTTGGCCTGGCCAGTGACAATACTAGCATGGAATTTAAATATGGGTCTTTATATTCTTGAGTATTAAAATTTAAGTTAATGCTTTAACCAACTAACCCATTCTGTATAAGGCAGACTTCTGTAATAAATTTATATACTTATCTATGAGGTTTCTTCTGATTTCTCCCCCTTTTTAAGAGCCAAGTTGATTAGTGGTTTCCATACATTATGTATTGTCACACTAGGTTGGCTTATGGAAATGTTTCCATTGTCATGTGAGCAGCTTCTTTATGTTTTTTTTTGTACCCTTCCCTCTCCAAATTTTTTATAATTTCCCAATTAAACATATGTTCATTGGCAAATACATGTTCTGCTACTTTAGACACATTGGTTTTTTTTCTTCTAATCAGATTGTGTTTTAAGTGCTTTTCAATGGGATGACTGGTCTTACCAATATCTGTTCTTCTACATTCACATTGTATTTTATATATGCAGTTTTTTCTTTTCAGCATTTTGTGTTTAGGCTTTATAGATGCAAGAATTTCTTATAGTGTGTTATAGCTCTGGAAAGCTGTTCTGATATTATACTGACAGTAGATTCATCTAAATTTGTCTGCTATTTTTGGAAAGTATGGGTACACTACAGTACCAATAATTCTCCTTTCTTTTGATGTTTTTTTTTGTTGTATATTTAATATTTTCTTAATAACAGCTGGTGGATAACCATTTTTCATAAAAGTTTGTTTTTATAGATCTTTTTTTTAAATCACTTGTTTCTAAGCAAAGTTCTTTTGCTCTGCTTTTGATTTGATTTATATGTTAGGTATTTTTCAGCATGTGTAGGTTTTCAGTAAACTAAAGATTTGATTTTACCTTGAGAAGGTCTTGTCACAAAACATCTAAGAATGCAAATATTGTTTTTGTTCTGATTCTATTGCAAATTTAATTGAAACAGATATATTTTTGATGTTTTCAGCAAGTTTGTAGCACTGCTTCTTCATGAGGCCATACAAATGTATCAACTACATAGCAAATCCAATTGTTAGGTGGGTATGGAATATTGGTTATAGCTAATGTTTCAAATTCTTTCATGTAAATATTGCTAATTAGGGAAAAAATAGTGAGCTCATAACCATTCCTTGATTTTGTTGGAAGAATTCTGTTATATTGAAAGTACAATGTTTTTATGCAGAATGTGAATGTGGAAGAATATATATTGGTGAGACCAGTCTTCCCATTGAAAAGCAATCGCCATAACACAAACTGATGATTAGAAGAGAAAAAACAGATGTGTGTAGTGTAGCAGAACTTGTATGTGCCAATGAACATATATTCAATTGAGATAATATAAAAATATTGGATAAAAAAAAGGTTCAAAGAAGAAAATTTAAAGAAGCTGCTCACATGACAAGGGCAACACAGCTATGATTATGAAGCCATACAGCTTTGAAAGTGCTAAGCTTTAAATAAATTTAATAATATATATAACTTTTTTAACGAGCATTATAAGCACATAATTATTGATATTGATAAGCATATCTAGTGTGACTATACATGATATATAGAAACTATTACTGAACTTTGTTCTTAGGAAAATGAGGGGAAATCATAAGAAACCTTATATATAAGTATATGAAATTTATTACATACTGCTGCCTTTGGCAGAATGGCTCAGTTGGCTAGATTGTTACCTTAAAATTCATTACCCAGGTTTGAATCCTATGCAAATACTGTCACTTGTCAGGCAAACAACACCTGAAAAAGAGGGTTGAATAATAACTCTCAAAATGTTGTGCATATACTACCCTGTTTGATGTGCTATTACTAACAGTTGAAAGTATTTGGAATATTTAAATAAAGTTATATTTTTTAAAGACATTCAATACAACTATTAGATGATGGAAATAGTCCAATATAAAAATACAATTTTAAATACTGACTTGCCTATTTGATAAAATAATGTGAACTTTAACTTTGAAATAATTATATTACTGTTTTCAAAGAAACTTTTACATTATAAATTAAGTGAATATATTAATAAGAAGTTTTATGAAAGAGATATGACTTTAATGTATAACAATATTATGAAATATAGAGCTGACGTATGTAAATGGCTGTTTTTTAAATGAAGAGTAATTTTTTAATTGCTATTATTAAGTGCTCTTGAGCAAATAAAAAATGTTCTTTAAAAATGAAGCAATTGATCTTTTGCACTGTATAACTGTGGACAAACTTAATGAAAATATTTCCAATAATAACTGCTGCTAGGAGTAAGTAAAAAAACTTTTAACACAACCTATAGCTAATTCTTTGAATCAACCTATGAATGAATAAATGGATCCAAAGCTTTTGCAGAAATTGTTTGTCAAATGTTGGTATTTTGTATCATTTGCCTTTAGATCAGAAAAGCTCTTATTGTTGTAAAACTGTGATATGCTGTGGATGTGTTGCTTAAAAAATTAATTCAGTGGCAAAAGGATTTTGTTTTCTTATGTTGAATAGCTTATTTCAAAAAGACCTATAAAACTATGGTTGTTTTAAAAAATAATAAGTTAATACTTTTTATAATGTTCTTTTATATTATTTTAATATTATGCCAAGGTATTTTTTTTACGTTATATGATATAATTGTCTATTTACTCTTATGATAGAAGACGTAAAATTATACATTTTTTTCTTGTTGGCTTAAAGTCAATTATATGATATACATTTTCCAAGTAAAGATACACATCTTTTACATTTATGAATAGTTTTATTAATACTTTATCTACTTGTTTATGGGTAAACAATCAATGCATGGTTTATCAGAAGCTTGCAAACTATGGTAGTTGTGTCATACATGCAATGTGACCCCTAGATAATTCTACAGTACCAACAACTACCCCAAGAAGCCTGCAAGTGATAAATTTCTATGCAAAACTTGCTGAAATGAAAAAATTAGAACACCAAATCTTTCTAAAATACAAATAAAACAAACCAACAAAATGCTATAAAATTTGAATTATATAAAGAGAAGTCAGTGAAAATATACCAACTGCCACATCCCCAATAAAAAAATTCTATCAAAAATCATTGAAATAAAAAAATCAAAATGCCTAAATCGAATACATTTTTTAAAATACAAATTGAAAAAAAAAAACTAAGAAAATGCTATGAAAATTGAATTACAAAAGCAGAAAAACTTTAAAAATAAATGTCAAAAAAATAATAAAGCTTTACTAATAGCAGATGGGACTTTATTAATGGCGAGTTACAAAAACAGAATTGTGTTTAATATATAAAACACAACCCTCTCAACCTTTTGCACAATGCAAAATAGGTACTTTTCAAAAAATATACTAAATTTGATCAAAATTTAGCTTTCAACCATTGCAAATATGCATCTGTGATTAGATTCCAAAGCAGCAATTTATATAAACTAAAAGTGTAATTGTCAGATTTGTACATTCATGTAACGAAATCCAGAGCTTTGGAAAATTATACCAAGGCTGATCTAGATGAGGGGTTGAGATCTCAAATCTGATCACACATCAGCTCTTTCACCAATGCTCTAAGACTTACTATTTTTTGGATGACATATATGATGCTACACTCAAAATTTCTTAGTTCATGTGCCAGCAGTAGCAAAGGGTGGAGCAAAAGACTCTGGGAATATTAACTAAATCATTAATATTTCAATAAACACACACTTCTATGGCTGTCTAGATAATGCATATGATAATAAGCAATACTAATATTAAAAAAAACTTAACTAAGATTTGGGATGGATTACAAATGAAACTGGACATAGTTATTATAGTTTAATATATTTTAAGTAATAAATATAAAATAAATAAACAAAAGTACATTGGAAGACACATACATGTGTAAACAATGATGAGCAAGTTTGAACATAATATCTCATCTGATGCACTATAATTTAAGAGAGTGTTACAATTTTAATCTATGGTTTTTAATCATGCCCTAACTTTACATTACTTGACCTCTTAGGTTGGTGATGATTAAGTTGGTGCATGAGTGATTATTTATCACTGTAACATTTAATAACAGTCATATATTAATACTTAATGAGCTCTAGTAAGCTCTCTATGCAGACTATATACATACAATCAGATTACATGTTCAGATCAATGCTGAATAAGACATTACATTATGGGGCAATAAACTGTAGCTTTGTAGTATGAGTTCAGATACTACAGCATTATATATTACTAGAGATGTGCATCTCGATTGCATAGTTAATCATGGGATTCATTACCAAGTACTCGGTTTCCATGGACAATACAATTTGCTGTGAATAAATTGGACATATGATTTGGTGATCAGAGCAGCTTATAAAACATCTGGACCCTTGTGTTCCAGTTGTAAAAAAGAGTTGCCTGACATAAGGAGATGGGGTGGTCATTATAATCAGAAGCTTATTCATATAAGAAACATTCAACAAGGCATAAATGCATGTATGTGCATCCTAAAGACACATGTGCCATGCTATACATAATATTAATTAATAATTAAAAGTACACAAAAATTCTATAGTTTTGTTCTGCAAATCTACTATATTCCAGTTTATAATTAGAATTTTTAAAACATGCTAAAAGAGATACTGAAAGTAGTCTAATTTTATCAGTTATAACTAAAAAGAGGGCTAAAGCATATCTGGGACTTAAGCAATATGCATAATATGCTTTACAACTCATTCTTGCATTTATTAACTTATAACTTTATTAACATGCAAAACTAATTCTAACAACAACAATACTAATAATCTAAACATAATAGCTTAACTAATATATTTAGGTTTTCTGAATGAAAATTTGTGTGTGTGTGCTAAAGAGCAACATTATTTAATTAGGAAAGAGCCTCTAATCATCTCTCCCCTCCAAACTTTATTCATAAAATTAATCTTCATTCTGAACTGGGCCTAACATAAATTATAAAATAATTATATATAAACAAATAAAGAAGGCATGACTGCAGATTAGAAAATAGAATAATAACTAAATAAGTTATTATTAACCAGCATTAGAATTTTATATTTTAAGATCATAAATAGGCAAGTTACAGTTATTATTTTAAAAGTGAAATTATAATTTACAGATTAAGTCAGTTTTTAATTTAATAAAGTATAATTACAATTTACATTTAAAAGTTTGCGCACATTTAATATTAGCTAACTTGGTGTTTTAGAGATTCATTTTTAAATTTAGTAGTTATCTTTAAAAAGCTCTGATGAAAAATTGTTACCACAGCTTATCTATTGAGGCTTCTTGGCAGCTGATCACCATCATTTTTTACTGAGTTTGTGTGAAGTCTTCCAATGTTTTCTACTGGGCAGCTATGGGTTTGAGCCTTGACCATCCCCTGAAAAGAAAGTAGCAATGGTTGCTATTACCCAATGGTTCTTATGGTAAAAGTTAATCAGTGAATCCTCTTAGAAAAATTTGAAAGTATATTTATACCAAGAAAATCAGTAATTCAAGTAACCTGTTTACAACTTTTATAAAATATTTTCAAGTTATTTAAAATGCACAAGTATGACATCTTTGAAATTATGGCAAACCATCAAAAATAAGTTCTTCTCACAAAGATTCCAAAGCAGCAATATTTATAAACTAAAAAGCAATAAGAACATTATATGAGAGCTTTTATTTGTCAAACTGATTATTCTCTGCTTTGAATTTTGTGAAAATCATCAAAAATAAGTAGTTTTCGAAAATATTCCAAGTCAGCAGTTCATATAAACTAAAAAGCAAGAAAAATTTTACATATGAACTTCTATACCTTCAAGAGCTTCTATTTATCAAATTAATTATTCTCTGCTTTGAAATTATAGCATATCATTTAAATATTGTTTTTAAAATAGATTTGTAAAGATCTGCAGAAAAAATATCCAATGTTTTTCAAGGTGGACTTTTCCAGAAGATCTCTATAAAGCTATGTTAGAAGCATAATATTTAAATGATATGCCATAACTTCAAAGTAGAGAATAATTAATTTAATAAATAGAAGTTCTCATGTAATGGTCTTATTGCAAATGTTGAAACCTAAATATTGATGAAATTTAGTATATTTTTTGAAAAGTACATATTTTTCATCATGCAGGTGGGGGAGAGGGTTGTGTTTTATATTTTAAACAAAATACTGTTTTTGTAATTATGGCAGTTAATGAAGCCTTATCTACCATTATAAAAGCTTCGTTAATTTTTTTGACATTGACAATTAGAGTGTTTATGTTTTTGTAATTCAAATTTCATAATGTTTTCTTGTTTGTTTGTTTTTTCTTCATATGTCATAGCATCAACCAGGACACAAGCTCACAACCACCTGCAACCAACTACTTGCTTGCATGGTGGCTGCAATACCTCTCAGCTAACAACACAAGACTTCTTGTTTGTTTTTAATTGGTAATTTAGAAGGATTTTGATCGATTTAGGTGTTTTAATTTTTTGATTTCAGCAATTTTTGAATAGAAAATTTTCATTGGGGGAATGTTGTGTTTGGTGTATTTTCACCAATTTCTGTTTTTATAATTCAAATTTATAGCATTTTGTTGTTTTTTAATTTGTATTTTAAAAAAATTTGGCATTTTAATTTTTTGATTTCAGCAATTTTTGGATAGAAATTTATCACTTGCAGAATTCTTGTGATGTGATGAACTGTGACTTCTCCTTATATGGAGTCAGAAATTTCTCAGCAACTATGTCCAGAGAAGCCAGTTAGCCACTTTACCTTTTTTTTCATTCCCCACCTTGGATTTTCCCATAATCTGCTCCATCCCATTTCTCCAACATAAACTTTGTCATCTACATGGCCTTTATATCTTAATCCTCCATATCTCTTCCCAAACCCAGAATAAAAACCCAATAACTCACTTTCTGTATAATCACTTTGTTCATATTTATTCCTCCATAACTTCATTATTTGTACCCTTTTTTCCAAGCATTTTTATTGAAGTAACAGATGACTAATATTTTTATGCCTCCCTTACACAAAATGAAATCTAAATCACCTGTCTTTTATATTTACATGTATATTCCCTTGTTGCTAAAGATCCCATTCATGCCTATCACAATAACCTACTTTCTTTACTATTATCATAAATTAACTTACACCCAATGTTTCATTTACCTCTGAATACATTTAAACTTGTTTTACTCTCTCTACTAGCTATTCATCTCTCCAACTCTCTATTATTTATTAATGCATCTATTCTTTTATCTCACTCTTTACCACTATCACTTTCAACAATTCTCCTAACACTATCATCCTATCTTTTGTACAAGTATACTGACATAAATTCTTTATCCAAATCTTCTGCATACCGCATTACCTTTCTCACATATCTTGATGCTGGCCCATTACTTATAACCCAATTAAATACTATTTTGTTTATTTATTTATTATCCATAAACTGCGATCTACTGAACATTTTCATTTTGCTTTTTGCATCTTTCATATAAAAACATGATGATCTCATTTCTCCTTGAGTTACTTCCTTTGCTGTACACACATCTGCATCTAATGCTTGTCTTCCCAATTCTCTTTGTACTTTTTCTAAGTAATCTAATACCACCTTATTAACACTTAATGCATCATTGCCATATGTTAATCCTGATACTGCCACTTCCTTTCATGCAATTTTAACTACATCATATTTACTATATGAAAACACTGTTAATTTCTTTATCAAAGCTTTTCTTTTTTTGCTTTATTTATTAATTTTTTCCTCCCAATCATCCAACCAATGTTTGTGATTACTCATGATGATTCCCAAATAACTATATATATTCACCATACTTAACTTTATATTCTCCAATAAAAAATCTTTGTCATCTCTTTCCCTAGTATTCACCATCATTATATTATGATTTTTCTTCACTAAATTTAATCCCATCTCTTTACCAACCCTTGCACATGTCTTTAGCACAACTTCCATATCTTCTCTTTTTTCTGCACACAAAAAGACATCATCCACAAAAGACAGACCTGACACCATATATACTCCTTTGCCACCTATTAACGGTATCTCTATCGCTCATACTAGTCTTTATATTGCTCTCTGCATTTCACTCAAATAGAACAAAAACAAAATATGTGACATAGGGCATTCGTGTCTTAGACCCACCCAATCTTTAACTTTAACTGATTCTATATCCTTTAATTGATATGTATAGTAATTATTTTCATATAATTTCTTAATAATATCCAATAAAGCATCATTTATTTCCAAATTTGCTAAACTTACCCATAATCTATTTCGACTTATTCTATCATATGCCTTCTCTATAAAACTGTCTACCTGAATTCCTTCTCATATCTATAAGTTGTATAACTATAAATAAATTATCTCCTATATTTCTATCTGACCTAACACCTTCTTGCATTTTTCCCACTACATTATTTTCTTCCACCCATTTTGCAACTCTTTCAGCTGCCATATATCAATTTTTTTATATAAAACTGATGTTACTACCATTGGTGTATAATTGCTTAACTTTCTAAAATCCTTACTCTTTTCTTTAAATAATACCTTTACTCTCATATTATTTCCACTACCTGGAAAAACTCTTCTGTGCCATCTTATTTAAACATGATAATAGCTTTTCATTTGCCTTATGACCTAAATTCATTACTATTTCTGCAGCCCATTCATCCAAACCTCTTGCCTTTCCACTTCTCAATTTCTTCCCTGCCTCATTCAGATCATTTTCTGTAAACTTGATATTATCATTACTATATTCTTTCATATTTTTTATTCCTCTGTCCTTCACATCTAACATCTTTTCTATATCCATTATATACCTATTCAAGATTCTCTCTCTAATTCTTCTCTAGAGCTACACTCATTTCTCTCATCATCCAATAATCCTATCTCTCTTTCCCCTACATTTCTTCTTTTAATGTAATTCCAAATTTTTTCACTACCATCTCTCCCACTTTTATTAAAATAATCCATTAATTTATTATTGTTTCATTCTCTCTCTATAATTATCTATTTTAGCTAACTTTTTCTTTTCTAAGTAATTTTCCCATTTAGCATTAATACCTTTTTCACTTTCTTTGTTTTTAATAGCACACTCTCTTCATGCTTTTTTATTTTCTTTTACACTTTTACTAACTGTCATTTTTATTACTTTTTTTATTCTGAATATTCTCACCTAAAACCCAATTTGCCACTTTTTCCATTTTACCACACCAGTCCTCATACTCATTTCCAATCAATTTTTCCATGGGTTTTTTAACTTATATTTTATATTCTTCCAATTTATTTTTATCATTCACTCTTATCCACATCTTTCACTATTGTTTCTACTTTTATTTTACACTACTAACCATTTCGATTACTAAAAATTATGATCACTATTACATACTCTCTCATCATTGTATAGAATATATTATTTCTAGATCATGTGTATTGTCCCCTCATAAATATTTGATCAATTTCCAAAGCTTAACTTTACTCTGTGACAAAATTTCTTCAAAATCTATCCATTCTTATTATCTACATCATGAACTTTTTTAGTATGCCCATTCATATCTGCTATAACCAGTATTCCTCTCTCTTTTTCTTTAAAGCTCTGTATATCTTTACCACATCATTTATATATGCTAGTGTTCCACTCTATTATAATTTAACTATTTTCAATACCTGTTTGAACTATAGATACCTTCCATTCTTGCTACCAACCTTATTTCAAACCACAAATGTTCTTGGCATTTAACAGTATTTAAATATTTGTTTGATATAACATCTATACCATCACCCCTTTTTTATTTCTCTTTTCTATTTATATCCTGCTATAAGAAATCTTCCAAAACAGGTTCTTACATGTGTTTCCACTACTGATAATACTTCAAGCTCTTCATTTTCAATTGCTTTGTTTAATTCCAGCCACTTTTCTGGTCTCCTACCACCTTGCATATTCAAATTCCCAATTTTGGCAATTTCTTCTTTCTTAACTGTGCTTTTATAAATTTTTTTGATTGTTTCTTCTCCATTACATTTATAAACGTTTTTCTAGCCATTATTTTTACAGACCCATTCCTTCTCCACATCTACATCTATATCTAAATGGTAAACATTACCCTTTGTTTATTTTACATCTGATCCATTCTTCTTATTTCTAATAACACTGCAATTTAAAATCCCACCATTTTTACAAGTTTCCTGAATTATATTCTTTATAAATCTAACTCCCTAAAACTTCACTTCTTTGTTTCCCTAAGTGCAACTCATCTTTACTATATAACTCCCTCTTCCTAATAAAAAAATTCCACACATCCACAAATGTAACATCATTTCTCTCACACAATTTTTTCAGTTTTTCATTTATAGAACATGCCCTATCTAACATATACCTCTTATCAAATCTTGGTAATAATCCAACTATTCCTACTCTTCCTTTAATTTTTCTCAAATTCCTAATCAATTCCATGTATTCATGAATTACTCTCTCTGATGACTGATAAATTATTAGCCTTTACTGTAACATGCACATCTCTATTCCCTTGCTTCTTTACTTTAACTGTAACATCACTGATTCTAGCTCCAGGCAAACATACTTTTACATATTTGTTTCTATTTTCTCTTGCAATTATATCTCCACATTCTCTTATTAATTACTCATGTATCAATACTCTTTCATAGTCTAATTTCTTTGCTTCATTCATAACCTTCTCTACCATTTTCTGGACTTTTTATTTACTTTTTCCTTATTATTTTTATTCAATAATTGTTTTATCTGCTCACACTTAGTCTCTAATTATTTTAATTTTGCCTCTACATTCTTTACTCTTCCTCTATCTTACTTATTTTTTGGTATCCATCTCCATAGCACTATCTATTTTTCCATCCATATCTTTCCTCACTTCACTAAAAACACACTCTATCCTGCTTTTTCAACTACATTTTGCTCCATTTTTTCTGACTTTCTCTTTATGCTATCTCCACTTATAAACCACTTTTTCACCTTTTTTAAACACTTTTTCACCTTTTTTATCGCATTAACACACTGTCTAGATAACCATAACCCTGTTACATTTTTCTACTCTCATTTAAACATTTCAAATGATAAACCCCATCACATTCTGTACACTCTACCACAACCAGCATAATATCTTTCTGATGATTATATATGCATTGTAGAATACAAATGCAATGCATATTACCTTATTTTTTAAGTCCCCTATTCTATTTTTGACTTTTTACTTTTTCTTCTACTTTTCAAACTTCTTTACACAGAAGAATAAAAAAAATACTTTTTTTCAAAAATGAATGATAGATAACCACATGTACCTCTAAAACATTACTTTTTTCTCAAAATAACTAACTGTTCTTAAATTTAAATTAAAAAGAAATCTTTAGTAGCAAACTTACTAAAAAACCATCTAATCTCACATACAACTTAGTTATAGAATATTTTTAACACACATTCAACAAAATAATTTTTTTATTGTTATATTTAAAATGGTGAACAAAACACTTTTATTTATTATTTCCAAATTCAGATAAATCTATCTTTTTTGACCACAAATTACTCATCACTTTCATACCACAAGTAAACAGTATTTAAATCAATGAATTCAGATGATTAATCGCATAAAAGGTTGTTGATAATACAAAAGCATCATCTGGAGGTCCCATTGCACATGTAACACAACTACCTTTCTAATTTATTAATTGTAATCTCTATTATGCTATAATAATCTGTATATATTTTTCGTTTTATCATTAAAGTTTAACCACTAACTTTGATTTTTATAATTTGTTTATATTAATTATGATTTGTCTTTTTTTGAATGGGATACATTAGATGTATCTCACTGTGAGAATCTTATATATTTTTCTCTCAATATTACTGCTAACATGATCACTTTATATATATATGAAACATGTTTTTTTTTACATTCATAATGTTCATATGTAATTTTACAGTGTTTTTTTAACTTGAATGATTTCTAAATTTAGCCCATTTGATAATCTATAATATAAAAATTCAATATCTTTTCCAAATAATATCAATAAAAAGATTTAAAGTAATATTTTTGTCATATCATATTTTATGGTATATATTTTAAATGTTATATGGCTGTTGTTTAGTACCATCATCATTTTCAATGGCTCTCAGCCCATTACAAGATTGAAGTCTCTGAATGATTAATCTGGTTTTTCTAATGTCTGGCATATTATTTCCATATTATTGGAGCACACTTCTTTAATTTAGCCATTAATCTCAAATATCTATCCTAGGTCTTTTAATATCTGTCAGAATCTAATTCATGATTTCAGATATCTGTTGATTGTCATCACTTTTAGCAATATGATATGCCATACTATATTTAGTCTCTAAATTGCAAAATGAATATAGTATTATCTCTTTGTTTTCTCAAACATTAATTTTGTTTTCCATATATTTTTGTATCCCTAAATTACATTTTTTAAATATGTCATTAGGTCATCAAATAATTCTGTAGTACTTTTTTGATAATGTCAATAATTGTACTATAAGTAGAAAGTAGTAAATCATATTTATTAAAAATCTATTTTTTTCGAACACCAAGGTATATATATTTTTTGGTAATAAGTAATTTTTTAAAACAATGTAACTGAGTTCAATTTTATGATTATTTGCATACAAAATGCTTTCATCTGCATTAGAATTCTGATCAAAATATCTTTGGGTCTTAACATTTAATTACCCCATATCAATTTTTATTTTCTTAATTTTAAATAATGTATTAAATCTTACTTTTGTCTTTATGAACTGTGAAGCATTGTTTGCAAATAGAATTACATTATTTTCAAAATGTTGATAATTTAAATAACTTCTATTATTGATTACTACTTAGACTTTTATTACAATTTAACAAATGACTTGTAAAAAAGTCATGCAATTATTCATGTGGTCAATATTAGTCTTGCTAGTATCATTATGTAATATAAACATTACAATTGCAATTGTATCATGTTTTTATAAGATAATAATCCAATAATTGAATGTCTAACAAAATGCTGAGTTAATAAAACACCTTTTTATACTCTACAAATTCAAAGATTGACAAAAGCTTATACTTATTATTTCATTCTATAACTTCCATCAATAATTGGACTTGATCTGCTATATTCAAATTTATTTAAATCCATGATGGGTTTTAAAGTGGTTAAAATACAATGTTCATTGTAGTCAAGTTGTAATTATTTTGGTAATAACGTTGGGAAGAAATAATGAAATACTTATAGCTCTCTAATTTGAAATATTTTTCATATATCTTTTATTATTTATTAATATTAGCACTGCAATTTTCTAATCATCTGGACCATACCTATGATTCATATATTTAATACTTTGTGAAAATTTTTTATATTTCTTCTTCTTTTTTATTATATAATTTCACTATTACCTGCAGTTTTTCTTTTCCTTTAAATTTAATTATCTCACAACTTTATGTAATATCTCAAATGTTGCAGAAAAATATGGTACATGCCAGATATATTTTTTATGCTTTATTGCTATGTAATCTTTTATAGAACCCTTTCACACATCTCTCTTTTTAGTAGCAGTTTGATATTTTTATTGTAGTAACTAGTTTTGTGGTAAAATTAAAAAGTTGTACACTTTTAATACTTTTTTTTTATATTTTCTTTGTTATCTCACAATTATATTGTCTAAAATCATTATGACGCTTTTGTACACTTTTCTATAAATTTCTACGTATTGATTTCGTTTTGATGCATAAGTTTTATATATTATCAAATTTCAGTTTTGCTTTAGAATGGTCTTTTATTTATGGAAATTTTACTAGGCAATTGCCACTTTTTATCATGGGCAATTATCTTTGATGTTTGTCAAAATGTATCCGTTAAAGTTCAGTACATTTTATTCACATTTGAATCATATTCAAAATCTTTTAATGTTTGGATGAGCACAGTACTACAATTAATTATAAGTTACTGTAAGTTTAAGTTACAGTGGGTCAATTTATGTTTTAAATTGATAATGAAATAACTATAAAATACTTTAAAGCAGATCAGTTATGAGAAAGTTAAATAAAATAAAAAAGTCTGCCTTTGTAATGTTAACAAAAAAGAATATGATTTGTGATATTATCTATAAACTAAAATCATATATCACATGAATGAAGTAGCTTGAATTCACAAATATGTAAAGAGCATGCTAATAACTGTAAACAAGCTTACTATTTTTTATGATAAATGCTACTAGAAAAGTCACTAAAACCTTTATCTAATACACACACACACACACACACTTATATATATATATGTGTGTGTGTGTTCATGAGTTTGGGTTAAAAAGAATATATATATATATATGTAATAAAATAAGCAGTTTGCGTTATTGATCTAAAATCTGAACTAATAAAAATCATTAGTTTGTTGACAAAAACTGTCTAATAATAAATATTTAAGATATAACCTTTTACATCATTAATGTACATTTGACATTAAAAATATTGATTGTTAATAATCATAAACATTATATAATTTTTGACAGTAAATATTAAATAATTTATATTTCTGTTCATGTATATGCATTCAAATGTTTTAAAATGAAATTGTGCTCCATCTTAATAACAGTTTATTTTTTGTAATGTCTGTTCTAATGAGAGAGATGTTTTGGCAATTGAAACTGAATGAAGAAGCTATTGCATCACTACCAATAATAAAATGTCACTTTATTATTTATCAATACATTTAATAAAATTAATCAGTAAAAATGTTTAAATATAACTAATAGTTATTATTAAAATGTTCATACAAATTGGTATTTTATTCCAAATCATAAATAAAATGTTGGATAGGAAGCATTATTTTATGATTGGATAAGAGGCTGATGATGCAATACCAAACTGGTTGCCTTTGTTTCTTCTTATATAAATATAACCATCTTGGCCCCATGATGTTCCCCAACTAAACAAATATAATAACATATTTTACATAAATGTTATGAAGCAACTAACAAACAATTATATTAGTATCATCTAACATTAATGTTTGTTTATTTTTTCTTTAGTGAGTGAAATAGCAATTTATATATAATCATAAAAAATATCAGAGTTTAATCCTAGTATCTTAAGTAAGAACAATTCTGAAGTGAATTGTATAGATACTGCTAATATTTGTGTGACTATAACCAATTACATAATAATGTAATTCATAATGTGAATACAATATAACACCTAATCCAAGAATGTTTGTTTCATCAATGCTGTTATAGAAAATAAATTACACTATCATATTAAAACTTGACAATACTATTACATAAAAATAAAATCATTTTCATATAGGTTAATGGAAGCTGTGAATATTAATAAAATTAATGATTTTCTTGCTTTTTTTATTACATAGATTAATATTTTACTTCATAAAGAAATAAAATCAATTTTATTTTTTAACAAACATTTAGTCATCAATATATAAAAACTAAGTCACAATATAAATATATATCTAACATTAATCACAACCATATTAAATAGTAGTGTTAGTACAATATGTAATATAGACTCAATTTTAATGTTTGACAATACTGGGAAAAGAAAAAGATATTTTCTTATAATTTTTTTTTTTTTGATATTTAAGTTATACCCTATGAATATTAATTATTACAGTTATTACTCTATACAATTTGGTACAGTTGTTATTGCAACCAACGGGGGAGACTGGAATCTCATGATCAATTCTGCTGCCTAGAAAACTGGCATTTAAAGACTTGTATACTCCTGAACAATAAAGACTTTGATGATAAAACTCCTTGATTCTGAGGCTATCAATCTTATGAAGACTTCTTTTGATATTAAGGGAAGGTGGAGTTTGAAATGAATTATGGGAAGGTTTGTTTGTTTGTATATATATATGTTTTCCTTTAGGTTGATTTTCACTTGAGAAGGTCTATTTGTAGTAGATGAAACCATGGTTGTGTAAGGATTTTGGTAAAAATTTTGAATTTATCTAGTACTGTATTGTTTTATGGTTTTGCATTTTTATTTTTTGCTAGTATAGTGTTAGACAGTTTTGGTGATATATATATATATATATATATTTAAATGCTTAAATTGATTTTTGAAAATCTGTTTGTTAACTTTTGATTTTTTAGGAATTAAATATAAATTTTAATATTGATGTTAAGTATTTTTACTATTAAGCCACTAAATATCACATGATCACCATTTCTTATGCTTGCTTATAACTGTTATTAAAACAGGCAAAACCCACTATACATATTGCCAAACAGAGCAACCTAGAGTAATCAATGAATGCCAGATGTCTAGTGCATAAAATTCCCATCTAGTGTCTAATTATTTAATATCCCCAGACTAGTTTCTGGCTTGTGTCTTTCGTCAGTGAGAAGCCTTAAATCTGAGAGCACTGCATCTAGATTTTAGAATCTAATGCAAGCCTCCAGCAGCCACGTTTATCACCACTTTGCTAAAAAACTATAAGTCTTAAATTGAAAACACCCTAATATTTTCAATTTTAGCCCATCAGCTTATATATTTTGGTGTCTTTGGTTCTTTAATAACTATAGCCACCACTGTTCTATTAGGCAGGATTTTATGCACAAGCCTTCTGGCATACATTGATTACTCTAGCTTACTGTGTGTGGCAATATGTTGTAAGAGGTAGCTTACAACATAATTATAGGCCTATGTATAAAATCTAATTCATTTAAAACTTGCACTTATAAAGAAGCGATTATTTACTTGTTTGTTGTTAACATATATATATACAACACATATATTTATTTACATTCACAGTAAATCAGGGAATATAAATTATTTCTCAAAACATTTATTAAACTAATTAATATGGATGATATATTACAAATATGGAGATGAGTTATGGAACTAACATTATTGAGTTAAACAGGGTTAGGTATTTAGTGTTTAAGTTCTTTGTTAACTTTATTAGAGAGTCTGATATAGCTTCCATGTCTCTTGAAAAATGAATGTTGTGGCAAGAGTTTTGTCTCTTTGTTTAATTTTCTCTATGCTTTGAATAAATAATGAGTTTTCATCTGGCTTGGGATGTTGGTATTGTGCCTTGCACCTTACAATCCAAATGGCATAGGTGATGAAAATTGACAGCCTGATTGTAGGAATATCTCTTCCACGAATGCATTCTTTTATATTAAGTATTTTGTAGTAGTCTATCTTTGAATTGTTAAATATTATTGTTTTAATATTACCTAGACCCATGCATGTTTTAATTATAAATTATTTTGTAATTAATCAGTTAGAATAATCAATGTTTTTGGAAATAATATATATATATGCTATGTAATTAATGAATTGTTAATGTATTTAAAATCTAAAATTGAATGTAATTTATAATCAAGTAAATGAAAGATAACCTGAGGTCAAGTTATGTGGCTGTAAAAATATGTGAAAATAAAATTATGACCTTATTTTATTTATTGTAAGTAAAGAGTATTTCAACAATAGACACATGACGGTTTAAGCGTCCCAAAAAAATACGGACAGACAAAACTGGATACCAGAAACATTTAATTTTTTTGATTTATTGTTAAAACTTTTGAATAACAATTAAATTAAAAATCTAAATGCTAAGATGAAGTTTTTATTTTATTATTATTTGAATGATAAAACATTTTAAAGTCAAATAAATCCAAATTTAATGGAATTCAGCAATAATAGTAAGAACAGTATTGTTTTGATCATCATTGAAATATTTTATTTATATATACAGTATTTGAAATCTTTTCAAGAAGAACGAAAATTGTTTCTGCTCATCATAAGTAAAAAAAATGCAATAACTTTATATATATTGCTTTTATTTTATCACATAATTTAAGTTTACAAATAGTTACTTAATGGTATTTTACGATGAAGAGAGGGTAAAGCAAAAACATGCCCTTGTGGATCACAACATTGTCTAACACACTTGAAAGTAAATTCTATTTTACTCTACTTCATGTCTGCATTCCAAAATAATCAAGCATTGGAATATCTAATGGTTAATCAGTTTAGAGTTAAATTGTTTACTACACACAGCAACATGAGTGTAATTTATCCTTGTGAAAAAAATAATTAGCTAAACCAGGCTGCTGTTGGAAAGTAATCAGCCTACTCATCAACTACTATTACTATCAGGATGATTTTATGAACCCTATTAAATTATTATTCTAATCAAGAAATTAATGTCGTAAATTTTTGTTTAATTTTTCTGTTATCTATGTTGTATTTTCATATTCTGATAGAGCATCTCATTTTTATGCTGCTAAAAACCTCATTTTTCAGAATTAGCAAAGAAAAAACAGGTTGACTCACTCACTTATGTTTTTAAAATAAAATCTAGGTCAGCTCACTTGCTTGACATCAGGTTATCTCTGTAAATAGTAAGGTAAGAATTTTATTTATTTTTACAGTTTTAAATTGCAATACTTGATACAAAATTCACATTATATGTTTTATTTTTTAATTATCCCTCATTTATATAAATTTTTTCAGTGTGATTGATTAACCAACTAGAATTAATTTCTATTCTTATTATATATATATAAATTGAGGGGATACTTAAACCAAATACATTGCTTTGTGGAAATCAGTAAATGTTTAATGTAGCTAGCCAGCATCATAATTATATTAAATTATTAATGTTTATTTTTTTAGCACAATGCATGATTCATAAATAATGAGCATCATGGATGAATTTCAACCATCGAGTAAAAAAGATGCAGATAAAGAATTATTATCTGACATAATGGTAGAAATTCAGATATGACCATATAAATGTTATTGTGTTTATATTTTTCATCAATACTATTGTTGCTATATTTTATGTTAATTTCATTTATCATTGTGTTCAAAAATTTATATTATTCCTGTCTCTGGTTTATGAGTTGTCCTTACATTCCACCATTAACAAACAATTAGGCATGAACATACATCTATTCTCTTGTCATATAATAGTTTAAAGTAAATCCAATATAATAATTGTTAGTTGTAACCTATATAAAAGTGCATAAGTTGCTTTGTTTTTTTTCTGTTAAGAGAGTCAAATGCAAATTTTTCCCTGGGCTCAAATATTAGGGTATAGTGATACTGGAAAGGGGGGAGAGGTGGATGAACTAACCTATATAGAGCTAGTCTTTTTAAAAGCATGTGCAATCATTAGTTAGTCATTTCATCACATTTTCATCAACATCCTACCTGAAGACCCAGATTTGGACCATAGATGTGACATTTTTCTTTTCCCAATCTGGTGGAAGTAGTCATTTCATTATAATGTATCATAGGTTTTACCTGTTTTAATAATAGTTATAAGCAAGCAAATGACCGGGTGATCATGTGATGTTTATTGGCTTAAAACCAATCCTGATTATAGAGAAGTGGTGGCTATGGTTATTAAAGAACAAATGACATCGAAAAGTATAGGTGCTGAACTGAGTTCATTTCCATATGACTATATAAGCTGATGGGCTTGAATTGATGATATTAAGGTATTTTCAATTTAAGGGTCATCATTTTGTAGTTATGACAAGATATAAGGTGGCTGTTGTAGGGTTGCATTAGATCCTAAAATTTAGGTACATTGCTCTCAGATCTAAGGCACCCCACTAATGCAGGCCATAAGCCAAAAACTTGTCTGGGGATATTGGATGAGTAGGCAATAGATGGAGATTTTATGCACATGCCTCCTGGCATCCATTGATTTGTCTAGCTTGCTATGTGTGGCAATATGTATAGTGAGTTTTGCCAGTTTTTATTTTTACTTTAAACACTTATTTGTTGAGTATGTCAGCTAATTTGATAGATAGTAAATGGAGGATTGGTAAAATATAAAAAAAGTCTCAACAATTTCACTTATTGCAGTTAACAATTATTTTCAGAATTTTTTTGTTTTAAATAATGGTCATGAGTAGAATTAACTTTTTTTTCAGTTTAATAACATTTCAAAAACTATTTTAAGGTTTTTATGCATATATCATATTTAGAATGTGTCCATAATTATATGTGTATAATAAATCAGTAATTACATTTTCAATTTAAAATGTTCTATTTTAATTTCAAAACAATTGATTTAAAAAAAGTAAACTTGAAAAATTGCATTACTTAAAAATTTCTGATTTAAAGAAAAAATAAATTTATCAATTTAAATAGTAAATTTTGTTACTGATTTATCATACATACATAAATATGTACACATACTAAATAGATTATATGCATAAGGAGAGTAAAATAGAAATTTATATTACAAATGGTATACATATTTTAACTTAGTATATGTGTGTTATTGATTTGAAATAAGTGCACATGTGTTATTAGATATACATACTACATTTTGATATATACATAAGCAGTGTGCATTTTAATTTATGGCAGATACATCTAGTGATATATATCAACTATAAGTCCCCAGTGAATTTAAAGTCCAATACAGTTTTACAATTT
Organism: Epiperipatus broadwayi; assembly: GCA_028023455.1. Taxonomy (NCBI): domain Eukaryota; kingdom Metazoa; phylum Onychophora; class Udeonychophora; order Euonychophora; family Peripatidae; genus Epiperipatus; species Epiperipatus broadwayi. Next base: position 1,368,441 of record JAQFVV010012605.1, on the reverse strand, counting down.
CATTTTCTGTGCCAATACTAGAAACACTCAAGTAATGGACATGTGTGTTTATATTTAATGCTTTTATTGACAGTGCACTAAAAAGAATAAAATAATTGTTTATTAAGCACAATTGAAAAGTTTTGATGTAACTTGATTTAAAAGCATGGGTGATGCCATAATTTATTAAGACTATTCCTATTATTTATAAAAGTTTGACTCAATTAGTGGCTATCCCCTTTTTAGCCTGCATATTATGTTAAATATAAAAGCTGAAATTGTAATTGAAAGTACATTTATTTTATTTCTTTTTAGTGCAGTCAAAAAAGCATTTAGTATAATTTTTTATCAGCTATTATTTAATAATTATGTTATCATTCTTTTTATAAGGGCAATCATTCATATATTAAATCTATACACATATTTAGATGATAAATAATCTATAATAATTAACATGAAAATATTCTAGGATTATAATATCAATACTCATCATCATTAATGCTTGGCTATTAAGAAAAATAACTATACCAGTCATTCATAAATTACTTATGAAAATTAAAACATGAAGTTGGTTATGTGCACTTTAATAGTAATGTTCACATTTCTATTAGCCAAATAATTTTACAGAGAAAAATTAGCATGCACCAAATATATATGTAATATATTAAAAACAAATAATTAGAATAGAAAATAAACATGGTCACAGATTATAAAAAAGATAAATAACAACTGATTACGGTTACAGAAAAAATTATTAAAAAGTTGCATTTATAAGCAAGACTGTAACAGTAATAAAAATTTTAAGTCATTGAGAATTTATAATTTAAAGAAAGTATATTATAGCTACTTTCAAATAAATATTATAAGTTTTTAAAATAGCTCTGCAGTGAAAAAATATTACCAATTTTCTTGAAGGCTGATTTGTTTAGCATTGTATGTTTTTGTGTTGGTGCAGGTAGTGGATGAAGTTCTCCATGCTGGTAAAATCAAATTTGGGCATTCCTATATCTTTCCATTAATGATAAAATATGGGATTTATAAAATAAATTTTACTCCTCTATTGCACTTGATTACAAGCTATGTTTGCAGCATAAAAATATTAGCTTGTTAATCATGGGCAATTTGAAAATAGTCAAAAAGGATGTTCAAATTTTGAGCCATATGGAGAAAACTTATTTAGAGTAGCATTTAAATTTTGAAGCTTATTGAAGCAAAATTATTTAGAGAAGCTTGTTCAAACATATTGCAGCCCACATAACTATATTTTCATCATTTTGAGTAAGAAAAAATTGCTGAAAAAATGATACTTAAATGTCACCATGTGTTTTTTCAAATTTTGCCTGAAATTTTATGCATGTTTAATATTGTATTTATCTGTGTAAAACAAATCCATATTAATTCTGTCAAAAATAAATATAATTCCAAAAACTTGGATTTCTAGCAGTCCAAAATAATTAATGTATCATAATAAAACAAAGCAGGTATTTCAGATGACTAGTTTAGTTACATTTTGATTAAATTTGTCAGCCCAAGAAATTATATTTTTCATGTGAAAGGTCTATTATGTTTAATGTCACTTTTTATTTTGCAAGTACAAACGTCACAGGTAATATGTTACAGTGCAATTATAATCATCTTTTTAAATCTTTAATTTATGTGGATCAAGTTAATTCATTATTTTTTTTAAGAATCTCGTATAATATACATATATAACAAAATATTTATGCAACTATTCGCCAGTTTCTAACTTATTAAAGTGCATATAGGTTAAATGATAATTTTAAAAATAACAAATTTTGTTTAAAGTGAAAGTAAATGCAATCATGCAGTGCCATTTACCTTTGATTTACTAAGATAAAAGAGCAAAATTAAAAAAATTTTAAATAGAAAGCTATATTTCATACTTTTAAATGCTGTTATTAGTCAAGTGTGCTGCAATCTGTTTGAATAAGCTTACTCTAAATAATTTTGCTCCAAACGTCTCAAAAATTTGAATGTTCTTTTCGGCTATTTTCAAATTGCCCATGCTTAACAAGCTAATACATTTTTATGCTGCAAACTAAGCATGTAAGCAAATGCAATAGATGGGTAATTTAATATATAAACTCCATATTTTGTCACTAGTGGAGAGTTCTAAGAACTCCCAATTTTGATTTCATCAGAATGGAGAGATTTAACCACCATTTACAACAAGGCAAACCCATTTAATACTGGACAACTCAGCCTCGAAAAAAGTGGTAATATTTTTTGACCACAGAGCTTTATAAATCTATTTTAACAACTTATATTTAAATGAAGGTATCTATAAAGAATGTTTGTTAAATTATAAATTCTCAATAATTTAAAATTGTTGTTACAATAACAGTCTTGCCTATAAAGATCACTTTTTAATAGTTGTCCCTGTGACTGTAATCAGTTATTGTTTTAACCTTTTTGTAATCTGTGGCCATGCCTATTTTATATTCTAATTATATCATTTCATTTCTAAATTCATATGTTATATGCCACAATTTCAAAGCAGAGAATAATTAAATTAATACAATTTTGGGAAAGGCAATTAAAAGCTCTTCTGTGTAAAGTTCTCATTGTTTTTTAGCTGATATAAATTGCTGCTTTGAAATCTATTCTAAGTGATAACAACAGATTACTATGTGCTCATTGTTATTTATATTTAATTAGTTAATATATATATTAGTCTGTTATTATGTTTTATGAATTAATATATATCTTAGTTAGATAACAGCCAGAGATAATTCCCAAAGGATATTTACAAATGTATAATGCACAAAATATGTTTTTCCCCGTAGTTTCTTCATAAAGGAATATATACAAATTAAAAACTACTGTTGAAAGTTTTTTATTTTTTATACATTGTTGAAATTTAGTATTATGTTTTTATATTTTTGAAAAGTAGGTTAATTAGGGTTTTTCTTTGTTGATACTCCATAAAATAGAGTTGAACAACAGAAGAATTTTTTTTTTCAAATTTAGTGCACATCATTTTTTCCCACCCTTTTCTAATTATCACTTTGTTTTATTTCACAGGCTTTTAAAAAAAGCATTAAATAGCATTTAGCATATATATTTTCTTTTGAAATTTAGTAATATAGATTTTGATTTATTTCATATGATCTAAAAAATAGCATTAAATAGCATTTTGGATTTTTCTAATTATCGCTTTGTTTTACTTCATAGGCTATGGAAATAAGCATTTATGAGTTTTTGTTTTTGTAATTTGTATTTTATTTATTTTTGATCAATTTCTTCAGGTGGAGATGATTTTGTTTTATGTATTTCACTGATTTCTGTTTTTGTAATTTGTATTTTAGAGCAATTTCTTTGATTCCTTGTTTTTTGTAATTTGTATTTTACTTATATTTGATTGATTTTTTTTATTCAAAGGAGGAGGGATGTGTTTTGTGTATTTCACCAATTTCTGTTTTTGTAATTTGTATTTTCAAGCAGTTTCTTCAATTTCTTTTTCATTTCCATTTTAGAATGATTTGTTTGTACTTGGATAGGAATTTATTGCTCCTTGCTTCTTGAGGATTCTTTATGGATACTGCAGCATCATCTAGTGGCACAGTACAGCTAACCAGATTGTACCATGTTTATTAAAGCATGTAAAAAGGTAATACTGTAAAAAATATCATTACTTAAAATAGAAAACCTATTTTGTAAACAATATAAAAAGATAATTGTTTTATGACAATAGCTTGCATAAGACAGCTAAGATATCTAGTCTATTATATGACATTCCAATGTCTGCCATTTTACAACTACTCTGTTCTATTTAATGGATATGACTCTGTAAAATAAGAATGATAATTGAATAGCATCCACATAGAATTTTGTCATTATGAGACAATTTTTTGTTTTGTTTTATTTTTCAATAAATTGGTAATAATATGTTACTTTATTATAATTCCAAGCATTTATATAAAAATTATTGGAAAATGACAATATTTTCATTTACATAAAGATATGATTAATTTTAGTGATAAAAACTGTCAACCTTTGGGCAATGAAAAACATCTTTGAAATATATTTAAAGATTTTATAAATTATCAAAACAAATCTAAATAAAAATGTATTGTTATATTTTAATAAAAAATGTTTCTAACAGTATAATAATTAAGTAATGTAAACATTGATTTATTAGTGTTGATAATTATGGTGATTAAACACTCTGAAGTTGTTCAGTTTAGCACAATTATAAGAGTACATAAGTGGTGTATTTTGAGATCAAGCCTTAAAATTTGTTGATTAGAAGATTTTCAAAATGAGTTTAATTAAAAAAGTATTCCTACCATTTTTAAAGAAAATATATTTTACATTTAGAACATGTTTTTAACAATAAATTAAAATGTAAACATTTTTATTCACATCTAAATTTTGATACCTTAGTGCTTTGGTACCAGTTACATATCTCAATTCACACATACTTGAAGTATTAAATTTGTTTTTACTATGTGCAAGTTACTGAGAGAAATTATAGAATACTGACCAATTATATATATTATCAGCATTAAAATAACACTGGGAAATTTTAGTCTCGTTTGTGAAAACACATTTTCTAAGAAATTGGTATTAAGGAATTCTGATTCAGCATGTATTAAAATCCTCTGTTTAAAGTAAACTTTACAGAATATTATACAGATTAGAAATAACTGAAAATATAGCTAATATATCTCAATATTTAACTTAGTTTGAGTTAGTTCTGAATAATGCTTTCTGTACTTGATATTATTATGAATATGAGTAGACAAAGTATATAATTGTACTAAAATGATTTAATGGAAATGTAAATGTTGTATTTAAAGTACAATTGTTTGAATATTTTGAATAGCTCTCATGCCCATTAAAAATTAGTGGCCCACATATAGTCCATAAAATTTTTTATTGTGTTAATTTTTGTGATATCACAAATATATATATTATTAAGATAATTCTTAAGAAAATGGTGTGTAAAAAAGTTTGAATGAGAATGGACAAAAAGGTCTTTTTAAGGTAGATTATATGTATTATTATATCTCATAAATATTGCTGTGATCTCTTCTTTTAATTATAAATATTTATGGTCAAGCATATGGCTAATTATTTAAATTGACTAGAAATAATTTAACATGTGCATTTTGTTACTTGATGTTATTTAGGATACATGTAAAGCACATCTGAAACTTTTAGTGATTAATAATTTTCATATATTGAATGGTTGCTATATCTAATAAAGAACTATGACCCAAATATAATTAATTGATTTTTAATTTTCAGGATTTCAGATTCTCTGTGATTTTAATAACATGAAATATTTTGTGTGATATTTTTCATAACAATTTTTATGACCAAAATTTGACTACTTTATCATATCAAAGTGATAAAATTCCTGAGTATATGAAAAAGGATAAATTTGCTTTTAATATTTTCCTGCAATCTCTATAACTGGTATGTGACAATGCTGTCAACATTCAAATGCTTTACTATGTTTAAAGATGAAAAACTGTTCATGATAATATCATCTTATATTTGTCTCTGCTTTACAAATATCTCATAAGTTTTAAGTTAATTAAGTAGTTATGCTCTTATATTTTTTCCCTTTATTGAAGTAATAATTTATACCATTTTTTGTTTTGACTTGTCTGTAAATATTGTACATTTTTATATCACTGCTGTTTTACTTAAATAATAATATAAAGTTGTAATTATAAATTTTATTAAACGCACATTATTATATTAAGTGATATTTTACTAAGGCTGTAACCTTTAGGAATAAGCATCTGAAAAATTCGAAGGTAGGGACCTCTACAGGTCTTAGCCACAAGCTTACACTAGGAAGAAAAGAGGGAAACCTTCTTTACTTCAACCTAAGCTTGTGGCTAAGACCTGTAAAGGTCCCTACCTTTGAATTTTTCAGACACTTATTACTAAAGGTTACAGCCTTAGTAAAATATTACTCAAATAATAAATCTTGTAGATAATGACAAATATAATAATAAGAAAATTTATTTTAATAAATCACTGATTATAAAATTGCAGTGAATTAATTATAAAAAGTTGTCAGTTAGATCCAACAGAACAAAAGAAATGTTTTTTCATTATCTTAAAAACCTTTATACAATTAACTTAAAATATATTGTAAATAATGTATCTAAAAATCAATTAAACATCAAATTTATCTTGTATATTCAATTGATTATATATATTTATAAGAAACAAAATAAAAAAAACAAGTATTAGAATTTGTACTGTTTATATAAATAGAACTACTGAAAATAATGCACATATTTTTAGACATCAAATAAAAACACAGTAAATACACGAATCACCTGATAAGAGGTGTTGAAAAGAAGATGCAAGAAAACTGAGATAGTAATGAAAGTTCAAAATTGAAGTACATCTAAGAGAAAATAATTTGGAAGAACACTGTTAACATTTGAAAGCTATGGATAACAGATAATAATCTCATCTTTTTAGAATGAGAAATAGTAATGACTGATTGGTGAGTTAACAAATTTAGACAAACTACCAGAATTGTATGAAAACCTAATAAAAATAAGAATGTTAGAATATGATTAGAGAATTGATTAATCGAGATCAGAATCAATGAATATAAATTTGTAATTATTGACACATTAATGTGAAATTAAATTATACCTGTGGATTAAACAATCGCAAAATGATTCTGTAAAATAGTGGTCCATGTCATTAACTCATTTTTCCAATAAGTGTTTATAAAGTCAGAACACCTAAACATATATTTGTTTAATTGGTCAAACATTTTTCAATCTAAAGTCTATAGCAAACTGTGGAATGTCAATAAATGCTATTTATAAGGGTATAATGATAACAGCATCACAATTAATGTTGAATAACCAAGCAAGATGATGGGTCTTCTTTTCTACATAGATTTACTCAATAGTTTACTAAAAAATTATTGGGCTCTTTTAAAGCACACCAACACATTTTTCTTCATGTAATACTTCAGAAAAAATTTCTAACATTTCTATACCATTAATAAAGATAATTTAATAAACATGACTCTAAAGAATAATAAAAATGAATGTGCTTTTTTAAATCTAAATTTTATGTACAATTCTTTAATTTAATAAAATCAGCCTTTTATCAAGTGTGGTATTGAAGTTATGTATTTGGTAATTATAGACAGATGGTCAAATAAATTTAAAAAATGATATATTTGATGTACTCTATTTCATTTTTTATTTATATTCAGTTCATAGAGACATGAACATCATGTAAAGAAAAGTACTTGTTAAAGTGAAGTGTTTTGTTTTTGAAACTTTTACTCATAATAGAATATAATACTAAGGTACAAATTAAGTATATACCAAATGTATAATTTCAAACTTTTTATACTTATAAATTATAGATTTGTTTCAAACATTAAATTATTTGGTTCATTTTTTGTTTTTTTACTAGTGACACAGAGAGTGCAAATCAAAAAGAAAAGCTAAAAAAACTATATTTCACAGCAGATTTACTGACATACTTTTTAGCTTATGAGATTTAGATGAAATCTCATTAGTTCAAGAAATGTGTCTCTCATTATCCCAATTTTGATTTCAACTTCAAACTATAAATATTGAGGGATCTGGATGTTTATTTTAATCACTGCACCTAATTAATGTTTTGACTTAGTGATGAATAAACTCCAGAAATTTTTTACTAGCATTATGGATTTCATTTATCAATATAAAACTATATGAATAAATATTAACTATTTAATAAAGTGAATATTTTATTATCATAAAAATAGAAACACAAATTTACTTAATATAATAGTTTGTAAAAACAAAAAACTTTGTGATAGTAAACAAACTTCTTTATAAATATTAGAGAAAAATTAAACTATAAGGAAAAAACATTAGTGTAATTTTTAGATTGATTTGCAAAGAAATTCTTAGTTTATCAAGAACAAATGTTAATTTTTATTTATTAAACAAGCATTTTTTTAAAAAATTGTTGAATGTTATTTACTTAAATTATGAAGAACATAACACTCTTAGATTACTTTTTCCAATATATTTTGAAATAACTCCGTGAAATGAAAAAATACAGAAACTGAAATATAGTATGTTTACTAGGATTTACAAACTGGTTAAAACCAAAACCGGTTAACCAGTATTTTGTTTAAATTTAACTAATCATAAAACCAAGGTTTTCCTGAAAATTCAAAAGTCAATTTTTTTTAAAGTAATAAATAATTTTTTTTTCTACTGTTATTCATGAAGTATATATATTGTTTTTTATTTAAATTCAAATAAAAAAATTATACATTGTTTGAATGAACAAACAATGTTGAAATAGCAAAAAAATATTACAGCAAAGTATGGAATTTCAGTGTCAATAAATTTAAAAAAACAAAACAAACAATATTATTTTTACACAGTGGTAAAGATTTTGTGTTGTAACAACAGCAAAAATATAATGCCGTTTTAAATAAATATCCGGCGTATATAATATATTATATATTGAATTCTAAGTTACAATTGAAAACATATTAAATGCACTAGCATAAATTCAACCCATATCAACAGACTGAAAAAAATTTTTGATCGGTGATAATTTCTGTACCAATTTACATTTATTCATGTAATATGACCTGTTGGACACATTAGTTTTTTTAAATACTATTTGATTTAAAAAGAAGATTTATAAGTTATATATTACTTTTTAATTCTTTAAACATAAAATATAAATAGTTAAGTTATGTTATTTTTCTTTTTATTTTATACAATTCTTAAATAAAAAATAATTCTAAATGCTAAATTTTGTGTTGTATATTTTTATTTATTTATTTTGGTTTATAGTTCCACTATATTTAAAGTAGGTTTTATTGTATATTTAAAGTAATAGTCTTTATTTTTATACTTTATTCAAAAAACCGACTGAAATCTGGTGAGTTCATTTTTCACTTTATGAAAAACCACAAAACCAGGTTTTGCAATTTTGTCAAGATTTGCAAGCCCTCATGCCTGCCTAAATTTGCAATTTAGCCAAATCTTGGTGCCCAGACACAAAAAGATATTGCATTGATATAAAAGAACATTAAAGTAAACCCATGCATTGTTTTTAGTATATGACACTTTATTAAGGACACTCAAATCTAATTTACAGCCATATTTTGCCATTAATTAACTAAAAACAAAATGCTTTCTCTATAAAAGATAGATTTTATATTTTCTATGCATGACTTTTTTATTATGATAAGTTGTTAAAAGAAAATGTTTTATACCCACCTATTTTTGACTATCCAGTAATCTGTATAATTATAGGTTCCATATCCAACTATTAAAACATTATGATTCACATGCTTAGTAGGCATTTGTGTTTCTAAAATACCTGCATGGTAGAATTGAATGAATCGGTCAGTAGTATCAATAATAGCTGATATTGGGCCAATTGTAGCAACTGCTTTTTTTAGTTCATTTTCTGCACCTGAGGGAATATTAACATATCCTACAAACTTTTTTATGGCTTTAAGGGAATTGAACTTGCAAGTATTTTCCTGAAAAAAATATGGAGTACACATTTGCAAACACTAAAATACACAGTAATTTTTATGTTTCAATAAACACCAAACATAACATTTTGCTACAAAATTAAAAACAAACATAAAAACAAGTTGCTAGTTATTATTAACATTTTATGCTTTGTGGAATCTATTGTAGTAGTTAGTGAAAGACATCCCATAATAATTACAAATTTATCAATTATTCCTTGAATAGTCAAATAAAAAATTCAAAAATTTGACTGTTATAATTTATTGTATTAACCAGTAATTAAAAAAGTACATACTGGCATTTTTTACCTTTATGGTGTTATTCTATTTTGTATCAAACAACATTTAAAAAAAGCAAATAAACTGTACAGTTCACAGTCTAATTTAATGTTCATAGGTGGATTTAGGCCATTATTTTATAGACTACAAAGTGTTAGTTAACCAAGCTTTGAGAAAGACGAATCTTTCTTTCACTTATAAGTTTAGCTATCACAAGAACATAGCCATATTTCCTGGCTAACTGGCATAATTATTATGATTTTAATTGGGTGCATGATCAGTTTCTTTTTTATTTAGAAAAAGAGGTCAGAATTCTATACAAGAATTCACTGATCCTCTGCATTAAATTTTCAATTTGCAACTAATAAATAAAAGTAAAATTGGGATTATGTTTCTTGTCTTTTTAACTTTTTATATGAATTTTTTTTTGGAATTTCCCACAGGCTTAAGCAAGCATATTGGCAAAGATTATTTATACATAATAAATTCTAATAAACTTACCTAAATAATGCACTATGAAAAGTTGATATTGTAGATAAATATTTGATTATAATAAATTAAAATATTTAAAAGATAAACTATTAAATAAAATTGGAAAGCACATATATCCTAATCCAGTAATAATGTTAAATAATTAAAACAATTCTTATTACACTCTTTTTAGGTTTCTTCTAGATAGTTTATTGAATAATAAATCTGAAAAAGTCTCTATTAGTTGTATGTTATGTGCTTATATATATTTGAATAGTATGCATGCAATTAATTTAGTCAGAAATTGGAAATGAGTTACTTTAACTACTGACAAATAACTTATTCTGACACATTTGTCTGAAATAATAGCTCACTAATCTCTAAACAAAACTGAAGCTTACCTTCAAATTATGTATTTGTTACAGAAGATTATTAAGATTGAATTCTGTTTGCAATGACAATTGAAAAAAATATTCAATACATATAAACAAACAATTGGTTATGTGATTGCTAGAAAGCACAGACAATGCATCCAATTGTTTTTCATGAGGTCTGAGATATTGCTTTATGAATAGTCAATAAAAAAATCAAAGAATGAAAAAAAAACTACAAATTTAAATGAAAATACACTCACTAGTGTACAATCAGAGAGGCAAACTCAACTATAAATGTGGAATTGTTAAAAACAATTATTAATGTACTTGTTTAAAAAAAAATCACTTATACACTCAATGATATTATGTTATGAACATAGGTTTTGTCAGATTTACAATCATGTTGAGTTCAAGTTTTTACGAGGATATATATAGGATGAAACAGACAGAATTAATGTTATCAACACATATAATCATCTGTTGTTTTTGAATCTATTTAATTTTACAATTTTTATTATCTTTATTATTACTATCTGTTTGAAATACAGTTGCAAAATACAGTTTTTTTAACAACATGTTTCTCATAAAGCCTAACAATTCTTTTCAACTTTTAGTTTTACTTGATTGAGGAATAGGCTAAAAATTTTGCCAAAGAACTAAATAAATAAGTGTCACCCTGTTGTTTTTATATCTTTTACATGAAATTATTAAATACCATTGGAAAATAAAATACCTTAATAATATGATACAATTAGTGCTGAATTTTGATATCACTTTTAATTTGAAGCAAAAAGGCAATATAAACATCCACCAATTCATATTAAAATCTGTATATATTTTAACACTATCATCAAAAGGAAGAACTGTAGTTAAATCATCCTATTTCAGTTGAGTCTTATTTCAAATAATGAAACTGTACTTAAGAATATTTTACTAGATTATGTTCTACTTAGATCAAGTCTAAACAATGAATTATAAATAATACAAAATCAAACTACCCTCTGGAGTATGGAAGAATAATTTGGGCATATTGATATAAGTGATCTTATGTAGCTTAATTTCCATCTGTTTTGTTTATAGATACTATTCATTTGTATGTTCTTTGCAAAATTTTATGAGCAGTTATGCATTAAGAATATGAAAGTTGAAAAAATAGCAACACATATTAAACTATCTGCATACGAGCATAACTCATAATATGTTGGCAACTTCAGAAGCAGAACTTGGAAATTAATGTATTCTGCATAACATTAGTTTCACGATAATTCACCCAATGTAGCACAGGTGAAGTTTTCCATATAAATATTCACATGTATAGTTTTATTCAGAGTTTCTGAATTTCTATGTATTTTATATTATATTTACATGCAATGAATCATTTATATTTATTTGACTTTTGTATCTTTCACAAATAATCAGCAATATTATATCCATTTGCATTTCAGTGTACTGTTTGAAAATTAAAAGAAATTATTTTGTTCTTGATAATGAAGGTAAGCCTTCGAAAATGTTCGGATAATGTATAATTTTTGATATTTATCTATTTACCATATTTTGTTGTTTGAGTTATATTTTGGAATTAATGTGTGTATGATTTATTCTAAGGGAGTTAAATTTTACATTGGTATCTTTACCACACATTTTTTTTGTTTTATATATCAACTCTATTGTATGTGTCATTCAGAAAAAAATAATTAATTAGGGTTTAATTCAGTAAGTACAATTATATGAATTTATATATTGTTGAAAAATAAGAAATATTTAATCGACTGTAGGTTGAGTACCAATTATAATAATGTATGTAAATAAACCATTTATTTTATATAGCGCGATGTTTATCAACTGTAATATTTAATCAGCATTATGCTATAACACAAGCGCTTTGTAGATTTTAAATATAAATAAATACTCCCATTTCAAACACAAGATAAATCTTTGGAAAGGATATAATAAATCCATCTATTTTTTCGAACCCAAATGCTTATGTGTGAACAAATCTTAAGCATTTGAAAGTAAGAGCATGAACATATTAAACAGTCACTTTAAATTACTTTTACATGCTTGAATGAATGACGCTGGTGAAATTTACTAGAATTTACGATAAGTCATTCTTATTAAAAATTAAATGTATGTAAATGAACTATTTATTTTGTATAGAGCGATGTTTTAAACTGTAATATTAATAATCAGCATTAAAGTATTGCACATCATGAGTTTAAAGTGGGAGTATTCAATTATTTATAGTTAAAATCTGCAAAGCGCATGTGCAACAGTTTAATGCTGATTAAATATTACAATAATTTATGTAACTAAAAGCAGAGAAAAGTATGAGAATAAAATTAATTCTGAGTCAAATTATGTAGTAATTATAAAGAAGTTGAGTAATTATCAAGCTGTGTGCCAATAGAGTTGAAAAACAGGTACTTATTATTAATCAAAAATGCGATAATCTTTATAGAATTTTAAGTAAACCTGAGGATTCCTGCTGAGATATAGCTTTAAAATATCTCTAAGCAAAGTTCAATTTATTCAGTATTAATCAACAGTAAGATGATTATTTTTTTGCAAAGGAATAAATTTCTAATCACTGAGTAGACTGCTAGTGCTTAATCATTCATAAATAGACATCATTATAAAACTTTCCTTTCAAAAATAATATGATTATTAATATAAGTATATATAATTTGAAAAGTAATGCAATTTTCTAGTATCTAATCAACTACAATAAAAATAAACAATAAGTGTTAAAAAATTTAAACACTTGATACACAAATCCCCATGTATATTTACTGACAAATTCCATGGCTCCAAATTTATACTGCATTACTTTTGATTTTTTAAAACCCAATATTCTAACGATTATTGAAGCAAACATGATTCATATCATTATTTTTGATTAATGTTATAAATTTTTTTTGTAAATATTTGATAATAAAATATATATAAGAATTACCCTATTTTTAAAAGGATAGGTATTATCAGCTTCCACTCCTTGAGCTGCTTTCAAATACATAAACGTTCTATCCACATATCCTCCTTTGCACCCATCATTTCCTGACAATAAATTATAGGAAAAAAAGTAAAACTATTTAAAAAATCTTAAATAAATACAATTATAATAGTCTTTGAAATACTTTTATTTTTCAGCTATTCAAAAAAGATTATCTACTTAAAGTCACAGTTTAAAATCAGACACTCCCACTACATCAAACTAAGTGTAAAAATGGTAAAACATAAAACAATTATATAATTTATATATGTAATGCTTAAAATATAATTTTGGTTGATAATAAAAAAGCAATGCTAAACACAAATAAATTACAATTAATGAATATTAATTAATCTATATTATGTAGAATGATGACTTGCTTTCAAAAATAAGTTTTGGGAATAATACAACAGGTATTGAATAAATCATAGCAGTGGAATTTGAGTAAATTCCACAAATTAAATTAATAAATATTTGATAACAATAACAGTGTTTGATAGTTTTGTATTAAAATAAAAGTTAACAACTAAAAGTAAAGTTATCAGATTTTTTAAGAAATATTAACAGATAATGGATCATGTGCTTTTGATAGACATAGAATAGTAAAAAACTATTTCCCCAAGATTAAAAATGAATATTTAGCAAATATTTTCTCCATATTAAAAATTATGTACAATTAGTTTACTTAATTAAAAAGACAATGAAAATTGAAATTACTCCCTATAACTAAATGGGTGCATATTATTATTTGCAAAGCCAAATAAAAATAGAATACAAAAATGAATAACATTTTTTAGTAAAATCATTAAAAACATTTCTTCAAATTGTTTGGAATTTTACTGTTACCAAATCAGGTGATAACTTCAAAACCTACTAAATGTTAAGATTGTATAATGAATACATGTTTAAAATGAACATAAGATGAAAAAATAAAATAAACACACTGTAATTGTGTGAAAAGCTACAGATAAAAAATGAGATTAAGAATGAAAAAAATATATTTCTAGCATAGATCAACAATAGGAAAATGAAGAGATCTCTGCTACCTTTTTTTTTCATATGTCATAGCATCGGCCAGGAGTGAACCCACAACTGTCGGCAACCAACTACTTGCTTGCAAGGCCGCTACGATGACCTCTCGACTAACAATGCTTGACATCTCTGCTATTTTTTATGATTAAAAAAATCAAATGTTGAGAAATTGAAATAACAAAGCAGTAGATATATTTGGTATTTAGGTTTGTAGTGTCCTGGACAAGTTGAATTAAAGATTCATAAATAATATGTATATTAAAAATATTGGAGTTATTCTTTATGTAAATAATAAGTGTAAAATTAAAGATTCATAAATAATATGTGTATAAAAAAGTATTGAAAATATTAATGTAAATTGTCATGTAAAAATAACCATATATGGGTTTAAAGTTAAGTAAAATGTACTTATAAAAATGCCTCGCCTTATAAGGTAAAAATGGAAATAAATCAAAACCCATAAGGACTAGTAAAGGGTTCAGCTATCAGACCATATAAGGAGAGGTATTTGTGGAATGTTGTTAGGACTCCAGAAGTTGGGTATATAAGTGGGATGTAGAGAGAGAATCTGGGAGCAGTAGTAGAAAAAGTTAGACTACAGTGGCCCTATGGGCAGACCTATGATACCCAACTTCTGCTGATGTATGTAACAGTAATGTATATATTGTAATTTGCTGAAAATTAAACTAATAATTTAACTTACTCAAATCTATCTAAAGTCTCATTTATTTGACGCATACATGTCAAAGCTGGCGCAGTCGACAGGATCACAGTAAACAGATTTTGGGAACAGCAAACATATGTTGGATTTCAGTATTAAACCAAAAAAGGGAACCGCAACCTGAGATTAATTTGTGCGTCGAAAATGGCTGCCAACATACAATTGTGAATAGCAGACTTCGATGTTGAAAATCCGAGTAACTGGCCATTATATGTGAAACTAGTAGAAAAACATTTTCTGGTAAATAGTGTCAAGGAAAATGATATAAAAATAGCTACTATTTTGGGGTTTGCAGGAATAAAAGTTTTGGAAATAGCCAATCGTTTGCGTGAGCCAGTTGAGCCTGAAACATTACAATATAACAAGGTAGTCACGAAATTAACTGCAGAATTCTGCCCTCTACCGGCAAAACATATCACCATATTACATTTTAGACTACGACAACAGGAAAAAAATGAAACTTTTAAAGAATACGATGCGGCACTTACGCAAATTAGCAAAAAATTGTGCTTATGGCCAGTTTTTAGAAGAAGCACTCCTCGAACAATTATTTCTGGGAATTTATGAAACAAAATTCCGTGAACAGTTATTAGCGGACTTGACAATAACGTATAAGGAAGCAATTAAAAGGGGAATGGCACATGAATCAGTAATCAAACGAGCTAATGAATATATATTTAGCACATCACAGTGTATTCAGTACCAGTCGATTCAGAGAACAGTCGATCGAGAAGGGAAAGGCAGAAGCCAGAAAGATTATGGGTGCAATTGCATATGTTACAGCTGCAAAAAACCAGGACACCTCGAGCGAAATTGTAGTCAATTCCAGTGCAACCCATCAAGCCATAAAGTGCGAGGACCTCTAGTGAGAGATTTTGACAAATCAAAATTATGTAAACAACCCCCAGAAATGTACGAGATAAAATCATTAAAGAGCGCAAAGTCTGAATTTAAGCAAACAGTATACATAGAAGGAAGGCGTTTAAAAATGGAAAACTTTTCCAAAAGGTAAAAGCATCTCCTGAAGATGTGACTCCTCAAATTCAAAAATGCAGTTTTTTATTTTCGGTATATCCCTAATTAAAGTTTAAACACACCTTTGTTTAAGAGAATGCTGGTACTAGTTTTCTCTTCTGTTTGATATCTAAAATGGAAAACTTTTCCAAAATGTGAAAGCATCTTCTGTAGATGTGACTCCTCAAATCCAAAAATGCAGTTTTTGATTTTTGGTGTAGGGTGGAAGTTTTATTTACATCGATGTGGATCATGAATTTATTATCAATAGTTTTATAAGAGCTCTTAAAATTGTTGCAGTTTGCTCCACAATTAACTTCCAATGCTATGTAATGATTGTTCAGGTGAGTTTGTATATGATGAGTTCCTTCCTTAATATTGTGGGGTTTTATATGATTGCATTGCAATTCTACTGGATACTTGAAGAAGGAATGTTGTGAATTGGTTATTGCTAAAATCAGGCTTTTGTCACTGTTATAGTCTGCAAATAATTTGAGTAGTTTAAGTGAAATGGTTTGGTTGAAGTGGTGCAATAGATAGGCACATTGATCTTTGGTAAAGTTGGCTGTTGCTAAACATCTGTTTGGTATGAAGTAAGTTAGTGTTTGTGGTGTCCATGTATTGATTAATTAACTCTAAGATCATAGATTCATGTGACTAATCATTAGCATTAGAAACTTCATGTAATTGCTTGCTGGTACCAGCATCCTCTTAAACACAGGTGTTTAAACTTTAATTAAAAAAAGATCCAAACCCAGCAGACATAATATCAATTATAAAACACTGAAATTCACCCATGATAGTGTTGTTTTTTAGAGATAAGATCCCAGTGCCTCTATTGTCATCATAGAACACACTTAATTAAAGAATGCTTGGTTAGTCTATGGAAGCATTGTGTGGAAAAAAAAGTGACAACATAAATGCAAAGAGACACTAATCATCCAGTTCAATACCAGCATAGTAAAAAAAATTGACTTCAAACCCTGATGAAGAAATTATTAATAGCACTAAAATAGACCTGTTAAACCTTGCAAATATATCAATCAAGAGTCCTACATATAAGAATATTCTTTTTCAAGAGTTCCACACATGAGAATAATCTGGCACTGATTAATACAAGCAAACAAAGGATATTCCCAGATTTAATTTCATATTCCAGAATCTCTGAAAACAATGAAACAGATGCATTCTTAAATAATATAAGTGATATTAATTCCATCTCTCCTCAACAAAAACTACACAAAAGCATATCACACCTGCAACCATTATACAGCCTTTATAAACATCATTGTCACAGCTTAAAAACTGCTCACCTGGCTGAAATTAATGCTTCCATCAAGAAAAATTAATCTTGAACCGATTCCATCTTCTTCTCATCTTACTCCCATCATTCATCTGATATTGAGTTTGAAATAAATCTGTTAATTAGCATATCCACTCAAAAGAAAAGAAAATTAACACAAATGAAGAAGTCAAATTTAAAATGTGAGGAGAACTCCCTGCAAATATACATCTCTTAATCACTTTTTTTCAAAAGCAATCTTAAACTCACAAGCTTCTAAAAAAGAACAATATCATCTTCTTTCATCATATTCCCTCCTGTTGAGTGGGCTAGAGATGATAATCTCAACCTTATTCTTTTCTTTAATACCCTGCTGAAAACCTTCTTCATATGCATCCAGTTATTGTTCACCCAGAAATCCATCATCTAGTGATAGAATCCAGTTCTTTATTTGTTAAAGTCTAACTTGTCTTGCCTTATTATTGGGATTAATGTCAAAGAAATCAATTTTATGCTTCAAGTTCATCCAATAAAACATTGGTTCCACTCCTCATCTTTTCACATCATGTTTTTGGAGAAAGTAAATTTCTCATCAACTCCAATTTCATCATCATTTTCAAACCTAGTAAACTTGGTTATGCATATTTTTCAATTAACCTCACTGCTTCAGAGGGAGTTGGACTTCTGATTAATAATAAGCATCCCCAAATAATTTAAAAATTACATATCAGGACAAGACATTATCAGCATCAACCTGACATATGGAAGTAGTAAGATTAAGGCAATATGCATATACTCCCCAAACAACCATTTTAAATTCATCCAAATCATCAACATACTAAACATGGTGACTGACAATAATAGTGCACCAACCATCCTTGTGGGCGATTTCAACATGCCATATAACCAATTTACTATTATATACAACCATTTGCTGAATAGGACATTTATAAATGGCCATGGATTCACCCTCCCCCAAATGCCTATTCATTCTACACACAAATATCAAATGCTGATAGATTTGTTTTTCTATACAGCTGAACTACACCATGGTCTGGAGGTCACACTTCAACCAGATGCCTTCATACTATTGCCACAACCATACAGCTTAGCAACTCATATTACTAACTAAAACATCATTCATAGAATCTTTTCCTTCTGAAGTGTGCATTCTTTTCCATACACTGTCTTAGTTTGCATTCATTGGAATTTTGAAAACTTTAATTGTACACTTCACTAAAAAAGAAAGTCCTATCGACACTGATTTAAGAACTAGGTGACATTCACCTAAAATAATAGCCTGCCATGCTAAACTGAAAGATACAGCCCAGCTTTTGCAACTAAAACATCAATATAAAGTTAAGCAGGTTGCCATCTCTAAATACATTTCCACCAAAAAAGCACAAAATTATCTCACAGCCAACATTTTGGACCAGAGGTTATCTGTTGTGAGCTATGGGTGCCATCAAAAAACTTCCTATACCTACATCACTAGTAATAGATGAAAACAGCATCACCGGTCCATGTATGATTGAACACATAAGTCAGTATGTTAAAATACATCTACAAAATAAACAAACTACAACTAACAGTAACTAGCACTCACTCTGGTATTATTAACAATGGAATTACATCATTCAATCTTTAGGACAGACTTTCTGCTCCTCCAGTCAGGATTCATCCCAGGATGCATGCCATTCCATAAATAAAAATAAAGATTTTACCAATATCAACATAAGACATATCTCTATGACTCCTATTATGCTCAAAATAATAAAAGGAGTTATTAAAGAAAAAATGCATCAGTCAGTTCTTAACCATGTTATTCAGTCTCAATTTTCTAGGATAGTATCATCAGTTTGATGGCAGCAGATGAAGTTACGATGCTTTTTGATTATGTTAGATACAAGCAAATATCCAAGCTTATTGCCATTCAGCTCAACATATCAGAGGCATTTGACTCTGTAAACATTATCAAACTTCTAACTCTCCTAAGCGAAATCAACCTTCTCTCTGAAATTATCCAGATCATAAAAAATTTGTTTAGCAATAGACAAATTCACATTGTACTAAATGGATGCTATACTAATGATTTCCAGCCAGATATTTCCATTTCACAAGGTTCACCATTCAGCACCCTGCTTGTCATTTATTATTTAAATCCATTACTAAAAACGTAGAAAATTCATTCCCAAAAATAAACATACCCAGAATTAAAAAATCATTCAAACTATTCACATACATGGATGATATTTTTATTATTTTTCCATCCCAAAATTTTCCACCAAAGCTCTAACAAATAATGAATTTCTCACTGTCCTATCATCTAAAATTCAATGACAAGAAATCTTTCCCGTGGAAATTTCTTTTGGGAAAAATAATATCTTCAAGATTCCTCACCAAGCTGCAAAAATTTCTGCTTTTTCCAATGTACTGTTCTCAATTTTCATCACTGTCAAGACAGATACAAAATGCTTTTATAGATTCTACCTCTAAAATAACTCAAACACTATCTAAAGTATATTTATCATTACAAGGAAAAGGGTGCACTTCTTAACATGAAAGTCAAGTCATGAATTGCATACTATCAGCCTATCATTAACATTTCCAATGCTTTTTTCAAAAAGATTAACAGCTTATTCTCCAATATTTTTGGAAGGACAGTGCTGCATCAATTAGCATGACAGTAATACAAGTACCCCATAAATATAATGGGATGTTTTTCCACTCCATTACTGGAATTCATTTTTAAAAAGTCTTTACATTAATTATTAACCTCATACACAAACATGAATCAATAACTTTCAATGAACCAATTCAACCACAGACTGTCATTCTCATTGTAAAATGTACTGGCTGAATCTATTGCTCTGGATTTAACTGTAGCTCAAAAATTTACAAAAGTCAAAAATTCCAATCTGGAAGATGTACAGTATAATTAATTTAAATATTCCCAC
The DNA here is from genome assembly GCA_028023455.1 of Epiperipatus broadwayi. NCBI lineage: Eukaryota > Metazoa > Onychophora > Udeonychophora > Euonychophora > Peripatidae > Epiperipatus > Epiperipatus broadwayi. The sequence continues at coordinate 1,347,823 of JAQFVV010012605.1, read as the reverse complement.
AATTACTCCAAATCTTGGCATCACTGATTATAAATTAGCAGCAATTTTTAATTTTCTAACTATTTAGCCTAAATATCTTAATCTCATTATTAAATAAATTTAAAAGCTAATCTCACATATAAATTCCTTTATTTCAAAATATTTTACAATAAAATAGATCCTACTTGTCAAATAGATAAAACGCAAGAAGAGTCTTTCAACCATACAATATACTCATGCCCTGGACTCAATAAAAGAAATTTAGCCATATACCAAAATTTAAGGACAAATTACTACAAAATCATGTCTATAAAAGAAGCCTTTAAACAGTTCATTATTATTAGACTTTCAATTTTTATTACACATGCTAGATAAAATGTCAGATGTAAAATAATGTTCACAGTACCTGTCTCTGAACCAGTAAGTCTTTTCATGAACATTATAATGAAAGTAAAAAACAGAGATTTCGTCATATTATTAAAACTCATGTACAATGAAAATGGAATTTACTTTATATACCAGATCCAAAAAACATTAGATGATTTGACTAAGCAAAGGATGATTAATAGATACATTATGCATCAATTCTAATAGGTGACTGAGATGACTGGAAAAGCTACATCTGTACATTATTATCAATCAGAAGATAATAAATATACAAATGGTTCCAGACTGCTTATAGTAGGTAAAACAATATTTTCTGTCTGTTAAAAGATTCTAAAACCCACCATTTTTCATGAAAGAAATTCTTTTGAGATAAAAACTTTGAAAGTAACCTTCCCACAAGTCCATGATATTAACTTTTCCTGCCTGCCTGTTAATCAAATTATGTTTATATTTGTATACTAGCATAGCTTTCTATATTTTTCTTTTATTGTTATTTTTTTAAATTTGCAATATTTTTACATTATTAAGATTGAAGCCAAATCATAAATAAAATAATTATTATGGTCATAAAAACATTTTGCAATATAATTATCTACTATACACTTTTGTTTCGAATTCTGAACCCATTTTAATAATAGGAAGTAATAACTAACATATTTAAGTCTATGAGAAATAATTATAATTTTACGAAGGTGCAATATACATATATGCACTCTGATACATGAAATTATAATTTAATGCGTAATATTTTCTCAGTTCCCGGGAACTCGTTTCACTAACATACTTAAATTATTTTTGTTACAGTTCATTTATTTTCGGCTTTCTGAAAAGTCAGTAAGAAAGTAATTTTTTAGCTTGCAGGAAGTTTTGATCATATGTGGAATTCTGCATGTAGAAAGATGACAGGATCTGTAACATGGTTACATATGTGAGATATAAGGCATGAGCCAAGCACATTTATAATCTTTTACCCCTTTACATTTTAATTTAAATTATCCAGGTGCATTTATTTTTTATTCCTCGATTTTACATGTGACAAAGTTGATGAAATCTCTATTTATACTACTAATTATTATAATCAATGATCTACAACATTTATAAAAACGTTTCTTCAATATATATCTCTAGAGAAAAAAATACCCTTGCTCACTGTTTCAGTAGGAATGGCTAACTGCCCCTTCTTTTTACTCTTTTCTTTGAAAATTTTCTATAATCATCCATATCCGCCATTAATTTTATTTTTAATCTAACGTAAAATGTCCAGCTACTTGTTAATTGCTTAGGATGGGATCGATTCTTTGATAACAAGATATTCACAATCCCTACCTCTCTTAATTTTTTTTTGTTACTTTTCCAAATCCAACACCCTCTGTCAAGTTACAAAAATTTGAAGCAAGAAACCTTTTACCACATTCAAGCAAAATGCAATCTTCTCAGAAATTGGAAGGCAAATGTTATAAAAACAAACAAACAAAAAATATATATATATTTTTTTCTGCATATGTAGAGCAACCTATATATATATATAAATGTTTTGACAGCAAATCTGACTTTTATTAAAAGACAAAAGTGAAAGGTTATAATCATTATTTTAAATGTTATTTCACATTTCTATATAACATAAATATATATATTTTCTCATTGCACATTTGGCAATTTAAGACTCATATATTTACATCTCATGAAACAATATGGAGATAGAATGTTTACGTATAAATATTCTTTAATAATTATATGCACATTATTGTCTCCAGATGTGTGAGTGTGGATATCTATAATTCTTTTTATAACAGGGTTCAAACTTGTTTCTTGTTACATCTCTATGCATAAATTCATTTTACTAAGCTGTCTTATTCTTATCGTTACTCATTATTCATTATATTGAATGATGATTAGTCTATAAGAAACATTATTTATAAAAACAATGATTCCATGAATCCAGATCCATAAGTAAATGCTTATTAAAATTTTATGCTTACTTGTATCTTTACCAAAAAAGTTTTATTAAACAAACCATTGAAATGTGATAATGTTCTGAATTTATTACATATGTATAAACATATTCAGGTATATTGACAAGAAAATTTTATATCTGTTATTTAATATTTTTATCCAGTAATATGAAATGCAGGGATCACATTTCCAACACTCACATTTCAATACTATCTACTTTGGAATCATAGTGAGTAATGGATCTTGTCAAATATTTTTTTGCCCTTTCCTATTGTAATTGGTCTATTTGTCATTGATAAAAAGTAAATATATTTTTAAATATTGATTTGTGGTTTAACAGCAGAGTGCTCACATAATATGAAGCAATTTAGAAGTCATTTAATTTTTCAGATGTTATTTATGTGCTTTAAGAAGTTATGGTAGCATGGAAGTTATTAATTTATGTAAAAATGTTTAAATTTACAAATTCTTACCAAAAGGTCTGGAGCAATCTATTAATTGTTGTACACTGAGGGAAATTAATTGTCCAATTTTTTTTCTAACTTGACCTTCTATAGACCCAATTGCAGAAAAGGCATAAGAATGACATCTTCTCTAAACATAAAAAATAAATAAATAGTAATTTTGTAAAAAAGATGCAAATATTAACTATTTTGCTTTTATAGAACAGTTCTCATAATTTTATTATAATTCTATACTTGACCATATCTATGAAATTTTAATAATAGGTTTCTTTCTAGCAGTTGCACTATTTTATGTAATATATAGTCACTATATAAAATGTGATCATTATAATGTTTGTTTACTATAAAATTGTCATAATATATTATCTATATTGGAACATTTTGATTGGATATCCATGGAAAAAATGGCATATAAAAGTAAACTGTAGTTCCAAAACTTTAAATTTTTTCTTCTCATGTGTCACAGCATCAGCCAGGAAGTGAAGCCGCTAATCTAGAACAACTGCTGGTAAAGCAGCTGTTGCTGACCTCTTGACCATCAATGCTTGACAAAACATTACATTTATAATTAATATAATTTTAAATATATGAACTTGGATATTATAACAATAAATTATTTAATACATATAATTTTAAAAAAATAATTGTGTAGAGATTAATAATTGCTATTATTTATAACCAGTTATATTAATATAATTTTTAATATTTAATATATATTTAAAAAATTTTAGCTGTGTAATTTGAAAGTGTGGTAAATCTAAATAAACATAGTTGCCTCCAAGCCAGATCTTGGATTTTTTAATGTGCAGTAGTTCTTCAAAGGCTGTAAAAAGGAGTTTGCTATTAAGTGAAAGCAGACCCTTTGATTGCTCTTGGAGGTTTTAAAGGAACCAAGCAGAGCTAAATCCTAATGTCCACTCTATACATTCTTGTCATTGCAGTTGTTATTACTATGTGATTATTCATATAGTATACAAACATGGATGGGCTGTTCGCCACATGAGTTTAATGGCTTCTTACCTCTGAGTTTAAGATCAAGCAACACCGTGGTCTTTTTTTCAATTGCCTGAAAAAATTGTTTCTATAAATGATAAATATTGTTCCAATAAATATATATAATTATGACAGACAAAATAAATTATAATTCTTATTTCCAGAAGGCTGTAAATTCTCCAACCAAGGCAGTGGTTGGTGGACAAAGGTGGAGGGTGCTAAGAATCCTGTGATAGTGGACTCAGGCTGCAATTTGATGATGACTTTTTATTTAGGTACTTACAACTGCAGATCACTTTCAAGTGAAAGAAGATTGCAAGAGTTAGAAGAACTGTCTTATATTAAATGGGACATTATTGGACTTTGTGAAGTTATAAGAAAAGGTGAAGAAGCATTTGATTTAAAAAGAGGACATATACTCTACTATAAAGCTACAAATATTGGAAATACAAGTGGAGTAGGATTCATTATAAATAAAAAATGGAAGAATAATATTGTGGAGATTGACGGTGTATCAGACAGAGTGGCAAGATTAGTTTTACAACTTAATAGCACATACCAAATGCAGATAATTCAGGTTTATGTCCCAATAAGTTCTCATAGTGATGAAGTAGTAGAAGATTTTTATATGGATGTACAAAAGGCTTTTGATCAGAGTAAAGAACATTTTAAAATTGTTATGGGAGACTTGAATACTAGACTTGGTAAACAAATGAAAGATGAAAATGCTGTAGGTAATTTTGTTTATGGTAATAAAAATGAGAGAGGACATAGTCTTGTGGAGTTTGCAGAAAAAGAAAAACTTTATACTATGAATTCTTTTTTTGAAAAAAATGATAAAAGGAAATGGACATGGAAGCATACAAATGAAGGTACATCAGAATTGGATTATATTTTGACTAACAGAAAATACATGTTTCAAGATTGTAATGTTCTTATTAAATTTAACACAGAAAGTGATTATCGATTAGTAAGATGTAAGATACATGTTAATGCCAAACTAGAGAGACAAAAATTATTAAGAAAAACAATATTTATAGTTGATATTCCTAATCTTCAGAAACATTCTAATGAATTTAAATTAGAACTTACAAATCGGTTTAAAGTATTAGTAAATTTTGAACATGATTCAGATATGAATGACATTAACAGGAAAATAACTGATACGCTTTTAAAAACTGCAACAAAGATAGCTGGTAGAAAAAAACAGCAATTGACCAATAAAATTTGTACTGAGACTAGAGAATTTATGAAGAAAAAAAGGAATATGAAAATTTACAACAATGATGCATTAAAAAAGATTGAATATCTCGAATTTTGTAAAAGAGTGTGGAAAAGAGTTGAAAATGATATAAGAAAGTATAATTGTTAACTAGAAAGGAAAGCTGTAGAAGAGAATAAAAGTCTAAAGAGTGTAAAACAACATTTTGGTATTGGTAGAAAATTTATATCTGCAATAAGAAGAAAAGATGGCATTATTACTAAAAAGAGAGAAGACATCATGAAATGTGTAGAAGACTTTTATCAAGAATTATATAGTAATAAAGAACAAGTGCCTCCTATACCTATTATATCTACTGAATTGCCCAGAATTTTCAATACGGAAGTGAGACATGCAATTAAGTTTATGAAGAAAGGCAAGGCTCCAGGTAATGATGGAATTGTAATTGATATATTAAAATAAGCAGATAAAAAATAGAAATTTTTTAGCAATGTTATATACCAAATGTCTAAATGATAAAGATGTACCAGATGATTGGAAGAATGCAGTATTAATATCATTATTTAAAAAGGTGATAAAAAGATATTAGAAATTACAGACTTATCAGTCTTTTATCAGTTTTATACAAAATTTTTAATAAGATATTTACAACTCAACTATAGAAAACATTGGATTTTTTCCAACCAAGAGAAGAAGCTGGATTTAAAAGTGGTTTTAGTACAGTAAATCATATTTAGGTATTGAGAGAAATTATAGAAAGGACAAATGAATATGAGTTGCCATTATGCTTAGGATTTGTAGACTATGAAATGGCATTTGATTCTATAAACATTTCTTCAGTGATTAAAGCATTGGATAATCAAGGTGTAGATCCAGGATATTGTCATATTTTTATGAATATTTACAAAAAGGCAACAGCAACAATTAGATTACATAGTGATAGTAGGAAAATCAACATTGAAAAGGGTGTAAGACAGGGTGACTCCATATCTCCAAAACTTTTTATAGTGGTGCTGCAAGAAGTATTTTGTGGATTAAAATGGGAAGCTAAAGGAGTGAAAGTAAATGGAGATTATTTAAGTCATTTAGATTTTGCAGATGATGTAGTTGTTTTTGCAAATAATGCTTTAAAGCTACAGGAAATTTTTAGGAGTTAACAGATGAAAGTAGGACTAAAGATAAATGTTAAAAAAACTAAAGTAATGTTTAATAGATTTTCTCAAAATATTAAAATAAAGATTGATTATGATGAGTTAGATGAAGTTAACAGTTACAAATATTTTGGTCAGATTATTAATACAGATGGAAACATAATGGACAAAATTAATCATAGAATTAAAATTGGTTGGAGTGCTTTTGGTAGAAATGACTTCATACTGAAAGGAAATATGCCTATGTGTTTGAAAAGAAAGGTTTTTAATAAATGTGTTTTGCTGGTTCTTACTTATGGATCTGAGACTTGGACACTTAATAGAAGAGCAATACAGAGACTTCAGACCACTCAAAAGAATATGGAAAGTTGCGTGTTGTGAATAACAAGAAGAGATCGAAAATGCATTTTATGGGTAAGAGAACAAACAGGTGTTATTGACCTCATTGAAAAAATTAAAAGACTGAAGTGGAGTTTGGTTGGACATATTGCTAGAAGAGATGATAATAGATGGACAATTAAAATTTTAAACTGAATTCCAAGAGATTGTAAAAGACCCAGAAAGAGACCACATGTGATATGGATGGATGAAATAAGAAAGTGTGCAGGGGTGATGTGAAGAAAAGAAGCTAAAGATAGAAAAAGATGGATTGAACTTAAAGAGACTTTTATCTTGCAGTGGATTTATAATGGTTGATGATGATGGTGATGATATCTTAATATTATTGCAAACTAAAATACCAGAAACATTTTATTTAAATAAAAAATTTGGACAAAATGATGAAAAATTCAACCAGTCAGATTTCAGTAAATGACTCTTTAATGTTACATTTTTCAGTTTTCTTTGTAAAGAAAAAAAATCAGACCATTTAAAAAAATTTATTACAAAAGTCAGATAGTTGTGTTTTTTTTTTGTGTGTGTTATAGTAGTTAAAATATTAGTCCCAATTAATTAAACCAAAAAAAATCTATATTTACAAAGCTATCTAAAAAGATGAAATATTTTTAAAAAATTCTTAAAATTATGTAGTGAGTAAACCAATTTCGTCATTGCAGTCTAATTTCCAGCATTGATAATTTACTTATAATAAAAATGCTATCTAGTATCAGCTTAAGATAGAAATGAAAGTTGCTATTCCTGTCAGAATAACCAAGAAAGGAAAAATAACACTATAGTTTAAAATAATAGACTAACCACATTATCACGGGGAAACATTCGTTTTATCTATGGAAAGGTAGATGCTTCATTCATTCTAAAATTAAAAAAAAGAGAGAAACCCATTTAAAGTTTTTCAAGAAAAAAAATTTTAAGCCTATAAATCTACTTAATCAAATGCTAAAAATAATTCAGGAGTTAATAATGATAAGTTGAGAAAACACATATTCCTTTGATTGATATGCAAGCAATAACTTCCAAGGAACACCTAATAATGAGCTTCTACTTGAAAAAAAAGAATATGAATTATGATTTCTCATAGTCAATAAAAGTTAAACTTTTATAAACTTGAAAGAATAAGAGAAATCTGTATAACTTTAAATAAAAATTAATGGTCAGAAAATGAATAAGATTTTGAGCCCATGAATTAGACAAACTTATTAAAAATATGTTCACAAACATTCCAAGTGTAGTAAATAACCAGAGAAGGAGAAATGCTGAAGGAAAAAATAAAATTTGCCTAAATCTTAGTGAAACTTGTTAACATATGCATTGAAAAAAAGTTATAATAATAATCCTTAAATTGAGAGACCACAAATCTCTTACTCACTTTGTTATAATGCTTATCTGACAGATGTTATAATGTCTGTCTGAATGACAATCAAACCGTAAAGACATGAACGAATTTACGAGAAATGGGCAGCCAAAGCAGCCAACTCTTTCTAAGCCAATCTGGCTTAGATATATAGAAAGAAAAGTAGAGAAAGCGGTGGTTGCTCTTTTCTCACAAATTCTTTGTCATGTGTTTATGGTTTGATTGTCATTCGGACTACCATTATAACATCTGATTGGCCATCAAATAAGCATTATAACAAAGCATGTAAAAGATTTACAGTTTCTTAATTTCAACTGTCCGCGCTTTGTAAAATAAAAATATTATTTTAATAATAATCAACATAATGTGAAGATTTACTAAAACAAAAGTAGAAAATATTTATTCAAGGTTTTATTGTGGTGAACCAGATTATGAGCATAGAAGAGAAAATTAACCAAATTAAGACTTTTTCAATTAATTGCCCTTGTATGCTTAAAGTTTTATTTATATTTTCATGTATAGAGCAAGTTGAAGAGAAAAAAGACAGTAAGCTAGGGCCAAAATCTACATTCAGGTTAAAAAAAATATTTTGAAGTAGACAAAAAAATAAAGTAAAGTTTTTAATTTTACATTTATAAGTGATGAAAATTTTTTTTTTAAATATAAGAAATAATAATGCTAATATTTTCATATGAATGAAAAAAAAGAAAAGAGTTTTTATGTTTACAACTAGCTACATAGTGTTTATTCATGAATTATAATGTGAAAGAGTATGTGTGTGTGGAAATAATATTTAAATTGTGTATATATATTTTTATTGGATTATTAAAAAAAACATACATATTATGAAATATAATGTTAATAATTGCAAGAATGAGTGAGTGTGATGTAAAACCATATTAGAATCTCATTTATTAATAAAAATAAATATTATCTAAACCATCTGAGTAATAATAAACAAATAGATTCGTTTTGGGGCAGAACGGTAAATATAGATAGGAGAATATTGTATGAGAAGAGTAGATTATAGGAGGGGTCTAAAATAGATAGTATATTAAAGGCTGCTTACACTGGACTATAATATGAGTCAAATTTTGAGGATAGACTATATAGAATAGTGTCCTGAAGAATTGATGAACGGGTAGCTCAGTTAAATGGTTGTAATGCTCAGGTAATTTATAGGGAAAAATAAATGGATTTTCAATAAAGAAGTGAATGTGCAAGTACCATAAATGCTTATTAGAAATGCCGGGTTAGAACTGGTGTATGTCCATTAATAAAAGGAATACGTAACAAAATAACTCATCAAAATAATTGAAACGCCTATCCCTTTATTAGAATACTAGCAAATAAATCAGTGGCTTACTTTTCTAAAGTTAGCATAAATATTAATCTATTTTACATTAAAGATAAAGATGAAATTTTAAAGGGTTGTATGAATTTTCTAGTTAAGTCTGTACAGAGTTGTCTGCAAGTAATTGAATCATGTACAAAACAAAGATCTTAGATAATGGAATATTTGCTAGAATAAATGACTCTCTTGTCATAACATAAAAAATTCAAACCATATTTTTTTACATATTATAAATATTGTCCTGATTTATACATATATAATTATATAACTGAATATTTGTAAATACAGTATCTAAATAATTAAAAAATATTTTATCCACATAGAAGCACTTTCAATTATCCCAGTAATCTGTGTCAACTAAAGCTTTGAAATGCTAACTTTCCCACAATTTCGTGATCTTAATGTTTGCTGCTTGTCTGGTAATTAAGTCATGTTTATAGTTATATATTAGCATAAATTCCTTTATTTTTCCTTTACTGTTATTTTTTCAATTTGCAATATTTTTACACTGTCAAAATTGAAGTCAAAATCATAAATACATGATGGTGGTAAAAAACAGAAGCTGAAATATTATTATCCACTATGCAATTTTGTTTTGATATCTGAACATGTTTTAATAATAGCAAGTGTTCTTTAGTTTTTTTTCCTACATACATCTAGATTCACCTATATATATTGCCACACCTACATATCCATTTATAAATGTCACAATTTTTATTTATAAATGAGGTTTTATCTTTGGAGTTATTTATTAATTTGTTTAATGTAGGTGTGTAAAATGCAATGTCACATATATCTTTATAAATTTTCCTTATAAACTTTACTTGATAATTTGAAATATATGAAATTGATAGCCATTTTTTTTATTAGCAGGAGAATCAATATTATTATTAAAATTTTTATTTTTATATTTTGTATTAAAATCTCTAATAACATTATATATGTGATTATAACTATAGACAACATTTAACAATTCATTCAAATATATTTCAATTTTTTGCCTTTATCTGATGAATATTTGCAAAAACTATTATTTCTAAATAAGAAGCACTTTAAGCCTGCCATTTTGTGTGACATTGGCAATTTTGATTTATATGGAATATAATCTCTGTTTACTATTGGTTTAATGGTCATACAGTAATCCAGCATGCATTGATTTCTAGTTGTTTTAAGATGAAGCAACTGAATGCACATTAAATCTTCATCTGTTTTTATCCATCTTAGGCCTTTCAAACAATTTAATTCCTTATACACGACATTAATTATATTTGGTTTAACACATACAAAAACATCATTAACATATCAATAATATGCAATAATATTTTTTGATAATATTCCTATTTCAAAATATTTTCTTCATATGTAGAAATTATTAAATTACATATTTGAGCAACAATAGGTAATTCCATGGGCCATCCATTACACGTTTTATAAAAATCCTTATTAAAAACTGCATAACTATTTTTATCAATAAAATTTAATGTTTCAATTATAAACTTTATTATTTTCACAATAACATTTATTAAACTTAATGCGTTAAAAATAATTTCGATAGATGCCAATCAATCAATTGACCCATACATTTCACTAACATCTAGAGTACATATAACATCATTAACATCGATCTTAATGTTATGGATTTTATTAACAAAATCAAATGAAGAACATATTGTATATTTTCCAAAATCAAGAATTTCTTGCAGCATTTTCTCAATTAAACAACAAATTTCATAATAAAACAGCCCTCCAAAATCAATCTTTATACACAGTGGTTCATTTTCTTTATGCAGTTTTCTATGTGAAAAAATGTTAGGACATATTGCAGCAGAAGGATAAATTTTATAATAAGTACTATTATCAATCGCTTTGTTTTTGGCTTTTTTAAAAGTGTTATTAATAAATTGAATTGTAAATTTTCTATATTTACTTTATCAACTTTCATAAAGTTAAGATTCTTCATTTGAATAATTACTTTTTATTCATAATCAGATTTTAATATTAAACACATTCTAAGGCCTTTGACCTCTTTTATACAAATTAAATTATTTACAGACGTAAATTTTTTAAATTTAGATATTTGTTCATTCCAATCGTAATCCGTTTTATAATTAAAATTTTTTTCTTTTACCTTTTTTACTAAATCATGACAAACTTTTAAATCAGATTTAATTCTGCTTAAGAAATTTTCAACTGAAGATTTCAATTCTAGATCAGTCTTCCCACTGACCGCCAACATATTTTGCACCAATATTTAATTTATGTTTATGTTGAAAATCAAGATCCATATTCAACAGATTAACATAATTATCTTGAGATTGACTTTTAGGCTTTTATAATACAAAAAGTTAATTTTTTTATCAAATTTCATATATATTTTTTTATAGTATCAATTAAATAATATTTGATAGTTACTTTTAAAATTAAACCAATCATCTCGGTTATTTAAATCAATTAAATAATTTAAACTTTTTAAAAATTTTTTTTTATCAAATATTAAATGTTTGCAAGTCGAAAGTACACTTCGTAATACAATCATTTTTATATAATAAATCGTATTCAAAGTCAACTTACAGGACATATTAACTTTTATATTACAGCAATTCGGATATATTTTAAATCTTTTGCAATTGGATAAAAACTTCAATCTACATTTTAAGTCAATTATTTTGAAAGTTACCTTTCACAATTTTTTAACAATCCACATTTCATTTCTCGTATTAAATTTCATTAGTATATATGTAATAATATTATGATTCAATGTGTGTATTTTTAAAGCAATATACGTAATTATTTAACTGTATATTTGTAAATACAGTAACTAAATAATTAAAAAATATTTTATTGTCTTAGGAGCACTTTCAATTATCCCAGTAATCTGTGTTAACTAAAGCTTTGAAATGCTAATTTTCCCACAATTCTGTGATCTTAACATTTGCTGCTTGCCTGTTAATTAAGTCATGTTTATATTTATATATTAGTATAGCTTCCTTTATTTTCCTTTTATTGTTATTTTTTTCAATTTGCAATATTTTTACCCTGTTAAAATTGAAGTCAAAACCATAAATACATGATTTATTATGGTCATAAAAAACAGATGCTGAAATATTATTATCTACTATGCAATTTTGTTTCGATTTCTAAACACATTTTAATAATAGCAAGTGTTCTTTAGTTTTTTTTTTTCAAATGTATATCTAGATTCACCTATATATTTATTGCCACACCTACATATCCATTTATAAATAACACAATTTTTATTTATAAATGAGGTTTTATCTTTGGAGTTATTTATTAATTTGTTTAATGTATGACTATTAAGCCAATAGTAAAGAGAGGTTAATTCTATATAAATCAAAAGTGCCAATGTCACACAAAATGGTAGGTTTTAATCCTTATTTACAAATAATAGTATTTGGAAATATTCATCAGATAAAAGCAAAAATATTGAAATATATTCGAATAAATTATAAATGTTGGCTATAGTTATAATCACATATATAACGTTACTAGAGATTTTAATACAAAATATAGAACTAAAAATTTTAACTATAATATTGATTCTCCTGCTAATAAAAAATATGGATATGAATCCCATATATTTCAAATTATCAAATAAAGTTTATAAGAAAAGTTTATAAAGATATATGTGACATTGCATTTTACACACCTACATTAAACACATTAATAAATTACTTCAAAGATTAAACTTCATTTATAAATAAAAATTGTGTCATTTATAAATGGATATGTAGGTGTGGCAATATATATATATATATATATATATATAGGTGAATCTAGATGTACATTGAAAAAAAGAACTAAAGAAAACTTGCGATTATTAAAACGTGTTCAGAAATCGAAACAAAATAGCATAGTAGATAATATTTCAGCATCTGTTTTTTACGACCATAATAAATCATGTATTTATGGTTTTGACTTCAATTTTAACAGTGTAAAAATATTGCAAATTAAAAAAAATAACAATAAAAGAAAAATAAAGGAAGCAATGCTAATATATAAATATAAGCATGACTTAATTAACAGGCAAGCAGCAAACATTAAGATCACAGAATTGTGGGAAAGTTAGCATTTCAAAGCTTCAGTTGACACAAATTACTGGGATAATTGAAAGTGCTTTTAAATGGATAAAATATTTTTTAATTATTTAGTTACAGTATTTACAAATATTCAGTTATATAATTACGTATATTGCTTTAAAAATACAGACATCGAATCATAATATTATTTGATATATACTAATGAAATTTAATATGAGAAATGAAATGTGGATTGTTAAATAATGGTGAAAGGTAACTTTCAAAATAATTGACTTAAAATGTAGATTGCGGTTTTTATCCAATTGCAAAAGATTTAAAATATATCTGAATTGCTGTAATATAAAAGTTAATATGTCCTGTAAGTTGACTTTGAATGCAATTTATTATATGAAAATTATTGTATTACGAAGTGTAATTTCCATGTGCAAACGGTTGCTATTTGATAAAAGGCAATATTTAAAAAGTTTAAATTATTTAATTGACTTAAATAACCGAGATGATTGGTTTAATTTTAAAAGTAACTGTCAAATATTATTAAACCATATTATAAAAAAATGTGTATGAAATTTGATAAAAGAAATAACTTTTTGTATTATAAGAGCCTTAAAAGTCAATCACAAGATAATTACATTAATTTGTTGAATATGGATTTCGATTTTCAACAAAAACATATATTAAATCTTGGTGCAAAATATGTTGGTGGTCAGTGGGAAAACAGTGATCTAGAATTGAAATCTTCAGTTGAAAAATCCTTAAGCAGAATTAAATCTCATTTAAAAGTTTGTAATGATTTAGTAAAAAAAGTAAGAGAAAAAAGTTTAATTATAAAATGGATTACGATAGGAACATACAAATATCTAAATTTTAAAATTTACATAGTGAATAATTTAGATTGTATAAAAGAGATCAAAGGCCTTAGAATGTGTTTGTTATTAAAATCTGATTATGAAGACAAAGTAATTACTCAAATAAAGAATCTTAACTTTATGAAAGTTGATAAAGTAAATATAGAAAATTTATGTACTCAATTTATTAATAATATTTTAAAAAAGTCAGAAATAAAGCGATTGATAATAGTACTTATTATAAAATTTACTCTTCTGCTGTAGTATGTTCTAAGATTTTTTCAAATATAAAAGTGCATAAAGAAAACGAACCATTGTGTTTAATGATTGATTTTGGAGGGGCGTTTTATTATGAAACTTGTTGTTTAATTGAGAAAATGCTGCAAGAAATTCTTGGTTTTGGTAAATATACAATATGTTCTTCATTTGTTTTTGTTAATAAAATCCATAATGTTAAGATCGATGATAATGACATTATATGTACTCTAGATGATAGTGAAATGTATGGGTCAATTGATCGATTGGCATCTATCGAAATAATTTCCAACACATTAAGTTTAAAAAATGTTAATGTGAAAATAAAGTTTATAATTGAAACATTAAATTTTATTGATAAAAATATGTATGCAATTTTTAATAAGGATTTTTATAAAATGTGTAATAGATGGCCCATGGGATTACCTACTGTTGCTCAAATATGTAATTTTATAATTTCTACATATGAAGAAAATATTTTGAAAAAAGAATATTATCTAAAAAATATTACTGCATATTATCGATATGTTGAAGATGTTTTTGTAAAAATGCAATTAATAAATTGTTTAAGAAAATAAATTGTTTGAAAGACCTAACATGGATAAAAACAGATGAAGATTTAATGTGCATTCAGTTTCTTGATCTTAAAATAACTAGAAATCAATGCATGCCGGATTACTGTATGGCCATTAAACCAATAGTAAAAAAAGGTTATATTCCATATAAATCAAAAGTGCCAATGTCACACAAAATGGCAAGTTTGAAGTCCTTCTTATTTAGAAATAATAGTATTTGCAAATATTCATCAGATAAAGGCAAAAATATTGAAATATATTCAAATGAATTGTTAAATGTTGGCTATAGTTATAATCACATATATAATGTTATTAAAAATAACACAAAATTAAAAAATAAAAATTTTAATAATAATATTGATTCTCCTGCTAATAAAAAAATATGGATATCAATCCCATATATTTCAAATTATCAAGTAAGGTTTATAGGGAAAATTTATAAAGATATATGTGACATTGCATTTTACACATCTCCTACATTAAACAAATTAATAAATAACTCCAAAGATAAATACCTCACTTATAAATAAAAATTGTGGCAATGGATATATAGGTGAATCTAGATGTATGTTCGAAAAAAGAACTAAAGAACACTTGCTATTATTAAAACGTGTTCAGAAATCTAAAGAAAATTGTGTAATAGATAATAATATTTCAGCATCTGTTTTTTATGACCATAATAAATCATGTATTTATGGTTTTGACTTCAGTTTTAACAGTGTAAAAATATTGCAAATTGAAAAAATAACAATAAAAGAAAAATAAAGGAAGCTATGCTAATATATAAATATAAACATGACTTAATTAAAAGACAAGCAGCAAACGTTAAGATGACAGAATTGTGGGAAAGTTAGCATTTCAAAGCTTTATTTGATACAGATTACTGGGACAATCAAAAGCGCTTCTAAGTGGATAAAATATTTTTTAATTATTTAGTTACTGTATTTACAAATATTCATTTATATAATTACATATATTGCTTTAAAAATAGAGACATCGAATCATAATATTATTACATATGTATATTTATCACATTAGTAAAACTTTGTAGGGTGATTAGAATGTAAATTTTCAAACTCAATTTAAATGTAAAGGACTATGAAAAGATTGAATAATTCATGGTTGATATACATTGCAGACTAGTTTATAACCATAAACAATAATAAAGCAATAACTAATAATTTTAAAAGAGATGTATAAACTAGGGAAAAAGTAATTGAATATCTGAAACACTAAGATTATCTATATAAAATGTAAACAAGTTATCTATGTTTAAATAGTTTGATCTTTGTTAATTTTTTTTTGTTATTGTTAATGAAATATTTAACCAAGTATATATATATATGTTGTTAGTGTTTATCATTCTTATTGTAAGTAAAAGAACATTAATGTAATTCTGTAATATTAGCCTCATTGTGTCCAACAGTCATTACTATCACAAGGTCACATCAAGAAAACACATTATCCACATAGAATTATACCTATGATATTTTAAATGTAAGCCTTATTTAAGAACTTCTGTTCAATACTGCAAAATGGACAGCATATGATAGAATCAATAGTGCAATGGAGAATCACATTCTAATTTTATAACTTAAATTGAAATATCTATAAGGTCAAAAATTGAAAGTAATATAATATTTAAATAGTGTCAATTACTAACTAATACATCTGAAAGTCTGCAAAGCTGGAGGATTTAGTGAGAGTATGCGAATGCTAAGTAATTGAAAAGAACATTTAAGTAAGTTAGACTTGGTACATAATGATAGTGTAATGAAGCTTGGATTATGCTAAAACAAATGTTCTATAGTAATTATTGTTTGCATTGGTATGTTTCCTTAAATAATTGCATCCCAGTAAAATCCTTTTTGGGATACAATCATTTAAGTATCAATCCATTGGATAGATTGGATTTTAATACAGAATATTTATAATTCCAAAGAATAGCAATAGTTATGTAAAATGTATATAATTTCATTAATGCATGTTAATTTAATTTATTTAAAAGATATAACAGTGATTTAAGTCATTAGTTAAATAAAATATTATGGTAGTCATTGTTTTTTGTGTGTATATTTACAATGGTCATAATAAGATGGTAGTCGGAGAGTCTTCACATTAGCAATGCCATTGTGGAACTGTATTTTTCTTTATACTCCTCAATTGTAAAATCACTCTATTGTAATTGTCCATAGAATCTATGCTATAAAATTATGTATAAAGTTATGTGGGGAATGTTTGAAGCCACATAAAGAATCATCCACCCTCTTGCAATGATATTGTATTCTTGATATTTAGCTAATGGGTTATAGAGAAAATAAGTAGGCAAATAAATATGGCCTGAAGAAAAACAAAGAAATTGGAAGATTACAATATACAATATTTATAAACATGTGTTATGACAAGAATTTAATTATTAGTCATTTTTAAAAAATAAATGGTCAATTTAAACAATTATTAGATTATTTTGATTCTGTCATAAGAGCAATAATCTAACCACACCTAACAGTCTATATAAAACCTTGATGTAAATACTTGAGAATAAGCTAGTATAAAACATACCTGCTTTTACTTAATGGGTTCTCATAATTGAAAAAATAGCTGGATATCATGCATACTAATTGTTCATTAAGATGACATAAGTAAGTATAGGTCAAATTACTCACTAAAAGCAATTACATTTTTTAAGTTGTTGCATAACATTTAGTTATTTGTGTTATTAAAATTTTATATTAATCAAAATTTAGTACTTACAATTATAAACGCAATACTTAAAAGTATTTTTGTCTAATTTTTATTACAAATAGGGATGTTAACCCATAGTCATCTCCTGTGCATGGTATATACTCATAATTCTCATACACAAAATAAGGCTTTCATCAATCTCAAAATGTCTTTACATTTTATAATTTAAAATATCCAACTATAACTAAAACATCAGAATCTTCTTGTAAATGCAAAGATAATAAGATTGAAATTTCAAAGTATATTACATTATTATGATGAAAGACCACACACAACATTACTATTATGACATTTATTGTACAAATTGCAGTAATATGTATAATAATATTTACCTGCTTTTCTACACTAGTTACATAATTTTTATCTCTCCAGTCCATATGATCAGGTAAATCATCTTTTTTTGCAGGAAATAAATTCTGAGCATTTTGATTAGTATCTATTATTGTAAATCCCACATGTTCAGCATGAAATTCAGAAATTTTCTATTATATATAAATTAAATGGTTTTATGGATTGTTATTATAATCATGAATCAAAATGAAAGAATAATATCTATTAAATAGAAATAAACAATATATATTGATATTACCAAAAAATCTATCAATTACTTGCTAATTGACAATTCCTAAAGCTAAGCAAATTTTTCTCATAAATATATAATAGCTCTGCTTTATGAGCAAAACATGTTTAGCCTCAGCAAAATTTAATTACTAGTAAATGATAATTTTTTGCTAATCTCAGATGTTAAAATTAATCATTAATTAATGAATAAAATCACATTTCTATTCATTATTATATATTGTGACAAAAATAAGATTAGAGAGGATGACGATTTACCTTCAAAAATCCATCTTCTCCCAAGTGCCACTTGTAACCTTTACAAGATGAGCCTCAGGATCGATGATGATGGGATAGAGTATTAATAAGCATATTTGCCAGAGTACCAAGTTGCAACTTGAATGAAAGTATTTAAATTAAATCTTATTTCACTAATTTATTTAATAATTTCTAATAATAATATCTAATGAATGGGTTAATAGATAATCAGTAAATGAAGAAAACACTGATTCTGCATTAAAAACAAAATAATACTAATACTCATTTTTGGAAATTCATATTTGTTTAAGAGAAGAAACTTTAAGCTTCAACTCCCATTAAAATTTATACTCTCAGCACACTTCCCAGTCTTTGCCCTTAAAGTCACAATTAAAATTTTGTTTCATATTATAAATGGTTCTATGCCCATCTCCACCATCTTGATCCATTCTTTGTACTACTATCTCTTTTGCTCTCAAATTTTTCATCGTACTAGCTCATTAATCTTTTATGATAATCTTTTCTCAGTGTTTTAGAACAATAAGGTCTGAAAGTCAAACAAGCTGTTATAAACACTCTTCCCCATAATTACTTCCATAGTTGACCTTGGGTGACTTTAATGTAGCCAATATCCACTTACACTAAAGCTATTATAATTAAGCTTACATTAAATTTTGGAAATAACATATTATAAACACTTTAATAATTAAATAAAAATCATTAAAAAGTTCATCTAAAAAGGGATTCGATTACAAGGGATGGTATGGGATTTTATACTCACCCACTGCATACACTGTCACCCAATAACCATCTCACAATCCATAATCTATACTTCAAATATACTAAATTATTTCCAGAGTATTAGTAATATAAATATGGCAGTACTACATAAGCTTAAAAATGTAACCATTTAAATAAATTATATTAGTCTAATGATGCTCCAAATATAACTAATAGTGTATTGATACATAATTGGATTTGAAATTTCTAGATTGTAGTAAATCACAAAACATTGAGTCTTACACAAAATTGTATTTTAAAAACATAAAATATTATTAACATATAAATCAATAAAATAATATGTACATTATTTACATAATTTACATGGCTTTCCCCTGATCTTCAACCCTATAATAAAAAAAGTCCCTAAATCAACAGCTAATTTTTTAAGGTTCTAAAATACAAATGTTATTAATTCTTAAACATTAGTGAATCACAATTGCCATGGACTAATAATAATAAAACACAGATATATAATGATAATTCTTACCGTCATATTTTTTTTAAAATCTAATTCAGATATATAATGAATGTTAAAATTTCCCCCCAATTTTTAATGCTTTCAATTACTGATTTATTGTTTAATTACCCCTATTAATTCTAAAGATAATTCTTCCGATAATAAAATTTAATAATTTTCAATTAATTATTTTTACCAAATATGTTTTCACCTTATGCTTTAGAATGGAGATATAATACGTACGGTTGGTCTTCTCACAACCAAGTTACCTTTAATTATTTTCCAAGTGTTAAGAAATCGGTACTTGGCCTTATTATTATCATACATGCATACAATCTATATCAAAGTTCTTATGATAATAACAATACTTCAGTAATCTTTCCATTCCAGCGAAGTTCTCAAGTGGATGTGGATATATTTTCTAGATAATTTTATATACACACTGCTTACAATAATCTCAGGTTTTATTTAACCCTTAAGTTTAATCTTGAACTACATTATTATTCTTGACTCTTATTAATTAATTAAAACATTTAAATAAAGCAATGTTTAAGTATAATAATCGCACATATACTATCTGCACTTATCTTGACATCAAATTTAGTTTGCGACCCTGTACACAACATTTAAACTAATAGTTTACTGTATCTTACATTTTTACACCCATAAGAAATTTTATCATTAATATCCTCCGAGGGTAGGCAGTGATCCGAATAAGATAAAATACCTTATCACTAAGGTTGAGATATGCTTGGATTTATTGCTAGTCACATAGAAAACATTGCTATACCTGATCATCCTCTGGCCATCAACAAAGAAATCATCTTATGGTGTAGAAAATAACCAAGTAGAAAACTCTTCCATTGTATTTAAATACTTTATAAAAATGGAATAAACATCTAGTAATGATATACTTTAGCATGCACATCATCCATATCATGTTCGCCCTTTATTTTTCAAAATTAGAACTAAATTATTATTAGAAAATCTTATGTATATGCTACTATATTACAATTACATTAAAATTTATTAAAAGGTAAAAGATAATTAAAAACATTTACCTTTTTAAAGAAGTTGAATTAATTACCCTACATTAAAATAATTAGTTTAAACTATTTGAAACTTAAGAATTTAAACTATCTACATTTGTAGCACTTATTACAAAAAAAACAACACCATCTAGTTTCAAAAATTCAAATTACATGCACATGTATACAGTTTTATAGATGCAAAAGGTGGCAGGTAGATCTGTTGCATGTTTAGTTCCAGATGATCAAATTTTGAATGTTGCTGCTGTTTTGGCATAAGACTCGAAGATGTATGAGTTGTGGATTGCTCTTTGAACTCCGCAATTGGCCTTCAAATGGATTGCAAGAAGATATCTTCTGAAGAATTATGCCATATGCCAACAGTGCAGTGTTTGTTGTTTGCTGGTGATGTATTCTGCAGGTTTAGATGGGTGTATATGGCAATGCAGAATGTCATCATCGCAGCTCAATCAGAAAAGGATTTTTCTTTTCCCAAAGTCATCTGCCTTTTGGGAACAATTATATTAGTGTATTTCTGGTTGCATAATTAGCCCCAAGAATACATTCCGCATGAGACTGGAATCAGAAAAATTATAAAAACTTACTAGGCTAATTTTTGTGGTAGAGAATGTGCCAGATATTTTGACAAAAATCTGCTGGTTCGTGGTGGATTTGATGATAATGGAAAGCCATTAGTCATCGAAATTGATGACTGATTATTTCCACCGCTAATACCACAAGAGGACTGTGACTTTTTTCTCCAACTTTCTCATATGTATTGAACACAATTATGCTTAAAAAGGTAAATGTTTTTTGAATTATCTTTTACATTTTAATAAATATTCATTGTAATTGTAATATAGTAGCATATACTTAAGCTTTTCGAATAATAATTTAGTTTTAATTTTAAAAAATAAAGGGTGAATATGATATACACTCTAAAGTAAACATTTACCAAATATCTTAGAGAGCGAGCTAAATTATGACTACAATAGCTTGGTGGGGATTCTTTATCTATTAATGTGTACAAGGATCTAACACCAATTTATACAAGTAAATTCTTCTTATACTCTCCTCTCAAAATAGTATACCAAATCATTACCTAATATTTTTTCAAGGATTAATTAGCTTATATTTAACTTTATCTTTATGATAATAATAAGAAATGCGTATTAATTTTTAAAATTATCTTTCTACACTTTTATCACATGATGATTTAGCACCACATTCACACAATCTTTATACAACATATTAATAAGTCTAAGTATTTGATAATAATACCTGGTTCAATTTAAAAACATTTCATTTAACTATATCTCTCACTCTCTTTATAAAAATATAATATAAAGCAACAAATTATTATTGGAAATAAAGGCACATACAAAATGTAATATTAACTTATCTAATAAATAAAAATAATTTTAACATAGATTAACTTTAAAGAAAATATATACGATTAATTCTTATTTTTATTTTAGATATTAGAAATGAATAACAAGTAATAAAATTATACTTCTACAGTCTTCCCACATCGTCCTTTCGATCTCTCTTTCCATATTTACTTTAAATTTTTGTTTTGTTTTGTCTTATTTGATTTTGTTCCATGTAGTCACATATCACATTAGATAATAGGTGGAGTAATTCTACTCTATTTTATTGGAGAACTTTTTGAGACTTACCATTTCTGTTCCAAGTTTTAGGACAAAATCCACATTCTTTTTAGTTGCAAGTTATTCATCTGGGTCCTTTATTTGAATAAATCACTTCTATATAGGTTCAATCTCTATAATGGAATGTAATAAAATGTTCATTTTATTTATAATACTTTATCCATTTTTGGGTTCTTGGTATTAATTGCATTTACATAATTGAAGATAACTAGCTTTTAAGTTTTGACATGTACAATGAATTAATTTAGATTCATTATAGAAGTCCATTTATCAATGTATTTCTCATTTCATTTTATAATTCATATGTGATTTTAGCTTTCAGTTCCATGTTATTTTAAGAAATCAAAATCATTTTCTCTCGAAATTTTGGATAATACAAATAGCTGAATCTTTTAAATTTAATACATTTAAGTTTGAAATAATTACTCATATAAGACAGTGCTTCTTCGATTTTTCCTGAGCAAAATTTCTTGTCCAGTTTAAGCTTCATTGTTTGTTGGTCACTGATAGCTTGGGTACATTTGGATGAAAGAAAAATCATGAAGTTGGTCAACTTTTGGAGAAGAAAGGATGTGCCTAATATAGAAATTTATTCAAAACTCAATATGTAACAATATTATAACATTTGACAAAATTTCACATTCAGAAAACAGAATGGAAAAATTAATAACAGTCTTACAATTTTTGTATTAAAAATTGCTCCTTGAACCAGATGAAGTTCCACTAGAAAGCAGATGATATTTAGCAACAAGAAAGGAGAAGACAAGAAAAGACTGCTAAAAGGAAAGATTAAGCTTTTATACTGTGGATCATTTTCTGAATGAGTGACTTTCCAAACCAATTATCTCTATATTTTAATTGGTTGATTACCTATTGTTTTTAAAATTATACTTTCCCACTTCACAAATATTACATGGTTTTCTTTAGTATTTTTCTGCTCATGGAAATTTCCCTCACAAAAACTTTTTTTTAGTTAATAAAAAATGTATAGCAACCTAATTTCAAACCCAGAATCCTGACTGAAAATTGGCTACTATGAATGAATTATTGAAACAAATTAATTCTTCTTAAAAGGAGCTTTCCATCGGGATAACACATGATAATTTTTATTCAATAATTAATTCTATAATTAAAATTCATAATTACATTTATACATACACACATTTCTCACACATATATTTCTAATTAGACTTATTGCTCAATACTTTGATTAATTCTTGATCTTTTCTGTGACAATTGGATTTTATTGATTATAGTGTTTCAACTTACTATTGTAAAATTACAATTGTCTATTTTCATTTCCCCAAAGTAGTTTTGTAACCTATACATCTTCTTTCCTTTCTTTTCCAATCTCTAAACTATTAAAATGATTTATAAATTTTGCTAACCTCTCAATTATGTCTTTGGCTTTTAAATTACTTCATGAAATGACATTAAATAAAAATAATTTTTGCTAATAAAATTTTATGATTAAATGTTTAGTTTGTGTATTAAGTAAAATGTGTTTTAAGTAAAATTATGCAATCCATAAAAGTACTACTTTAATTCAAACTTAGCATTGGCTTTCTGCTTGTCTGCTTAAAGTAATCATATAGCTCATGTGAAAATTTCATCAAATACTGTTGTACATAATTAAGTCCAGAATCCAATTGAGCTATACACAAACCCAAAGGCTACAATATATACAAATTAAGATTGTGGATTGTTATTCATATTGTCTATCTGTTGACTGATTATACATATATTGTAATGGTCATATTTGTACTATTCTGCAACAAAATTCTGAGATTTGGCAAATTGTATCAAGAATTTAGATGAGGAGTTGAGACCTTGAACCCGATTGCATCTCATATCATTTACCAATGCTCTATGACTTACTATTCTATGAATGACGTATATGAAGTCACACTTGGAGGTTCATAATTTGCATGCTGTCAGAAGCAAAGAGTGGAGCAAAAGATTCGTCGAATAATAATCAAAATACTAATTGTTTAACTAAACACACACATCTATGGTTGGCTAGATAATGCATATATTAATAACTAATAAAAAATTAAAGTAAATTTAACTAAGATTTGGAATGAGCTATGAATGATACTAATGTAGAGTAAATTTAATTAAGATTTGGAATGAGCTCCAAATGCCAAACAACATATTGATTATAATTTAATATATTTTTAATTATTAAGTATTGATTAAACAAACAAAAGTGCACTGAATGACACATGCAGGTGTAACAATGATAAGCAAGTATGAAAACAGAATCTCATCTGATGCACCATAATTTACCGAATTTATTACAAATTTGTAAGCTACAGTCTACATATGCCTTACTTAGAGTAAGCCATCTCTACAAGGTTTGCTAATAGTCAAATCCTATGACAATGATAACCAATAGATATAATTATGTTAATATTACATAATGAGCAATAAATTTGCTCTTTCTGCAGATTGCATTATATAAACTAGCTCTGAGGTTCAGATCAATCAATGATGAATAAATAATATGGCAGGTGAAGTGGCAATTTGCAGTATAACTTCCACAACTATGGTGCTACCTAAATAAATAAGTGATGCAGCCCAAATGTGTAATCATTCATAGGATTCAGTATAAAGTATTTAGTTCCTATGGATAGTATACCTTGCTATCACAAAATACATGAATATTTAGTTTGAGTAATGAAAACAGTGTATATAATAATCTGGACCCTCATATTCCAGTTCTAAAAAGTGAGCTGTTCAAACTAAGAGTAATGGGGTGGCCCTTATAACCAAAGCCCATTTCAATAAGAAAATAGATGTAGCAAGGCATATATTGCATCTGTGTACTTTATAAAGACACATTCTTAATACTTTCTAAATATAATTATTAAAATTATTAAAGCACTAAGTCTATTGCCTCGATCTGTGAAACTACTATACACTGGTTAATAAATTAGCATACTTAAATCATGTTAAATAGGTAATTAAAAGTGAGCTAGTTTATTAAGTAATCTATATAGTTTATAAGAATAAACTATGGAGGAGTAAAGCATATTTGGGACTTAATTAAGTAATTATTTATATTATGCTATAAAACATTATTCTTGCTCTTACTTAACTAAATAGACATTAAATATGCAAACCTGAATTACAATAAGCTAAAACTAATATGCACTGCTTAGATATTTTCAGATTTTATATGACCCTTAAGTTTAACGTTTAACTACATTCTTATTCTTGACTTTTTTAATTCATTAAAACATTTAAATAAAGCAATGTTTATGTATAATAATCACATATATACTAACTGCACTCATTCTGATGTCAAATAGAGTTTTAGGAACCTGTAACCAAAAGTTAAAACTAATACTTTACAAAATCTGAAATTCACATACCTGTAAGAAATTTATTATTAATATAATAGTAGTTCAGTGACCTGAATAAGAAAAATACTTTCCATAAGGTTTAGGTATGCTAGGATTTATCGCTAGTCATAGAGAAAGACATGGGTATACCTCAACACCCTCTGGCAATCGATAAAGGAATAAAATGTTAGTGAGCGAGCTAAACTATGAGTACACTAGTTTGGTAGGAATTCATTATCAGACCACATATACAAAGGTCTAACACCAATTTGTGCAAGTAAATTTTTCACAATCACACTCCTCTTGCAAAATAGTATACCAAAACATTATCTAACACTTTTTTTTCAAGCCTTAATTAGCTTATATCTAATTATATATGTGTGGAAATAGTAATCTGAACCAACTGATGATTGCTGGTTTAGCATGAAATATGTATATTGGTCATTATTTTCAACATGTATGTGATCAGCTGACTCAGCAATATGAGATGGCACTGAGAGTAGTGGGTCATGTGAAAGTCTGAGTTCGAATTCTTCATTCATTACATATATAAATGCAAGTTTACCCCTGTACAATGTATTGATAATAAGAAAAACAAATGCATATTAATTTTTTAAATTATCTGTCTACACTTTTATTACACAATGATGATGTTTTATCACAATATTCACACAATCTTTTATCCATTAGCCTAACTGTTTGAAAATAAGAATAATAATACTTGATCCGATAAAAAAACTTTCATTTAATAATATCTCTCACTTTCTTCATAAAAAATGATGTAAAGCGACAAATTACTATTGGAAAGAAAGGTACATAAAAAATTATTTAATATTAACTTATCTACTAAAAAAAAATTTAACAGATTAATTTCAAACTAACATATACGATTAATTTGTTTTTAGATTAAATGTTAGAAATGAATAACAAGTAATAAAATTATACTTATACAGCCTTCCACACTCTCCTTTCGATATCTCTTTCTATTTTATTACAGATTTTTACTTTAAATTGTAGCTTTGTTTTATCTTATTTAATTATGCTCAGTGTGCACACATTAGATAATTTTTTGAAAAATTATGGTCTATTTCATTGAAGCACTCCTTTAAATCTAACATTTATGTTCCGAGTTTTAGGACAAAATTCCTTTTTCTTTTAGCTGCAAATTATTAATCTGAGGCGTTTATTTGAATGAATCATTTTTATATAGGTACAATCCTTATGATGGAATATAATAAAATTTTCACTCTATTTATAATACTTTATCCATGTTGGGTTTTTGGCATTAATTGCAATATTATAGTTGAAAATAAGCTCTTTTTAGATTTGACATACATGATGAATTGTTTTAGCTTTACTTTAGAAGTCCATTTATCAATGTATTTCTCATTTGATGTACAATGATTTTACACGTCACATAGGATTCTAGTGTTCAGTTCCACCTTGTTTAGGAAATCAGAAATATTTTTTCTTGAATTTTGGATAATACAAATAGCAGAATCTTTTAAATTTAATAAATTTAAATGTGAAATAAATATTCATAAAAGTCAGTGTTTCTTCGATTTTTCCTGAGCAAAATTCCTTGTCCAGTTTAAGCTTCATTGTTTATTGGTCACAGATAGCTTGGGTACATTTGGATGAAAGAAAAATCATGAAGTTAGTCAACTTTTGGTGAAAGAAAAAATGTGGCTAATATAGAAATTTACTTAAAGCTCATTTTGTAACAATATGATAAAATTTGACAAAATTTTTTATTCAGGAAACAGAATGCAAAAATTAATATCAAACTTACAATTTTTGTATTGAAAAATTGCTTGTTGACCCAGACACGGTTTCACTGGATAACTTACGATAAATAGCAAAAAGAGACAAGACTCTGCTAAAATGACCGATTAAGTTTTTGTACTCCAAATCAATCCCTGAATGATTGACTTGCCAAACCATTTATATCTATACTTTAATTGTTTGATTACCTACTGTTTTTTAGATCATACATTCCCACTTTACAAATATCACTGGTTTTTTTAGTATTTTCCCACTTGTGGAAATTTCTCTGAAAGAATAAAGCTAACATTTTTTTAAGTAATAAAAAATATATAGCATCCCAACTTCAACATCCTAACTTCAAACCCACAATCTTGGCTGAAAATTGGCCACTATGAATGAATTATTTTAACAAATTAATTCTTTTTTAAAAGAGATTTCCAACGAAATAACACATGATAATTATTATTCAATAAATAACTCTATAATTAAAATTCACAATTAAATCTATACATATACACACCTCACACATACATTTCTAGTTAAACTGATAGATTCAATACTTCCATTAATTCTTGATTTTTTTCTATGACTATTTGAGTTTATTAATTGTAAAATCACGATTGTCTATTTTTATTCCTCCAAAGTGGTTTTGTAAATTGTATATTTCCCCATCCTTTTTTCCCATCTTCAAACAATTAGAATGTTTTATATATATTGCTAATCTATAAACGTCTCAATTATGTTTTTTGTTTCTAAATTACTTTATAAAACAGCACTAAATATAATAGTTTTTGCTTATAAAATTTTATGATTAAATGTTTAGTTTGCGTACTAAATAAAATTATGCAATCAATAAGAATATTACTTTAATTCAAACTTAGCATTGGTTAGAAAGCTTGTCTGTTAAAAGAAAAAATATAGCTCATGAGAAAATTTTTATCCAACATTGTTATATATAATTAAGTCTAAAATCTAATGGAGCTTTGGGAAAACCCAAGGCTACAATATATAGGACAAATGATCCAGATGCATTGCTAGTCCCAAAATGTGTTCTTCAATGCCATTTTTTGATGCAACCTTGTAAGCATGCTTTGACTTTAGCTGCCATTCTTATATCACATCAAATAACTCAGTATGTTTATACTTGAAATACTTCATGCAATTAATTGTGGTCAAAATCATAGTGAATATCAAACCATAATATCATTGGCCTCTGCATCATTACAGACATCAATCTAGTTAGGAACAATCCACCATAAGATGTAAAAAATACATCATTGTAATTTTTTTTACTTAATTTCTAGTTCTTCACAAAATACTTAATTTTTATATAAACATACAAGATCCTAATATTGTACTTTTGCTAAGAACTTTATTATTTCCATTAAATCAAAAAAAATAATGTTTCTGATTATACACAAAGGAGTTTTCTATTAACTGAAAGGAGACCCATTGATTTCTCTTGGAGGCCTTATAGGAACCGAGCAGGGCAAATTCCTAATGTCCAAACGTTGTTGTCATTGCAGCTGTTATTATTATGTAATTATTTATATAGTATACGAACATGGATGGGCTGCTCACCAACATGCATTAGCCAGCATGGTGGTTTATTGGTGTTTTACTTCTGAGTTTAAAATGAAGAAACACCGTGGTCTTTTTTCTCAGTGCCTGATAAGGCAGAATGAATGTTTGTGTAAATGATAAACATTTTCCCATTACATAGATACAATTATGACAGACAATAATAAAGCATCACCTTTATTTCCAGGAAGCTGTAAAGTCACTAACCAAGACAGTGGTTGGTGGCTGAAGGTGTAGGATGCTTAAAATGCTCTGATTGTGGACCCAGGCTGGCATTTGATGATAACTTTTTTAGGTACTTACAACTGCAGATCACTTTCAAGTGAATGAATATTGCAAGAATTAAAAAAACTTTTTTATTAAATGGGACATTATTGAACATTGTGAGGTTAGAAGAAAAAATGAAGAGATAATTGATTTAAAAAGTGGACATATACTCATTATAAAGACACAAATATAGAAAGTACAAGTGGAATAGAATTTATTATAAATAAAAAGTGGAAGAACAATATTGTGGAGATTGATGGGGTATCAGACAGTGTGGCAAGATTAGTTATACAACTTAATAGCAGATACCAAATGCAGATAATTTAGGTTTATGCATCAACAAGTTCTTATAGTGAAGAAGTAGTAGATTTTTATATGGATGTATAAAAGGCTTTTGATCAGAGTAAACAACATTTTAAAATTGTTAAGGGAGACTTTAATGCTAGAATTGGTAAACAAATGAAAAATGAAATTGCTGTACGTAATTTTGGTCATGGTAATAGAAATAAGAGAGAACATATACTTGTGGAGTTTGCAGAAAAAGAAAGCTTTATATTATAAATTATTTATTGAAGAAAATGTTAAAAGGAAGTGGAAATGAAAGAATTCATATCAAGGTACAGCGGAATTGGATTATATTTTGACCAACAAAAAATACATATTTTAAGATTCTAATGTTCTTAATAAATTTAACACAGGAAGTGATCATCGAATAGTAAGTTGTTAGATACATCTTAATGTAAAACTACAGAGACAAAAATTATTAAGAAAAACAATATTTACAGTTGATATTTCTAATCTTCAGAAACATTCCGCTGTATTTAAATTAAAACTTACAAATCGGTTTCAAGTATTAGTAGATTTTGAACATGATTCAGGTTTCAATGAAATTAATATGAAAATAACTGATACTCTTTTAAAAACTGCAACAAAGATATCTGGTAGAAAAAATCAGCAATTGATCAATAAAATGTTTACTGAGACTAGAGAATTTATGAAGAAAAGAAGGAATATGAAGATATACAAAAATGATGCATTAAAAAAAATTGAATATTTCGAATTTTGTAAAATGGCGCAGAAAAAAGTTGAAAATGATATAAAAAAGTTTAACTGTAAACTAACAAGAAAAGCTGTAGAAGAAAATAGAAGTCTTAAGATAGTAGAAGAACATTTTGGTATTGGTAGAAAATTTATATCTGCAATAAAAAAATAAATGGAATTATTACTAAAAAAAGAGATGACATCATAAAATTGGTAGAA
Organism: Epiperipatus broadwayi; assembly: GCA_028023455.1. Lineage (NCBI taxonomy): Eukaryota > Metazoa > Onychophora > Udeonychophora > Euonychophora > Peripatidae > Epiperipatus > Epiperipatus broadwayi. The sequence continues at coordinate 1,317,116 of JAQFVV010012605.1, read as the reverse complement.
GATTTTTATCAAGAATTATACAGTAATAAAAAACAAGTACTTCCTATATCTATTACTTCTTCAAATTACCCAGAATTTTAAATGAAGAAGTGAGAAATGCAATTATATGTATGAAAAAGGAACAGCTCCAGGAATGGAATAATAATTGATATATTAAAAGAAGCAGGTGAAGAAATAAAAAAAGTTTTAGCAAAGTTATATACCAAATGTCTAAATGGTAAAAATGTACCAGATGATTGGAAGAATGCAGTAATAATATTAGTATTTAAAAAAGGTGATAAAGAAGATATTAGAAATTACAGACCTATCAGCCTTTTATCAGTTTTATATAAAACTTTTATCAAGATAATAACAACTCATCTACAGAGAACATTGGATTTTCACCAACATAGAGAACAAGCTGGATTTAAAAGTGGTTTTAGTATAGTAGATGATATCCAGGAATTGAGAGAAGTTATAGACAGGACAAATGAATAAGAGTTGTCATTATGTTTTGGATTTGTAGATTATGAAAAAGCATTTGATTCTATAAACATTACTTCAGTGATTAAAGCATTGGATCATCAACGTATAGATCCAGGACATTGTCATATTTTAAAGAATATTTATAAAAATTCTATAACAACAATGAGATTACATAATGATACTGGTAAAGTCAACATTGAGAAAAGTGTAAGACAAGGTGAATCCATATCTCTAAAACTTCTTACAGCAGTGCTGCAATAAGTATTTTGTAGATTAAAATGGAAACCTAAAGGAGTGAAAGTAATTAGAGATTATATAAGTGGATTTAGATTTCACAGCTGATGTAGTTGTTTTTGCAAATAATATTTCAACGCTGCAGGAAATGTTGCAGGAATTATCAGATAAAAGTAGGATAAAGACAAATGTTTCATCAATTTGCTTAAAATATAAAAATAAAGATTAATTATGATGAATTAAAAAAAGTTATCAATTAAAATATCATGGCCAGATTATTAATACAGATGAAAACATAATGGAGCAAATTAGTCATAGAATTAAACTTTGTTGGTGCTTTTGGTAGTAATAACTTGATACTAAAAGGAAATATGTCTTTGTGTTTGAAAAAGAACGTTTTTAAGAAATGTGTTTTACCTGTTTTTACTTATGGATCTAAGACTTGGACACTTAATAAAAGAGCAAGACAGAGACTTCTTTCCACTCAAAGAAGTATGGAGAGATGTATGTTGTGAATAAGAAAAAGAGATCGAAAACAATGTATTGGTAAGAGAACAAACAGGTGTTACTGACTTCATTGAAAAAATTAAAAGATTGAAGTTGAGTTGAGCTGTACATAATGCTAGAAAAGATGATAATAGATGGACAATTGAAATTTTAAACTGCATTCCAAGAGATTGTAAAAGACCCAGAAAGAGACAACATGTGATATGGATGGATGAAATAAGACAGTGTGCAGGGGTGATGTGGAGTAGAAAAACTAAAGATCGGAGAAGATGGATTAAACTTGGAGAGATCTTCATCCTGCAGTGGATTGATGTTTGACAATGATGATGATGATGACTATTTACATTTTAGTGTTTTCTAATAATTGTAACAAATATATGTATTGTTATAATAAAATAAGAATAGGGTCAGGTGAAAAATTGTAACTTTAATACTTTTTTTATTTAATTAAATGTCATTTTAAAATTAAATGTCAGCAATCTTACCAATTTTCATGTATTTTTAAGAATGAATAGCAATATTCGAAATTAGATTGTGATATTAGAATAAAAAAACATTCCCCCAAAAACATGAGTTAATGAACATTGAGACAGTATGTGACATTGATGTTTTAACTGACATAGGCATCTGAATAATAAAAACTGCCTAACAGTTTGTGCAGGTGATATTAGACAAGTAATAATAAATTTGCAGTTCTAGAATATATAATATCACCAATCTGAGCTTGAATAGCCATAAAAACTAATGGGCTTCTGAGTAATTCATGAATCAGTTATTTATTTGATGTCATGATTGGCTCATTCTAAAATTATTAACCATATATTTGAATCTAAATGCAAATAAAAATATATATATGCAAATAGAGGCACATGGTTTATTATATTTAGATTAAAAATGTATATGATTTCAAGTTATGACATTATAATATACCTATATGGTTTAATATATTTATATATGTTAAATGTTTATGCAGACCACACTATATGTGAGTTCATAAACCATCCTTTTTCAACATATGTACACATATGAAACATATTGGATTCATGGTCCACATGTCTTTTTATTATGCATACAATATTTAACTTATTGAGATTCAACTTTCAGAGAATTAAAATGGGAACTCTTTTTTATTTATTTATGACTTGATGTAATATTTAGCCATAACGTATCATGGATGATAATCAAAATTGTAGATTCTTGGAAAAGATGACAATTATGAACATACCAGTGGTTATGTATTAACTAAAATATTTATGGTAGTAAGGTATAAGGCAAAGTTAAATTTTGAAGACTCATTGCTTAACTTATACAAAAAGTATATATATGACTTTTATCTTTTTCATTGGAGTGCCAAATTCCTATAATATTAGTATCATTTATGTTCATTTTTACTTTTACAATGCTTTTTAAAAATCTAATTACAGTTTCAGTTGCACCAGTCATATTCTTCAGAACTATAACAGACATAATACTAATACATGTATATAAGTACATCCGAACATATAATTTTGCATTTTTAATATTTACATGTTATAACTGTCATAAGGCTATAAAAACAGCAATGCAAAAGTAATAAGTATAAAACATCACATTATTATTATGTACAGTGAATATATATATATATATATATATATATATATATATATATATATATATATATATATATATATATATCATCATTATCAACCATTATCAATCCACTGCAGGATGAAGGTCTCTCCAAGTTTAATCCATCTTCTCTGATCATTAGCTTCTCTTCTCCACATCACCCCTACACATTTTCTTATTTCCATCCATCCATCTTACATGTGGTCTCCTTCTGGGTCTTTTACAATCTCTTGGAATCCAGTTTAAAATTTCAATTGTCCATCTATTATCATCTCTTCTAGCAATATGTCCAGCCCAACTCCACTTCAATCTTTTAATTTTTTCAATGAGGTCAGTAACACCTGTTTGTTCTCTTACCCATACATTGCGTTTTCGATCTCTTCTTGTTACTCCCAACATACATCTCACCATACTTCTTTGAGTGGTCTGAAGTCTCTGTATTGATCTTCTATTAAGTGTCCAAGTCTCAGATCCATAAGTAAGAACTGGTAAAACACATTTGTTAAAAACCTTTCTTTTCAAACACATAGGCATATTTTCTTTTAATATCAAGTTATTTCTACCAAAAGCACTCCAACCAAGTTTAATTCTATGATTAATTTCCTCTATTATGTTTCCATCTGTATTAATAATCTGACCAAGGTATTTGTAACTCTTAACTTCTTCTAATTCATCATAATCAATCTTTATTTTCATATTTTGAGCAAATCGATTAAACATTACTTTAGTCTTTTTAACATTTATCTTTAGTCCTACTTTCCTACTTTCATCTGATAACTCCTGCAACATTTCCTGCAGCTCTGAAGCATTATTTGCAAAAACAACTACATCATCTGTGAAATCTAAATGACTTAAATAATCTCCATTTACTTTCACTCCTTTAGTTTCCCATTTTAATCCACAAAATACTTCTTGCAGCACTGCTGTAAAACGTTTTGGAGACATGGAGTCACCTTGTCTTACACCTTTCTCAATGTTGACTTTCCCAGTATCATTATGTAATCTAATTGTTGCTGTTGCATTTTTATAAATATTCTTTAAAATATGACAATATCCTGGATCTATACCTTGATGATCCAATGCTTTAATCACTGAAAAAATGTTTATAGAATCAAATGCCTTTTCATAATCTACAAATCCAAAACATAATGACAACTCATATTCATTTGTCCTTTCTATAACTTCTCTCAATACTTGAATATGATCTACTGTACTAAAACCACTTTTAAATCCAGCTTGTTCTCTTGGTTGGTGAAAATCCAAGGTTCTCTGTAGACGAGTTGTAATTATCTTGGTAAAAATTTTATATAAAACTGATAAAAGGCTGATAGGTCTGTAATTTCTAATATCTTCTTTATCACCTTTTTTAAATATTAATATTATTACTGCATTCTTCCAATCATCTGGTACATCTTTATCATTTAGACATTTGGTATATAACTTTGCTAATATTTTTTCTGTTTCTTCACCTGCTTCTTTTAATATATCAATTATAATTCCATCATTACCTGGAGCCTTTCCTTTTTTCATACATTTAATTGCATTTCTCACTTCTTCATTTAAAATTCTGGGCAATTCGGAAGATGTAATAGATATAGGAGGTACTTGTTCTTTATTACTATATAATTCTTGATAAAAATCTTCTACCAATTTCATAATGTCATCCCTCTTTTTAGTAATAATTCCATCTTTTTTCCTTATTGCAGATATAAATTTCCTACCAATACCAAAATGTTGTTTTACATTCTTAAGACTTTTATTTTCTTCTACAGCTTTTCTTGCTAGTTCACAGTTATACTTTCTTATATCATTTTCAACTCTTTTCCGCACCATTTTACAAAATTCGAGATATTCAATTCTTTTTAATGCATCATTCTTGCATATCTTCATATTCCTTCTTTTCTTCATAAGTTCTCTAGTCTCAGTAGAAATTTTATTAGTCAATTGCTGCTTTTTTCTACCAGCTATCTTTGTTGCAGTTTTTAAAAGTGTATCAGTTATTTTCATATTAATTTCATTCAAATCTGAATCATGTTCAAAATCTACTAATACTTGAAACCGATTTGTAAGTTCTAATTTAAATTCATTAGAATGTTTCTGAAGATTAGGAATATCAACTGTAAATATAGTTTTTCTTAATAATTTTTGTATCTCTAGTTTTACATTAACATGTATCTTACCCCTTACTAATCGATGATCACTTCCTGTGTTAAATTTATTAAGAACATTACAATCTTGAAATATGTATTTCCTGTTAGTCAAAATATAATCCAATTCTGCTGTACCTTCATTTGGATGCTTCCATGTCCATTTCCTTCTAACATTTTTCTCAAAAAAAGAATTCATAATATAAAGTTTTTCCTTCTCTGCAAACTCCACAAGTCTATGTCCTCTCTCATTTCTATTACCATAACCAAAATTACCTACAACACTTTCATCTTTCATTTGTTTACCAATTCTAGCATTAAAATCTCCCATAACAATTTTAAAATGTTGTTTACTCTGATCAAAAGCCTTTTGTACATCCATATAAAAATCTTCTACTACTTCATCACTGTGAGAACTTGTTGGGGCATAAACCTGAATTATCTGCATTTGATATCTGCTATTAAGTTGTATAACAAATCTTGCCACTCTGTCTGATACATCATCAATCTCCACAATATTGTTCTTCCACTTTTTATTTATAATGAATCCTACTCCACTTGTATTTCCAATATTTGTGCCTTTATAATAGAGCATATGTCCACTTTTTAAATCAATTGTCTCTTCACCTTTTCTTCTAACTTCACAAAGTCCAATAATATCCCATTTAATATAAGAGAGTTCTTCTTCTAATTCTTGCAATCTTCCTTCACTTGAAAGTGATCTGCAGTTGTAAGTACCTAAATAAAAAGTCATCATCAAATGGCAGCCTGGGTCTGCCTCCAGGATATTCTTAGCACCCTCCGCCTTCGGCCACCAACCGCTGCCTTGGTTGGTGACTTTACAGCCTCCTGGGATTAAGGGCCATGCTTTATTTTTGTCTGTCATAATTGTATAATTGGGAAAAATCTTTATCATTTACACAAACATTCATTCTGCCTTGTCAGGCACTGAGAAGAAAGACCATGGTGTTTCTTGATCTTAAACTCAGAGGTAAAAAGCCAATAAACTCACCACGCTGGCTAATGCGTGTTGGTGAGCAGCCCATCCATGTTCATATACTATATGAATAAACATATAGTAATAACAGCTGCAATGACAAGAACGTATGGAGTGGACATTAGGAATTTGCCCTGCTCAGTTCCTTTAAGGCCTCCAAGAGGAATCAAAGGGTCTTTTTTCAGTTAATAGCAAACTCCTTTCTGCAGCCATATATATATATATATTATAGTAACTTCTTCCAGTTATTTTTATTAACCTAACATACTTTTATCTCTTATGAAATTATTTATAAATATAAAATTTATTTGAATATTTTAATATATATATATATATATGTGAGTGTGAACCTTAAATAATACATACATAATTGTCAAGCTTTTAAGTAAATGCCAGATTTGAAGTTGAGAATAAATACTTTTATATATATATTTTATTATTAAATTTTAATGTCTATTCAACAATTTTTATTTGAATTAAGCATGAAGTTGTAACAAAACACAAGGAGATTCATTCGGTTTCTGATTAATTATAAAGAAGAAAAAAAATCATTTCTCTTTAAATAACTATTTCTTTTATAAATATTACTGTTCAATGTTTGTAATTAAATATTAACTCTTCCAAATTAAGATAAATTTACGGATTAAAAGACTATAAGGAAAATATTTTAATTTTCTATTAAATCTTAACAGAAATAGCAATATAAAAGAAAAGAACGTCTGTTTGAGTTTTTTGGAAACTACATTATTTTAAAACTTCGTTATCTCACCTATAAATAAATTTAAAATAATTATATATATAAAGAATATTACAATGTGGAGTGAGTAAAAAGACAACATTATATCGTAACGGTTTTGAAACCACCTTACATGCTATTTTGAAATATTTTGAAATATTGGTTGTATAGAACGTCTACTGATAATAGAAAAATGGAGAATAAGAACATCAATATTCAAAGAATATTTACTTTATATTATATCAATCAAATCACTGTATATTATTAACAGTATTTCAATTAAGGATAGATAAATCATCATTATACCAATGGATTAATAATATACTTCATGAGAAACCTTCATTAGGATTATGAACTACAGACTTAAATATCTACTCTTAACTCTGGAAAATAAGTTTTTCTTTATTTATTTATTTATATTATAATAATACTTATAATATTTTAATATGTTTATGATTATTATTATTATTATTATTATTATTATTATTAGTATTATTATTATTATTATTATTATTATTATTATTATTATTATTATTATTATTATTATTATTTCAAGTTTGGCATTATTATATCTTAATAGGAATATCTAAATTTAATATTAAATATAAATTAAAAGCTTGACATAATTCATCAAATTAAATGAAGCATATAAAAAATAATTATTATTTAACAGATATTTTAAACAGGATTATATTATATTTACTATATAATATAATAATATTAAATCATGCTTTCACACTTCCAAGATAAAGCTATAACAACAAATTGAATACTAAATTAAATGGCTGTGCACTTTTAATGTATTTTATTTTATTAAATACATATAATATATAAGTTATACTTTTGTAAATAGTACTTATATATTAGTAATTATGAAACATATAAATAAGAACTGTAAATAAATTAATGTTATATAAATTATTAATTTTTGAATCTAGATATTGTTTTTATATATCTGTTAATTTAAGTTATATTCTTTACTTTTGAAAGTTTATTATTGTATTGAATTTTATCATAGGATATTAGATAGGAACATTATTTATTAATATTTTAAAATGGTAAATTTCATCTGTATTTATTTATTAATATTTTATTTATCTTTTACATTATATTTTTATTGTTTATTAAATATTGAATTATTAATTTGATCTCTTTGTCTAATCATTATTAAATTATATTATATATATGTTAGTATTATAAATATCATATGAATATTAATTACTTGTTAATGCTTATATAAAGGCATATTAAATAATGACTTGTTTTGAAATTATCTTTGAAAAGAGCTAATTACAAATTCTCCATGAGTTTAAATATCGTGGTATAATGGTGACTGAAAGAGGGATCAGAGATGGATGAACTAGTCTAATTATATCAAAATTTATTTAAAAAGTATTGAGCTAGCATAATAAAGATGGATGTAATCATGGATGTAGTATTTCATCAATTCATTTCTAGCATTCTACTTGATGATCCAAAGTCTGATTGTAGTGAAATGCATTTCCTTTTTCTGGTGAATTTAATCATTTCATTATATTTAACAAGCCCAACTTAGACTTTAAATATAATTGATTCCATTATATTTGGCACATCAACTGGGGCTATTAGATATAATCAATTCCATTATATTTGGTGAGCCCAACTGTGAAGCATTTAATCAATGATTTTCAGGCATTAAATATAATCGATTCTGTTATGTTTGGCTTATTAAATATATTCAATTCTGTTATGTTATACATATATAAGTATGGAAGGAAAAAACAAGAAATCTATATATGAAAGTTATATTACAACACACTGTTAAATAAATTTGACCAATGAAATAAAATATATATTGATATATTTTGCCAAAAGTTATTTTGTAATTTAGTTACACCATAAATTATTGCTGATGTAAGAATTGATAAACTATCCTGTTTTGTAAGATTCGATTTAAAATTGAACAATCTTTCAATTATCCAACAAAAGTTATCAAAGTCATGAAAAGAGAGTGCAGAAAACAATAGAAGTAACTAAATATGTTAACATCTCATGATGTGAAAATCTCTGAGTGTATATTTAAAAAACTGTTGCATCACACATAAGTCACATATTTTAAACTTTAAAAAATATAATAAATTTTGTATTTTTATGACAGGAGCAAATACAGATTTCTTATTAATTTATAGTACTGTAATATATTTTCTAAAAGTAAAATGTAAAAATAATAAGGATCATGTAAAAAATAAAAAAAATATCTATTACTTAATATAATATTGTTCACCATATATTCACTTACAAATATGCATATGTTGATATTTAAATTATTTAAATTTATATAGTAAATTAAAAATATATTTAGTGATTTATTAATTATTAAAATATTTTACACTATTAGACATGTATGAGTTTGTGCACATGTGTGTATATTTAATATAGGCCATTTTTATACTTGTAAACTAAATTACATCAGGTTACTTTGTTTTTCCAGTTTAAATTATTATTTTTAAATGAATTTGTTAAAACACCTCACTTTACATAAATATAATGCAATGTGTTTATCTGTTATTCTTTCCATATAGACATGACATACATATAGCTAACTTATCAACTCATTGTTTTTTTTTGATGAAGGATAATGCAAAATTATCTCATAAGAAAAGGTATAGTCAAGATATTGTCATCATTGGATAACATAATAAACTAACTGTAGACATTCCATTGATTCCACTTAGACTTCAGGCCACTAAGTTGTCATGTCCACATTTGTGCAAGCTAATGTATACACAAATTAGTGTCAGGCTTTGTGAATTAAAACTCCAGAACACTGATCCAGTAAAAGGTGACTTCTGTCTTGACTTCAGCTACATCATATTCATGTTTATTTTCTGTCCTGGTCTGGACAACTCTGCTAGGTAGCTACCATTTGCGAGCTATAATTATAGCAAACTACTAAAACATTACTAGCTAAATTGTTTAATTTTTTATCAACTCATCCTATATAGTGAGCTGAAGTGACAAAAACACTAAACTAAAATAAAAAAATATCTTTTTATCTTGATTAATAACAGTTTTCATTTTATTAAAAGCAACATTGAAATTTTTATCAAAGTATAATCTAGAAAGACTTGTTCATGAATAAAAAATTACTCATTTATTAAAAAAATTTCAACATAGATATTAGAAATTTTTTACAATTATTAGGTCTATTTTAACATAAACATGCTTGTTTTTAATTTCAAAATCAGAATACAATATTAATATTTATTAGACATTTTAAAATTGCTTAATTTATAATAAAATTATATTAAATAACGTGAAAGCTAAACACCTTCAAACAGATACGCTTTTAAAAATGCTTACATGACAGCCAATCAGATGGAATAATGGCATCACATGGGACTCTAAATTCTAAAACACAAGCCAGAACTATTAGAAAAAGATAGGATCCCATCTTAATCTATGCCTCAATTATATTTAAATAAGCCAGACTCAAGCATTTTGAACTAAGTGTGTAAAGCTTAAATACCTTCACATTTAATCCACTAAATATTATATATATAAATTAACAATGCAAAATCATCCGATTTACAATGAAGAAATATTTTTAAATCTAATGAAATGATATTAATAAATGTAAATATATTAAATTTAAGTGTAAACAGATAATATAATAACGTGAAAGCTAAACACTTTCAAACAGATATGCTTTTAAAAATGCTTACATGACAGCCAATCAGATGGAATAATGGCATCACATGGGACTCTAAATTCTAAAACACAAGCCAGAACTATTAGAAAAAGATGGGATCCCATCTTAATCTATGCCTCAATTATATTTAAATAAGCCAGACTCAAGCATTTTGAACTAAGAATGTGAAGCTTAAATACCTTCACATTTAATCCACTACATATTATATATATAAATTAACAATGCAAAATTATCTGATTTACAACGGAGAAATATTTTTAAATCTAATGAAATGATATTAATAAATGTAAATATATTAAATTTAAGCATAAACAGATAATATAATAACGTGAAAGCTAAACACCTTCAAACAGATATGCTTTTAAAAATGCTTACGTGACAGCCAATCAGATGGAATAATGGCATCACATGGGACTCTAAATTCTAAAACACAAGCCAGAAGTATAATATAATAAAATTATATTATAAATTCAAAATTATTTAATCTTTTACTATGATTATTTTATTCCAGAAAAATATCTACAAAACTTTGCCTGTGTTTATATGCACACATTATGTTATTGCATACTATGTAACAAAAGTATTACAATATATTTATTGTTAATAGATGAAACCATGGTTGTATAAGGTTATTGTTAAAATTTGGGTTTTTGTCTAGTATTGTATTGTTTTTTAGTTTTATATTATATATTTATTGTGTCAAATATTTATTTGTAATGTTTTATCATTAATTCACTGCAATTTTTAAAATAGAATTAAATACAACTCTAGCATTAATGCATACAATTATTTAGATAACTTAATCAAGACTAGTAGTATAAATGGCCATTATTTGTTGAATGTTAATCATTGGCTTGCCTAGCCAATTTTTAGCCTAATTAAATTTTTGCATTATAAAAGCTTAGTATAAATATAATGTCAAATTGTGAAAGACATTTTTTAAAATGCAAATATGATTAAAATAAAAAATTAATGTTAATGTGAATTTATGATTATATTCTATCTACACTTCTATAAGTTTTTACAGTTTTTCAGGAACATGTAGCAGAATAAAATGAGAAACTAGTAAATTATTCATATATACAATTTATTTATATAATCTATTTTTTGACGATGAAAGTAATTGTTTATAGCAAGGAGTACATCAATTATTAGGAAAATGTGGCAATGGTAATTAAATAAAATCAGACAATACTGTAAATGTTAATACTAAAAAAATTTTGAAATGCTTATTTAATTTCCCAAAAAAAGTAATTAAAGGTTGGTAATCACAATAAGAACTAAATAACATTTACAAATTTTTGGATGAGTTAATAATAGTAATGAAAGAATAAAAGATATGAAATATCTCAAAATTTAATGCCATATATATCTTTTTGATTGAACAATAATATTAACAACAATTGTGTAATTTGATCTGAAAAGGAAATATTTAACTGAAGTGGACTATAAAGCCAGCATAAAAGTGAACAGTGTGTGAAAATGTGAAAATGTGTAATAATATGAGAAAATCATTAAATATAAATATATAGAAGAATGAAAAATTATCAATGAGAACATTGACAATTAGTAGATTGTTATAATTTGTGTATGGCCATATTGCTAAAAGTGATGATAATGCATGGGTAGATAAATACTCAAACTTTTTTGAAGATAGTATGAAAACTTTTATGTGACCTGATGTTAGAAATGATAAAAAAATAAAAAAAAGATCAATATAAAGTTGAAAAAAGTCATGTATAAAAGCATGTGGGATAAACATTGAAAGATTTTGTCCTAAATTTAATTAATATTGTTTGAAAATGATGATAATAAAGTTGCAGGGTACTTACCTTAAATTTATAGTTCACATTTTTTGTTTTAATAAAATTTTGATAAATAATTCACAATATTAACCAAGAAGATGTATGACTTTTATAGAACTACTTTGTAAAAACTCATGTTGTAATACATTTATTAATTGATTTTTTATCAATTAAATTTTAGTTTTTGCTATTAAAGCTTTGGCGATTTTATATTACTAGAGCTATTAATATATGGTGTATCTGAATTTAGTTCAGTCCCATATGGCTATTTGAGTTAGATAGCTGGATTTTTGGACATTTAAATGTCTGAAACTTTCAGATTTTCTTCTCAATAGTTAGGCATTGATAAAATGCTAGACTGTTCTAGTATTTTTAATCCCTAACGCCTCACTGATGATGCTAGATGAAGAAACCATGGTCTGGGGTTGAGGGTATTTTAAAAGCTTGATAAGAGTGTGTATTTTTACGTACTCTATATATTACATTTATTAAACAAGTTGGTCAAATGAGCTTTCGCAGTTTATTTGTTTATTGTTAATACAATTTAGATGATATAGAAATAAAACAAACTAACTCCCTTTTAAAACTTGTTTGTATATGACTATAATCATGAAAAAAAATCCAACGTTTCAACTATTTTATATAATCTTTTTCAAGGTACACTAAAATAAAATAAAATAATTGTCTTGCATTGTTAGCCGAGAGGTATCGCAGTCGCCATGCAAGCAAGTAGTTGGTTGCAGACGGTTGTGGGTTCGCGTCCCGGCCGATGCTATGACACATGGAAAAAAAATAAAATAAAATAAAATATATATATAACAAATAACACATATTTCGAAAAATATATATATACATATAAAAAACATGTTTTAAAAAGGAGTTAGTTTGTTTTATATCTATATTGGATATTTATGAACTATTTTGAAAAAAAACTGTGTGTTTTATATACTAAATTATTTAATTTCGTTGATGTTCAGATAAAGCTTGTGAAGATTTTACTTAAATAAATAGCATTTAAAAAGTCCATTAATATTGACAAGGTTTCAATAAGATTTCCACATTATTAATAACTACAAAACTAATGTTATATATTTTAAAGCAACACAAGATGATACAATGCATGAATATTTTATGCATGAATTTATTTAAAAGCATAATAATCGAAATGACTATTAAATTTTTGTATGAATTATTTTTTCATATTTTTATGCTAAAACAGGTATTTAATTTATTGCAATTAAAAAATTAAAAATAGGAAAATCTTTTGGGCAACATTAGTTAAACAACAGAAAAATAGTAATTGCAGAAAATGTTTTATTTATAGATAAAGTCTAATTAGCAACAATACAAAATATTTAATAAAAATTTCTCAAGTGATAAAAAGCAAATATGAATATAAGTTTTTTTATTATTGGAAAAAGTGCCACATTTTTTACAATTTTCAAAAAAAAATAGAACAAGATTAATAGTAAAATATAAAATTTGGGTGTGTCTTTAATGATATATATATGAACTAATCCACTGAACAATAAATGAAAGTAGATAGCTAGATAAACTAGTAAATAGTTATTTTAAAAAATAAATATATACTGTAATAGACAGTAAAATGAAAGATTAAGACTGGAAAATCTCTTCATAGAGTAGTGCCACCCAATAGAAGCCCAAGCAAGCCTTCTGGCATCCAATGATTATTCTGGCTTGCACTAAGTGGCACTAATGTATGGAGAGTTTTGCCTGTTTTAATAATTATGAGCAAGCATAAAAATGGTGATCATGTGATGTTTAGTGGTATAACTGTGAAACATATATGTAAAAAGATTGATAAAAAATAATTTCATCAAGGAATATTTATCTTATTAATTTCTAGGCAAATGATTAATTGTAATGATTTGCACATAGAATGATGGATAAATAAATATGAAGAAGAATGGGTGTCAGATAAATGATAATTCAGTTAATAAAATGTGATTTGGATATTTATAAAGATCAGGAGACAGTCATTTTAACTGAAAGTGGACAAATGTGGTAAATTAAAAAATGGATTACCTATTCAGAAACAGATTGGTACTTAAATTAGAAACAAAAAATAATCCCCAATATTTTGTTTCTTGTTTCAATATACATTATATATTGAAATTAATTCTTTCTACAAAATAAGAATAATTTACATATGACAAAAACAGTAGAAGTATTTTAATAAATATGCAAATAATATGCAGTTTTTAGTGTGAATAATAATTTAAGAGTCAAATATAAAATAAAGCTACATAATAATAAATAAATAGTTATAGAGCAAATATGTTAAGCATAGGTAGTGAAAAGCAATCCATTTTTATAAAATTTACAGTCTAATAACATAAATTAAATAGATTACTATTTGAAATAATGATAACCATTAAATATGTGACAATCTGTTCTTGATGTGGCAATTATAAATGTTTATAAATCAGACATTTATCAAATTATTTTAACAAAGTTGAAAATGGTATTCTTTTTGAACAAAATAAACATATAATAATATTGTAGTTGAAGAAAAAGTAACATTTTCTCTCTAATTAATAAGCCAATGTGGACATAAATAGTTAGACAATGATTCGGATAATTTTCTCCATAAAATAACTTTATATTGTCAGTTTTAATATTGAATGTCTACAAAACATTATCAGAAAATTCTGAGCTTAGATATTTAAATTTGTTTAAAACTGTAATTTAGATTAATTAATATTTTGAGGGAAATCCAAAAGATATATTGCATCACACTTCAGTGATTCATTTACTTGCCAGAATAATGTGATGGAAAGATAAAACAGAAATCACTTTGCATAAATAACTTAGCATTGTGCAAGAACTAGACATTTTGAAAAACGTTGTTTAAAGAACTTTTTGACAGACTAATGTGAATTGGAATAATAATTATTATAGTATGTTAGAATATGAATGCAATTAAAGAAATTTTCAATATTAATCATTACCATTTAATATTTCTATAATTACTTAAATTAATGCTATGTAATAAATTGGGCTAAATTTATTTGACAGTTACTGCATTCTTTCATTTATTATTAATTTTCACATTACATCATAATATTGGAAAAATATCCCAAAATTGGTGACTCAGCAGAAGCCTACCTCATATCTTATTATAATTGATGTAGATTAGATGCAATAAAATTATTGTTTTTGTATTTATAATATATATATATATATATATTGTAACGGGATATATATATGCGTTACATTCAAATTTTAATAGTAACTTTTTTTATCTAATACAGAATTTAAAACCAACTGTCAAAATGCACAAATAACGAATTATTAATTTATTAATATGTTAGATTGATTTAAATATTAAAATAAGCTTTAAAAAATAAATAAATTATAAAATCGAAGCAAAGATTCTAATCTTTAAACAAAATATATAATAAAAACCTTTTTAATAATAGCGAAGATTTTTTTTTAATTATAAAAAATTACAAACAGATCTTTAAGGCAAAATCACAATTAAAAAAATGATTACGAAATAGATGAGTTCCCGCACAGAGATGGAGACACAGACCTCAGTGGAAAAATTTACTTAGCCTTAAACCCAAAATCTACTTGGCCACAAACTGAATTAACCAATAAAATATAAATAATGAAATATGTTTGATGAATCCGTGCATTCCAGAGATAAGGTGCCTGATGACTATAAAAAGAAAAATCCAAAGGAATAATTAGTTGGAGAAAATCAGAAAATTAAAACTTTAAATTCAATTGTCTTTGTTGAAAGCAGAAAATTTTTAAAGAATTATTGTCACCATCACTAAGAATGTAGTCAGCGTCAATGGGCTTCCTTCGGTGTGGCCGGCTGAAGGTAGCTTTCCTATTCACAGATCCCTGGATCGAACCACTGGAACTGTCTTCATAAAACATCTTCAGAAATCAATATAATTCTTCATAGATCTTCGTCATGAAGAAACAAGCTCGGACAAAGGAAAGTATAATTTATAAATAATTGAAATATCAAATATAATCTCTTAAATTTAAGATCTTCGAACTTTATTTGTTTCTAAAAATGAACTATAAACTTTCTTTCCTGAACAAACCTGAACTTTATCTTTTATAAACTTTTCCATTTTAAAACTCTGATCAAAAGTTAATGTAATCTTTTAAAATATATATTGTTTTTTTTTTATTATTCATGTTTAATTAATATCTGTTTGTAATAGGGAAGGGGTTTGCGATTGCAAACTTAAATTCAAAAATAGAAACGTATATTGTCATTTGTGCATTATTAAATTTAAAAAGAAAAGTAGGTTATATAAATTTGTAGTAAAAAAAAATAAGTTAAAATATAAATGTTATCTTAAAAATGATTTTAAAACCTTAAGTAAACTAAATATTTTCTTGTTATTAAATAAATAAAATGATTTAAATGTTAGTTGAGTATAGATGGCTGCTAGACTAGTTTAAATATATGTTAGTTTAAAGGGGTTTTGATTTCAGACTTTGTTTCGTAGTTGTGTCAATGCTGGTGGAGAGATATATGGACATTTATATCTATGTAATGTGAAGTGTGTTAGCACCTAGGGCGACAAGTCCACTGAATGCATGACCCCAAAAAGGTAGTCATACTGTTGAAATGGACGCGGACGTATTTCCTGCACCATTGACCCCTTCCAGCTCTATGGATTTTGGACAATAAGCCGGCAAGATAAGACCGCTCTCCCATCCACATCGTAGCATTTCTTTTTATTATTTTATGTGCATGTTTCCTTCGCCTGACAGATGCACATTCATGCAGGACGAAGGCCATGTTTTATCCAATAATATCACGCTGCTCAGATGCACATTCTTGTTGATGTGATTCTATGCTAACATGTTCATATTGCATTGGTTGCTGATATATATCTGGAAGCGAGTATTGGTGTGGGTGCATATTTTTAGTCTGGAGTCAAGTGATTTGAAAATTTGTGAGTGTGTATAGGTAGCTCATTTATACTCAACATTTCTAAGATTAAGAATAAAAGTTAAAAACAAATAAATAATATTTAATGAAACAGAATAAAACAATTTTCTTCTTTTGTTATAAAAATTATTTTTTTAAGTTTGTGCATTATTAATTATCTACATAAATAAAATCTTTTGTGTGTTAATAGTACTGGCAGTGATCTAGTGATTGTTTTTTTTTCTAATCTTTATTAAAAATATGTTTTAATAAATATATTAAGTTTATGCATCTACTTGAGCTAGTGACTTGGGCTGGCGGTCGCGGTCTTAACAGCACATATCTGTCGACTTTATAAATTTTCTAGGTTCAAATCGGCCTAAATGACGCCCTGTTTGGCTGATACGGTAAGACTGTAACTTTATCATCATCCCCGACTGTTATAATATGTATATATATATGCAGTATAATATATAGTGGTAATGTCCAACAACATATTTGCCTTGTCACAAGTTATATACATATAATTTATTATATAAAATTGTATGTATTGAATTAGACAAATTCTAAAAAGCGATTTCAGAATGGAATTGTTTATTCATCTTGTAAAAGCCGATTGTTTGGAAGTGTCCACAGTGGAAGAAATTATTTTTTTTTAAATTAAAAATTCTATTACCAAATATTTTGATGACGACATTATATTGTATTGCTTTTATTCATATAAGTTTCCCTACATTAAGTGTATTTATAAGAATGATGAAACATTAGAATAACAAATAATTATAACATATATTTACCCTACAGACACAGATTTTTTATAAATGTGATATATTGTTATTTCAACATAATTACTAGTTTTTTAATCATAGGCTCATTTATTAAGAATATCAATATCAAATATTATTTAAAATTTTAAGAATTGATCAGTAGTATTTTATAACCCATTGACAATCATATAAAAGATGTAATGCAGTATCAATTATTCCATTACTTTTGGTATATAAAAATAGCATATAAATGAAAGAGACCATCTTATTACATTGAGAATAGTTCAATGCAATTTAAAACTTTTTAAATTGTTTGAATTTAAATCAAAAAGATTTATATTTTATTGTAATAGTTTATTCTATAAAAATTACTGCAACTCACCAAATCTGCAAACTCATTTATTCTCAAAGTAAATAAAATACCATTTTTCTGGTTATTATAGTTCACATCCTCAACATAATCCAAATTATCAAGATAGGTATTGTATCTTAAATCATCTTCTTCTTCAGTATGATAGTATTTACGATATTTTAATTTCCAGGCAGCCCATGAAGGATCTTCTACAACAATTGGTTGTGGGGGGTTACATGATGTTGCTAATTTCAAGATTGTAAGACCAAATATCAGTAAAACCGTGATCATCTAATAAAGTAAAATGTCAATTAGGGCATTAATTTTCTAATAAAATATTGCACTACTACCATAATTATTCACACACATTATAAAATTATTAGCTAATAACTAGACAGATGTCAAATGCAAATTACATGGCACAATTCAAGTTTAACTAAATTATTGTGTATATAATTTTTTATGAATGAAATCTTTAATGATTTGATATAAAATTTATCATGAATACAGATTAATATTATATATTGCTTAATTAATGTTTGTTGAGTCATGTATTACATATATATATATATATATATATATATATATATATATATATATATATATATATATATATATAAAATCCATTATCAATTCACTGCAGGATGAAGGTCTCTCCAAGTTCAATCCACCTTTTCCTATTGTTAGCTTCTCTTCTCCACCTCACCCCTGCACACTATCTTATTTCATCCACCCATCTCACATGTGGTCTCTTTCTGGGTCTTTTACAATCTCTTGGACTCCAGTTTAAAATTTCAATTGTCCATCTGTTATCATCTCTTCTAACAATATGTCCAGCCCAACTCCACTTCAGTCCTTTAATTTTTTCAATGAGGTCAGTAACACCTGTTTGTTCTCTTACCCATACATTGTGTTTTCGATCCCTTCTTGTTATTCCCAACATGTATCTCTCCATACTTCTTTGAGTGGTCTGAAGTCTCTGTATTGTGCTTCTATTAAGTGTCCAAGTCTCAGATCCATAAGAAAGAACTGGCAAAACACATTTATTAAAAACCTTCCTTTTCAAACACATAGGCATATTTCCTTGTAGTATCAAGTTATTTCTACCAAAAGCACTCCAACCAAGTTTAATTCTATGATTAATTTCAACCATTATATTTCCATCTGTATTAATAATCTGACCAAGGTATTTGTAACTGTTAACTTCTTCTAACTCATCATAATCAATTTTTATTTTCATATTTTGAGAAAATCTATTAAATATTACTTTAGTCTTTTTAACATTTATCTTTAGTCCTACTTTCCTACTTTCATCTGATAACTCCTGCAACATTTCCTGTAATGCTAAAGCATTATTTGCAAAAACAACTACATGATCTGCAAAATTTAAATGACTTAAATAATCTCCATTTACTTTCACTCCTTTAGCTTCCCATTTTAATCCACAAAAAACTTCTTGCAGCACTACTGTAAAATGTTTTGGAGATATGGAATCACCCTGTCTTACACTCTTTTCAATGTTAATTTTCCTACTGTCAATATGTAATCTAATTGTTGCTGTTGCATTTTTATAAATATTCTTCAAAATATGGCAATATCCTGGATCTACACCTTGATGATCCAATGCTTTAATCACCAAAGGAAAGTTTATAGAATCAAATGCCTTTTCATAGTCTACAAATCCTAACCATAATGGCAACTCATATTCATTTGTCCTTTCTATAATTTCTCTCAATACCTGGATATGATCTACTGTACTAAAACCACTTTTAAATCCTGCTTGTTCTCTTGGTTGGTGGAAATCCAGTGTTTTCTGTAGATGAGTTGTAATTACCTTAGTAAAAATTTTGTATAAAACTGATTAAAGACTGATAGGTCCGTAATTTCTAATATTTTCTTTATCGTCTTTCTTAAATATTAATATTAATACTGCATGCTTCCAATCATCTGGTACATCTTTATCATTTAGACATTTGGTATATAACTTTGCTAAAAAAATTTCTATTTCTTCACCTGCTTTTTTTAATATATCAATTACAATTCCATCATTACCTGGAGTCTTCTTTTTTTTCATAAATTTAATTGCATGTCTCACTTCCTCATTCAAAATTCTGGGCAATTCCGAAGATATAATATGTATATGAGGCACTTGTTCTTTATTAATATATAATTCTTGATAGAAGTTTTCTACACATTTTATGATGTCATCTCTCTTTTTAGTAATAATGCCATCTTTTTTTCTTATTGCAGATATAAATTTTCTATCAATACCAAAATGTTGTTTTACACTTTTTAGACTTTTATTCTCTTCTACAGCTTTCCTTGCTAGTTCACAAGTATACTTTCTTATATCATTTTCAACTCTTTTTCACACCATTTTACAAAATTCGAGATATTCAATCCTTTTTAATGCATCATTGTTTTATATCGTCATACTCCTTTTTTTCTTCATACATTCTTTTGTCTCAGTAAAAATTTTATTGGTCAATTGTCACCTTTTCTACCAGCTATCTCTGTTGCAGTTTTTAAAAGTATATCGCTTATTTTCCTATTAATATCATCAAATCTGAATCATGTTCAAAATCTACTAATACTTGAAACCAATTTGTAAGTTCTAATTTAAATTATATATATATAATAAATAAAATATCCGTTAATTAAAAACAATATTGTAATTATAATTGAAATAATATTTTTAACGGTTTATAAACAATTACAAACAATCTTAAAATCCACAGAAGTACATTCGGTTAATTTCTAACCTGCCTCAACTGCCATTAAATTCAAAAACCAAAAGCGGAAGCAAACGTCATCAATTCAAATTCCACGAATTTTGTATTTTAATGTTAGAAGCCTGTCGATTCATTAAATGTGTTTTATTCCTGTTTATAAAAATTGCCTCTTTAATTTTTCTTTTACTATGGTTTCTCTCTTCATGAAGAATTTTCACATTTTCAAAATTAAATTTAAATTTATATTTACATGTTTTTTCGTGATCAAAATAAACTGAAGAAGATATTAAATCACCATTATTTTTATTTTTTACATGCTTATATAACAATTCATGTTCCTTCAATCTTTTCTCAATACTGCACCTAGATTCACCTATATATGATAGCATACAATCACAAAAAATTTGATATATGACATTACTTTTTTGCTTGAAAGGTATGACATCCTTAGAATTATTGACTAATTTATTAATATTGTTTGGAACGTAGAATGAAACATTAAACACATTCTTATATAAATCCTTAAAAAATTTTACTTGTGGATTTGAAATAAATGGAATAGATATCCATTTTTTATTATTAGTCTTCATTTCTTTTAAATTATGATAATTTTTTTAAAATTGACATAAAGTATTGTTTATTTGTTCCATTTTATAACCGACGTCAATCAATTCCCCGGCAAATATCTCAATATTTTTTTAGTTTATCACTTTGGTAACGATATAATTTTTCATTCCGAAACAAAAAGGATTTAAAACTTTCCATCTTATGCATCATTGGTACTTTTGATTTATAATTTATATATCCTCTTTTTTGTAGTGGCTTAATTATTAGTTTATAATTTAATATACTCTTATCTCTTGTGATCTTTAAATCTAAATAGTTAAACAGGACAATAAGATTAACTATTTAGATTTAATGATCACAAGAGATAACAGTATATTAAATTATAAACTAATAATTCAGCCAGTGTAAAAAAGAGGATATATAAATTATAAATCAAAAGTACCAATGATGCATAAGATGGCAAGTTTTAAATCTTTTTTGTTTCGGAATGAAAAATTATGTTGTTACCAAAGTGATAAACTGAAAAATATTGAGATATTTGCCAAGGAATTGATTGATGTGGGTCATAAAATGGAACAAATAAACAATACTTTATGTCAATTTTAAAAAAATTATGATAATTTAAAAGAAATGAAGATTAATAATAAAAAATGGATATCTATTCCATTTATTTCAAATCCACAAGTAACATTTTTTAAGGATTTATATAAGAGTGTGTTTAATGTTTCATTCTATGTTCCAAACAATATTAATAAATTATTCAATAATTCTAAGGAAGTCATACCTTTCAAGCCAAAAAGTAATTTCATATTTTAAATTTTTTGTGATTGTATGCTATCATATATATGTGAATCTAGGTGCAGTATTGAAAAAAGATTGAAGGAACATGAATTATTATATAAGCGTGTAAAAAATAAAAATAATTGTGATTTTATATCTTCTTCAGTTTTCCAAAAAAACATGTAAATATAAATTTAAATTTAATTTTGAATATGTGAAAATTCTTCGTGAAGAGAGAAACCATAGTAAAAGAAAAATTAAAGAGGCAATTTTTATAAATAGGAATAAAACGCATTTAATAAATCGACAGGCTTCTAACATTAAAATACAAGATTCATGGAATTTGAATTGATGACATTTGCTTCCACTTTTGGTTTTTGAATTTACTGGCAGTTGAGGCAGGTTAGAAAGTAACCGAAAGTACTTCTGTGGACTTTAAGATTGTTTGTAATTGTTTATAAACCATAAAAAAATATTATTTCAATTATAATTACAATATATATATATAATCAAAAATCCAAAAGAAAGGTGAAATTAAAGAAAAAATGGATTATATGGAAAGATTATGATAATATCATTATTTCCACTGAATATATAATATATAAAATAACAAGAAGAATAAGCATATAAAATTAATTTATTGCAATACTTATTGTAAATTATAAGTTGCATTATTACCAGGGTTAAACAAAATAATCAGCAGTTTTTCAATGTGACATAAAGAAAAAAAACATTCAGTTGTAAAAAAAAATAAATTAGTTATTCACTACTAATATTAAATCTCTATTTTCAAAAAAATAGTTTGAATGCACTGAATTAAGTCATAAATTATCCAACACCATATAAATATACTGATAAAATTTTGTACATGCTGAACAACATCAAAACTCTCACCATATGTTAGCATATATTGACAAGTGAATTATAAACTAAACTTCAAAAGTAATGTGTAGTGAATAAGTTTTGTGGGTGATACAATCTGCATATACAAATATAAACTGCATAAGAATAAATCAAACATTATTACACTAGAACAAGTAGAAAATCACAATGATGCTGGAAACTGTGATTGGGAACTATAATTATATAAATGTATGATTTAATTTAAATAAAATAATATTACTAAGAAAATTTACAAATTTTTAAACAATTTATAGTAGTGAAATCCCTTCACACTGATTGCCAATTCATAGAACAAATAACTGGAGTATAAAAACATTAACACTATTATTTTTTAAAATATGTATTAAACTTATACTTTAAAGTAATTGAAAAAAATAAAATAATAGTATAATTCCATCTGACAGACATTTTATATATTTAACTTATGAGTGGCTTCTATTTAAATTAATTAACTTATAGTTTCATGAAATTATTTCTTTTACCATAACTAATGTTGGAAAACAATTTTAATAATCAATAGATATAAAGAAATATTAAATTATGAAAAACTCTTATTTCTAAGGTTGAAATAAAAATTAAATGCATAAAGGAAATATGTTTTAAAAGAGAATTTTTATTTTAAAAAACATTCATTTTATATAAAGTTATTTATATAACAATATTATATACAAATGTATATACAGTGACCATATTAAAATCCTTTTTTATTTATGTTTTCTTTTCAGTCTTTTTGTTAAATTTAATTTGCTTTCTTTCATGTTGCTTTATTTTTTTTAAGCTTCTTCATTAACAATTAATTTCAAGGTAACATACACTCCTAACATTGTCCATATTCTAATATCACATTTTCACTACTTAAATAGGCTTTGTTTTTTATGTTTTGAATTTATTCATTTATAAAACAATGTAACACTGGGAATAAGACAGTCATGTTTTTGAACAGAAGCAAGCCAAGCTATATATTGTTTTAGATCTATTGTTTTATAGTATTTTAGCAAACCAAATATGTGGTGTCCATTGAAACATGTTCACCTTTTAGTTAAAACACATTATATAGTTTCTATGCAAAATACATGTTAATATGGTTTTTAAGTAATAGTAAAATGAATCTTGGTCTAAATACCAAACTTATTTTTTCTTTTCTTTTCCCAGCTGAACTTTTGCTTAGTACTCTTCAGCAGTTAAATCAACAGTAACTGCCAATATTTTTATTATCAGGTGAACAAAGAGTAATTGCTTTTATGTTTTTTTAACAATTTGGATAGACAATGATGGCTACTTGCAAACAATTCTAGTCAACAAATTTAACTTGATATATATCTTATTTTTGGAACAGTACTGTATCTCATCCAGTGATATATTGTTCCTTATATAACTGCATTAAACCTTGACTAAGTCTGCAAATTTTTACAAAAATATCCTTTTTTTATTTTTCAATTAAATAAATTAATCATAATTTTGACATTCACCTTTAAGCTTTTTTTACTTATTCCAATGGAAAATCATTTGTATTGCATCAGGAAGCATTTGAGGAAATATATAAAAGATAATTTTGACTTACATGAAATGAAAAAAGGTAAAATATTTACTTAAATTATGTTTGTATATAGAAAATATTAAATAAAAATTAACATATTTAAACAGCTTTAATGCACACTGAAGCTGTTCTTAATGCATTTAAAATTCCAGTGAAAAATAAAAAGTTATCCAGAAACTGGC
The DNA here is from genome assembly GCA_028023455.1 of Epiperipatus broadwayi. Classification (NCBI taxonomy): domain Eukaryota; kingdom Metazoa; phylum Onychophora; class Udeonychophora; order Euonychophora; family Peripatidae; genus Epiperipatus; species Epiperipatus broadwayi. The sequence goes on along the minus strand of JAQFVV010012605.1, from coordinate 1,292,179 downwards.
AACTAAAACAAAACTAGAAAATTATATATTACAAATTTTTATAAATGAAAAATATGCTATATTAAATCATAGTATTATTAAATGTAAATGGTTAAAAAAAGATATTAAGCCATCAATTATTAAAACAAATACACAGGTTAATTTTTATGTTTTTTAAATAACCATAAGAAAAAACAATCAATGAGTAAATATTAAAAATAATAGAAAATGCCAAAGAATAGAGAAAATCTTTTGGTATAAATTTTGAAATATAAATATTAAGCAACATATACACATATATTATAAATAAACCATTTATTTTATATAGCACCATGTTTATAAACTGTAATATTAATAGTCAGCATTAAGCTATTGCACACACGCTTTGTAGATTTTTAACTATAAACAAATGAATACTGCCACTTCAAACACAAGATATGTCTTTGGAAAAGATGGAATGGCATCTATTTTTTTAAACACAAATGCTTATGTATGGGCAAATCTTAAGCATTTGAAAGTAAATGTGGAAACATTTTAAATAATCCCTTTAAATTATTTTACATGCTTCACCAGCATTATTCATTCAAGCATGTAAAAGTAGTTTAAAGTGATTATTTAATATCTTCATGATCTCACTTTCAAATGCTTAAGATTTGCCCATACATAAGGGTTTGGGTTTGAAAGGATAGATGCCATTCTATCTTTTCCAAAAACTAATCTTGTGTTTGAAGTGAGAGTTTTCCTTCATTTAAAAGAAAAATCTATAAAGCACATGTGCAATAGCTTAATGCTGATTATTAATATAACATATATTAAAAGAAAAAAAGGAGGATTATTTCATAACCCTCTCAAAATATAAATTGTATAAAGAACAAAATATTTTACTTACTAAATGTCCATTTTTAATACTATTTGTGAATACTGATATTAAAAACTGTCTTATATTAAATGAGCATAATTGGACTTGGTGAAGTGAGAAGAAAAGGTGAAGAAACAACTGACTTAAAGAGTGGACAAATAATCTACTATAAAAACACAAATATTAAATATAGAAGTGGAATATGATTTATTATAAATAAAAAATGGAAGAACATTATGGAGATTGATGGTGTATTGGACAGAGTGGCAAGATGAGTTTTACAACTTAATAGCAGATACCAAATGCAGATAATTCAGGTTTATGCCCCAATAAGTTCTCTTAGTGATGAAGTAGTAGAACATTTTTAAATGGATGTACAAAATGCTTTTAATTAGAGTGAACAATATTTTAAAATTGGTATGGGAGACTTTATTGCTAGATTTGGTAAACAAATGAAAGACAAAAATGCTGTAGGTAATTTTGGTTATGGTAATAAAAATGAGAGACGAAATAGACTTGTTGACTTTGCAGAAAAAGAAAAACTTTATATTACAAATTCTATTTTGGAGAAAAATGTTAAAAGAAAATGACCATGGAAGCATCAAAATGAAGGAACAGCAGAATTAGATTACATTTTGACTAACAGAAAATATATATTTCATGATTGTAATATTCTTAATAAATTTAACACAGGAAGTGATCATCGATTAGTAAGATGTAAGATACCTGCTTATGCAAAATTAAAAAGATAGAAACTATTAAGAAAAACAATATTTACCCTTGATATTTCTAATCTTCAGAAACATTCTAATGAATTTAAATTAGAACTTACAAATTGGTTTCAAGTACTAGTCGATTTTGAGCATGATTCAGATTTGAATAAAATTAATAAGAAAATAACCAATACACTTTTAAAAACTGCAACAAATATAGCTGGTATAAAAAGCAGCAATTGACTAATAATTTTTTTTGCTGAGACTAGGGAATTTATGAAGGAAAGACGGAATATGAAAATATACAACAATGATGCACTAAAAAAGATGAAATATATTGAATTTTGTAATATTGTGCAGAAACGAGTTGAAAATGATATAAGAAAATATAATTGTGATCTAGCAAGGAAAGCTGTAGAAGAGGATAAAAGTGTCAAGAGTGTAAAACAACATTTTGGCATTGGTAGGAAATTTATATCTGCAATAAGAAAAAAAGGACATTATTACTAATAAGAGACATGACATCATGAAATGTGTAGAAAGCTTCTATCATGAATTATATAGTAATAAAAAACAAGTACCTTCTATACCTATTATATCTTCTGAATTGCCCAGAATTTTGAATGAAAAACTGAGACATGCATTTAAATTTATGAAGAAAGAAAAGACTCCAGGTAATGATGGAATTATAATTGATATATTAAAAGAAGCTGCTGAAGAAATAGAAGTTATTTTGCATAGTTATATACCAAATGTCTAAATGATAAAGATGTACCAGATGATTGAAGGAATGCAGTATTAATAATAATATTCAAAAAAGGTAATAAAGAAAATATTAAAAATTACAAACATATCAGTCTTTTATCACTTTTAGACAAAAATTTTACTATGATAATTACAACTCTTCTATACAGAACATTGGATTTCCACCAACCAAGACAACAAGCACAATTTAAAAGTGGTTTTAGTAAGTAGATAATTTTCAGGTATTGAAGGAAATTATAGAAACAGCAAATGAATATGAAAATAAACATTGATTATGATGAGTTAGAAGAAGTTAACAGTTAAAAATACCTTGTTAGATTACTAATACAGAGGGAAACATACTGGATGAAATTAATCATAGAATTAAATGTGGTTGGAGTGCTTTTGGTAGAAATAACATGATTATAAAAGGAATTATGCTTATGTGCTTGAAAAGAAAGATTTTTAATAAATGTGCTTTGACAGTTTTTATTTATGGATCTGACACTTAATAGAAAAGCAATACAAAGACTTCAAACCACTCAAAAAAGTAATAAATATGCATGGTGGGAGTTACTAGAAGAGATGGAAAACACAATGTATGGGTAAAAGAATACACACATGTTGCTGACATCATTGAAAAAATTAAAAGCCTGAAGTGGAGTTGGGCTGGACATATTGCTAAAAGAGATGATGATAGATGGACAAATGAAATTTTAAACTGGATTCCAAGAGATTGTAAAAGACCCAGAAAGAGACAACATGTGAGGTGGATCGATGAAATAAGAAACTGTGCAGGGGTGATTTGGAATAAAGAAACTAAAGATCGCAAAAGATGGATTGAACATGGAGAGACCTTTATCCTGCAGTGGTTGATAATGGTTGATGATGATGATTAAAGATAGTTCACTGGTTAATATTTCAATGGAAGAAAACGAAAAATTAAATTGTTTATTAAAAAAGCAATTACAATGAAAATGAAACTTCTAAGATAAAATATAAATATAAAAAATTATTTCTGAAATGAAATATATATGTAACAGTGAAAAAAATCAAAATATGTAATGGAAATAAAGGTAGCCAATTTATGATTTTGTCATCAAAGGATTATATAAAAATACTAGAATATAATATAAAAAAGAATATGATAAACTTTTAGAAGGTCCTAATATTGCTATATAAATTTGAAAAGCATAAAAATTATAAATAAAATTCAATATAAATTTTTGACTTTTTTTTGTCAGAATACATATATATTTATTAAAATAAACACTCATAAAAAGAATAATCTATTTGGATTATTTAATTTTAGTGATTTTATTCTATAGAAATTTTGAAGATATTTTAAAAAATGTATAGCAAATATTATTGCTTATGGGAAATTTTACTTTAAAATTAAAGATTCTATCATAAATAAGTGAAATAGGATACAACTGAATAGAAAACAAAGCTATATTTAGAATGGATATTGAGAAAATGTATCAATATTCCAAGAATTAAGAGTATAGAAATATTAAAATAGAAATTATCTATCTACATTAATTATGTAAATATAATGCATGTTATAGTAAAAGGTTTAGCATTAATACATAGTAGCATATATTTCAAATACAATAATGAATATTGGAGTATACATAAAAATGTGTAATGGATTATGCAATTAGTGGATTAATGACATTAATATTTATTAATAAATTGGAAATGAAAATAATTATAAAAGAATAATAAATCAAAAAAATACATTATTTTAGATATATTGATGATACTTTAATAATTGGTAGCATAAAAACTATAAATAATATTCATAAAAAATTTAATAAAAATACATACAAAATAAAATTTAAAAAAATAAAATTTGACATTAAAATTAAGAAATTAGGTATAGAAGTTAAAATAGATAATGATAACCAAATTATATTAAAAAAATTTCAGTAAAGAAGATAAATTAAAAAAGCTAATTTCTATATATTCATAAAATGCATAAATATGAAAAATAAAAACTGGCAAGACTCTTCATACAGTAGTGCCTTTCAAAACAAGACAGTGTAATCTATGGATGCCAGAGAACTTGTGTATAAAATCTTTATCTAATGCCTACTCATCCAATATCCCCAGACTAGTTTTTTGTGTCACTATCATATAGAGAGTTTTGCCAGTTTTAATAACAATTATGAGTGAGCAAAAAAATTGGGTGATCATGTGATGTTTAGTGGTGGTATGAAAGATAATAGTTATTAAAATGTTAAATATAATAATGATTGATATAACACAGATAGGAATATAGTTTCTTTACAAAAGGATCAATTTATTGAATTATACAGTAATTATGGATATAACCATAAGAGTTAAGAAGTATATCTTTTTAATTATAAACCATCCAATTCAAATATTAATAATAATTGTATTATAAGTAATAATAGCAGATCTAATAATAATAATAATAATAATAATAATAATAATAATAATAATAATAATAATAATAATAATAATAATAATAATAATAATAATAATAATAATAATAATAATAATAATAATAATAATAAAAATAATAATAATAATAATAATAATAATAATAATAATAATAATAAATGAATAAAACTCATATTTCATTAAAGTTTATCATAGATTATTAAATAAGTACATATAGGTAAAACATTCAAATTAAATTGTCAAATTGTAAAAACATTAAAAAATTAATAGATTATTATAGAATGAAAGACGTTATAAAACTTTGAAAATGATTGTAAATAAAATTACTTGTCGAGATTGCTGTATTGTTTGTTAAGGAAATACAAACAAATAATTAGATGAAAGATTAAAAGAATATAATAATGCTATTTATAGAAGAGATGATAGATCTGCATTTTATATTCATTAATTTAAATACAGACATAAAATAGAATTGTGTCAAAATAATTTAAATTATATTAAAGAACCTAATATGAGAATGATATATGAAACAAATTAAATTAATTATAATAAAAATAATTTTATGAACATATATAAGATGTCAGTTAATTTGAGTTGTAATTGGCTAATGATAAATGAAAGAAATGCTATGTAAAATACATTTATACAAGTATTTTTGTGCTTTGTGATGTTGCTATGTATATAAAGTAGATTATACTTGTAGATTAGGTGAACTATATTAAAAAAGACAAAAAGTATGATTTGATGAAGAACTTATTTTGTGTATGATTAGTCTTATATATATTATTGCTCTTATATAAAGACATTTTATAGTATATCATTGGTTTATCTAAATATATGGAAATTCAACATAATGGATTGACCTTCTTTCCATCTTTCATAATCGTCTAACGATGATTATGAAAATAAACTTGTAGATAAAATTTATATAGAGAGAATAATAACATTATTTATGTTACTTTTTTTTCTCTGTTAAAAATACATGTTAATAAAGTATAAATAAATATTCCCATTATTATAAAAACATGTTTGGAATTTTCATACCATTTAAATTACTTAAATATTTTAATAAGTCAATACTTATTACAAAAACACGTGACAAAATAAAATATAACATTTGAAAAGTTTGTAATATCTATCATGGCCATAAATCGCCAATAAATAACATATTACATTATTTCTATACCACACATTTATATATAGAAAGATAACTTGACATGGTTTATAGCTATACTAGTATTTATAAATAAAATAAATTGTCATATAATAGTAAAATGCTAGAGGTATTTACAAATTTATAATAAACAATTTTATAACCATATTTATTAATTTATTGATTTTGTGAAATGGAAATAAATTGAAAAGTTATATTTCTTGGCAAATAAAGTTTTAGGTAATGAACAAAAATAATTTAAATTTGCTTTTTATTTAATATTTTAATGTAAATAATTTTCTGTTTAAAGATATACATGAAAATATTTCAAGTCATATTTTTAGTTCATAAATATGTAAATTACTCTTCTAAATATATCCTTGTGGGTTGTGGTGTTTAACAGTGTGATCTTATATTTATTCAGAGTCTTTTGTTAAAATAATATTTGAAATGGTCATTTAGACATTTATATATTGTAAGTAACCAAAAATATGATAAGAATAACGAAGACTATTTACCAATTCATTTTGAATGATCTTAACTTTTTAATACACTTTACTGAAAACTTTTTAAGATTTTTCATAATAAACAAATTTCTTTTAAGGAAGCACAATAGAAATATACAGCTACAACTTTTCACATTAATATCGCCAGTTTAATTATAACTTAAAGTCTAGCTAGGGATATGTAAAAATGAATAAGGTTTTTAAAATTCACGTGTTTATACTAGCAAGTGGTTTATAAGCTTTTTTATTATGTTTATTCAATTTAAAATTATTTGACAATAATAAGGTTGAAGTATTGCAAATACTATTCATTAAATGTTAGATTTTAAAATTATAAATTATTCTTATTGATATCATTTAATAACAAAGTATTTTATTCTATTCATTTTATATCATAAACCACAAAATGTGTATATTAAGATTGTGTATGTTTATGCAAATAAGGAGCTATATTGGTTATATAGCAGTATGTTTTTATATAATTATAAAATCATATGACCATATTTACTTATGCATTTAACAGATGATGAGTATTGTTTTGGCTAAAAAATTACTTTTTTTTTATTAAAGTTGAACATTATTATAGAAATGTAATAAATGTAGTTTGAACGCTATAAACATTGAATTTCTTTAAAGCTTTTTTATATACTAATAAACTGTCTACCAAACACTTACCATCTGAATGATTAAACTTTATATATATATATAAATGCATTTAAATTTTCATAATAATTATAAAATGAATCAAACTTTTTAGCTGGAATTCATAAAATTGTGTTTTGAAATTAAACTGAGAGAGTGCAAATCTCTCAAGTGTTTAGCCAATCAGATCACAACTACTGAGACAGAGAAATTAACAAGAAAAGAGTGGTTCCACTCTCTTTTTTACTTGTCTTTCTATCCAAGCCAGTCCAAAGTACTTAGATCTGAAAGTGTAAATCTTAAATATCTTCACACTCAACTCACTGAGTTTTTAATTATAAACATACAAAGTGAAATCTTTCGATTTACTACACAGTAGTTTCTAGATGTTATAACTTGCAGCAATATATGTAAATAATATTTATTTTATAAAGCACAGATGGTATTGAAATTAAACTGAGAGAGTGAAAATCTCTCAAGCGCTTAGCCAATCAGATCACAAATACTGAGACCAAGAATTTAACAAGAAAGAGTGGTTCCACTCTCTTCTTTACTTATGTTTTATCTATCCAATCCAGTCCAAAGTAGTTAGATATGCAAGCGTGAATCTTAAATATCTTCACACTCAACTCACTGAGTTTTTAATTATAAATATACAGCATAAAATCTTTCGATTTACTACGCAGTAGTTTTTAGATGTTATAACTAGCAGCATGTGTTTTATAATTTATTTATTTTTATAATAAAATTTTAACCTAAAATCTTTCAGATTCATGAAAATTACATTTGATCAGTATCTATATTTTCAGAATTGATTTATTTAAAAATAACATTGTTAATATACTTGTAATGTATCTTATAAATAATTGAATAGAAAAACTCAACTTAATGTCATAACTGAAACACAGGCTTATTATATACCTGTGTGTATATATGTAATATATAGGGTATATGAGCACCGAGTTTCACTTGACCCATCATTCTCCATTCTATCCCATCACACTAATACACTTGACGACATATATTTCAAAAAAATAAGTAATTACCAGTATACATATTTCATGCTACACAAGCAATCATCATTTGGTCCAGATTATCATCTCCACACATATATACTATAAGTGCTGTGATATATATTAAGATAGCCAATCTTCATAGTTTAATGGACAGGCATCGATCCACTCCACACTCCAACTCTTCAACCACACATCCTTTTAAAAATCTGATGATGGAACACTCAAAAGCCACACTGAGGACAAGCTTCTTGTCAACACATGCTTACCTAAGGTCAATCAACTTATTGTTATTGATGTTGAACAAAATGGCAACAACAGAATAAACATAGCTTTCTAAGTTCTACTTGGTTTGTTCTTAATTAAAATTTATTTATATGTGCTGTTAAATTACATACCAAACATTTAAAACTGTGAATGGTAGTACAGCATGTACCATTGACTAACATTGCATTTTAGTTATATATTTTATCAAGTAATTAGAACTGACTTTAGAATCACTGTCACAATAATTTTGTTAACTGAAGAACTATTTCTTCAATTTTTTCTTTTTTTTCTCATTCATATATTTTGCTTGTCATTATTATGTCTTTGATAATACATTACAGTTATATATATATATATATATATATATATATATGGATTTATAATGTCTTTTTTTGTTTATATATATATATATATATAAACAAATGGTCATGTGATATAAAGCTAACAGGCTAAATGTGATTATTAAGGTTACGTTAAGATCAGGGTTCTTTTGCCACAGTAATTTATGCCAAGAACAGTGAGTGCTACAGCAATAATAAACTTTATAAAGTATCACAAATTAATTAAGAGAAGAAGAAACCTGATCTGACTCTTGGAAAAGTTTTAAAACCTCTCAGTATTGAAAACACAAATCACAAAGTTACAAGGTTTCAATTAATTTCTCTGTTGTAATAAAATTTATATCATCCCCATTTCCGCATATTCTTACACTTTTACCTCATTCTTCATTATATTGCTATGATCAGACCTACATTTGATGAAGTCAGATTTTATAAATCTTACTGGTATGTTATGCCTTTTTGTTTTTCTTTGGCAATAAAGATAAATTTCTTATTCATACAATTATAGTACTATAATCTCAAAGTTTTTATATTACTTGAATATTATGTTTCCAATATGTATTTTATGCACATATTGAAAATGAATGATATTCTAGTGATAGATGTAAGAAGACACACTTAATCTATAAGCTAATGTTTACCTTTTATTCAATAATAATAATATAAATTTAATAAATCATATGTCTAAAAAAAATATTGTATTAAACTTTATATGTGGAATAATTTAATCATCTACTATGATAGCTTTGGAATAGCAAAACTGGGAAAGAAAGTTTATGACCACTCGAAATATACATGGTCAATGTAAATAAGCATATTAGATGCAAATAAAAAATAATTGATTATAAATGCAGTATTATTTAAATAAATTAAATTTTAAATTATAATAATGAATAAAAAAAATGAATAATATCTTATTTAATGCTTTCTTCATGTCTGCAAAATAATTGTTAATTTACTAGTTTAACATTTAATTTATGTGCCTGTACCTTGATCTGAGACCTGAAAACTTAATAAGAAAGCAATACAGAGACTTCAAACCACTCAAAGAAGTATAAGGAAATGCAAGTTGGAAGTAACAATCAATAACATTCAGGGAAAACATAAAGTTTCCAGTCTTACAATATCTGCACTACAGGGCGCCACTAGGCTACTTGAACTTAGAAAATTTATAGAGTAGGCAGAAACATGCTGTTAATAATCCAAATTTTACACATATATGTTATTTCAACCATCAGCTCTAGTGACTAACTCATGGAGTAGTAGAGGTTTTAAAACATTTATTAAAATATATTTTTAATAAAGAATAAAAAAAATAAACTAAATTAGATCACTTTCAGTACTAATAACACAAAAGATTTTATTTACATATCTATAAGTCATAACACACAAACCTAAAGAAAAATAATTATTATATAAAAAAATTGTTTTATTTTGTTTCATTGTTATTATTTTGATTGTGTTTAAATTTAATTTTTAATCTTAGAAAATTGAGCATAAGTAGGACACCCAGACAATGCATTTAGAAGATCTTCAAAATATTTGATTCCAGGTCAGATGTCTGCAGCCATGCCAATGCTCGCATCCAGATATATATTCACAACCAATGCAATGTGAATATGTTAGCATCAAACCATGCTGACAGGAATGTGCATCTGAACAATGTGATATTATTTAAAGAAGCATGACCTTCATTTAGTACAGAAATATACATCTGTCTGATGAAGGAATCATGTGTGTAATAAAATAAAGAGAATAACCCTACATATGGATGGAAGAGCGGTGTCTTGCAGGCTTATTGTCCCAATCAATAGAGCTGGAAGGGGTCAATGATGCAGGAAATACATCTGCATCCATTGCAATGCCATGACTGCCTCTTTGGGGTCATGTATTCAGTTGGGCACATTTCCCTTATGTGCAAACACACTTTACATTACATCGATGTAAACATCCATATATCTCTCCAGTAGCATAGACACAACAATGAAACAAATAATCTGAAATCAAAACTCCTTTAAAACTAACATATATTTAAATGAGGCTAAGTGGCTACCTTCACTCAACTTACATTTAAGTCAATTTATTAATTTAAGTCTTTAACAAAAATCTTTAGTTTAAGGTTTTTAACTTATTTTAAAATGGCACATTATATCCAACTTATTTTTACATCAAATAATAGATTTGACCTATTTTTCAAATCTAATAATGCACAAATAATGAATGTGTGTTTGCTTTTATCTTTAAATCTATGTTTGCAATTGCAAAACCCTACCCTATTAGAAACAGATCTTATACTAAGCATAAATAAATGAAAAAAATACAATACATTCTTTTTTAAAAGATTACGTTTAAAGTTTGGATAAGAATTTAAATTTGCAAAGTTTATAAAAAAATAAAGTTCTGGTTTGATCAGGAAAGAAAGTCTATAGTTCATACTTAACAAGAAAAGTTCGGAGATTTTAAATTGAAGATTTTATATTTTATATTTATAATTTATACTTTCTTTTCTCTGTGGTCATTCCTTTGCGAAGAAGATCTGAGTTTTTGCAAGGGCCATTTCTTGCGGACGATGACAATTTTATGAAGATGTCCGAAGACATCACTAGTGGTTCGATGCTGGGATCCATGGAGATGAAAGCTTCCTTTGGCCAGCTGAACCGAAGGAATCATGATGAAAGTGATTATATTCTTGGTGATGGCAGCAATAACTTTTTAAATTTTTTTTTTCAGCAAATACAAATGAATTCAAAAGTTTAATTTTTTAATTCTCCAATAAATTATTTCTTTTGGATTTTTCTTTTTATAGTCCTCAGGCATCTTATCTCTGGAATGCATGGATCCATCAAACATATTCCATATCTGTATTTCATTGGTCCATTGAGTTTGTGGCTAAGTAGATTTTGGGTTTGTGGCTAAGTAGATTTTGGGTTTCTGGCTATGTGGATTTTTCCACTGAGGTCTGTGTCTATATCTTTGGGTGGGAAAAGCAAGTCTTTTGTTTCTACTTCTCGACTCTTATCTATTTTGTAATCATTTTCTTTTCAATTGTTATTTTGCCCTAAGGATCTGTTTGTAATTTTTATTTTTAAGATTAAAAACTCTCTCTGTTATTTTTAAAATCAAAAGGTTTTTATTATATTTTATATAAAGATTAGAATTTTTGCTTTGATTCTAGAATTTTTTTTAAAACTTATCTTATTTCAATATTTAAATCAAACATATTAATAAATTAATAATTCATTATTTGTGCATTTTGAACGTTCGTGCTTTCAATTCAGTCTTAGATATTTACAAAAACATAAAGTATTAGAATTTCAATGTAACACATATATATATCCTGTTACAAAGCAGAGATCCAAACTGCAAAAGAATAAACAGGTGTTATTGACCTCATTGAAAAAATTAAAAGACTGAAGTGGAGTTGGATGGGACATATTGCTAGAAGAGATGATAATAGATGGACAATTGAAATTGTAAACCAGATTCCTATGATTGTAAAAGACCCAGAAAGAGACAATATGTGAGATGGATGTTTGACATAAGAAAGTGTATAGGAGTAATGTGGAGATGAGAGGCTAAAGATTGGAAAAGATGTATTGAACTTGGAGAGACTTTCATCCTGGAGTGGATTGATAATTGTTGATGATGATGACCTTCAATGAAAATTTAAAAAAATATTTGAATTATAATATACATAATATTTAGATTTCTGGATATAAATAGAGTGAATAAGTAGATCATAAAGACTTACATTACATTAAACCACAAAATAACATTCATTTACAATTAACAAATATAAAACACAATGAAAGTCCATTAGAAAGAATTTAAAACAATATTTACAAGAGTCCAATGCAATTGCTTACAAGTGTATATGTTACAATTTCAAATTTACTCAAATTAACATATTACATAATTAAATTAAATGTCCTAAGCCCAAAATGTTTATAGGTGAACTATCATATTTGATAAATTTAAACTTATTATTATAAGAAATTTACACATCAAGCGTAAAAGCTATTTTATTACTTACTTTAATAACGTTTCTGCCCAGTTCAAGTAATAGAACATTACTAAATATGCTTCAAGTTACATACTTATTTTATTACCATTATCAATAAATATGTTTTGTCATTCAAGTAATAAAACTTTAATAAATAATTTACAAATTTATGGTAAATGTTATACCTTTCTACATAAAATATATGCTGTAATAGTACTATATCTTATAAGCCATGGCTTTAGTAACCATGCCAAAATTTGTAATGAAGCCATAAATCATTATCAGATGTTATACATATACACCCACATACTTGACACTAATTGGTCCAACATTGAGTACAACAAAATGATTTTGAAATCTTATCAATATAGTGATGATTTGTTTTTGGATAATGATGATTATGATGGACATTGTTTAATGTAGGCTAATAATAAAAGTCTATAAATTTTGAATAAATCAATATCAAATTTATTTCATGAATTGCTGGCAAAGTATGGCAAAACAGAGTATACATCCAAACTCTCAATCTACACTTAGAGAGTTAAAAGTGAAACTAAAAAGAATGATATCAATGGCCAACATACTAAATATCAACAACATCATAAATGGTTGTAAATATATAATAATGATAATACCCCAATAAAAAATGACAATAAAACAAGATACTTGTCATGGCATGAGCCCAGAATGTGTATCTACTACCTGAGAGCAAGAGAATATGTTAGGTCTTTGTGTCTAGACATATATAATGACATAAATGAACAAACACACTACAACCATAAACAAAGAGAAAATATCACACCAAAAAATATCTACTCTATTGAAGAATGTAACTCTCTATCTCCTAATATACTATCTAAATTATTCAAATATCAACAATAATGAGAGAGGGATGTTCAATCTCAAAATCATCAAGGTAAAAATAAACTTCACATGCATTGGAAACATCCAATATCAGATAACATATCAGAAATGTTTCTAAACACTTGATAATATAATATTAAATCAATGCATAAAATAGATAAAGTAATAATAATTGATACAGGTGAATATAGCCTTTAACACTTAAAAAACAAAAAATATACATCATTTACATAAATATATAACATTCATTATAAATATACCTTTCATAATAATGGGCATAACAATATAATAATTCATTATATAGTATACTTCATGCTGATAATAATAAGTGACATCTGTTAGGCACCCTAAGTCATAACACAAAATATGCAATGATTAATATTTAAATTAGCACATTAGAATATATGTTTAACTTAAATTTAAGCCTAAACTTTATCAAAAAAAATTTTCTGTAATAAATACTCAAGTTCTTAATCTGGGACAGATTCTGGTTTGATACAAAGTAATTCATATGTAAGGATATTTGCTGCATGCTGGTAATATTATTCAAAAGACACATTTGCATTGGTACTTTTTTCTTCTGTAAAAACTTTGCATATGCACACATCAAAAGTATTATAAATAGTCATTTTTAACTGAATACACATATACAGACAGATTAGTCCCACACACTTTTATCACATTACACTGATTTAATTTTTTTTTAATATAGATAATTATATTTAATTTAGCATTCAATACACATTTGTCTTTGCAAATTCATAGAGAGTTTTCTTGACACAATATTTAATATGGCACTTTCCTCATAAACATTTCTCTTTCAACTTCAGTACATTTAAAATAATATTAATAAGGCATTTATCACATATAGCTTTTCTATAAGTAAGCAACATTTCTGAATGAAACATTGACATATTATATGGTTTATTAAAATATTTTCACATAAGGGTATGGTTAAAACATCATTGCCTAAATTCTAGCATATTTAAAGTACTACTATATAGTCATTTCATAAAAAATGACAATGTTTGTTAATTATTTATCACTTTATTGAAGACATAAATTCCATATCAATAATTCTCCATTTTAATATCATTTCATAAATTAAAATATAAATAACTTGTCTAACAAATTTATTCTTTTAGTCTATAGGATAATCACTTATTTAAGTCTTACTATAATAAAATCAATTCTTTTTAATGAATCATTTTTATATATCTTCATATTCCTTCTTTTCTTTATAAATTCTTTAGTCTCAGTAGAAATTTTATTTGTCAATTGCTACTTTTTTCTACCAGCTATTTTTGTTACAGTTTTTAAAAGTGTACCAGTTATTTTCTTATTAATTTCATTTAAATCTGAATCATGTTCAAAGTCTACTAATGCTTGCAACCGATTTGTAAGTTTTAATTTAAATTTATTAAAATGTTTCTGAAGATTATAAATATCAACTGTAATTATTGTTTTACTTAATAATTTTTGTCTATCTAGTTTTGCATTAACATGTATCTTACATTTTACTAATCAACGATCACTTTCTGTGTAAAATGGTGCGGAAAAGAGTTGAAAATAATATAAGAAAGTATAATTGTGAACTACCAAGGAAAGCTATAGAAGAGAATAAAAGTTTCAAGAGGGTAAAACAAAATTTTGTTATTGATAGAAAATTTATATCTGCAATAAAAAAAAAGATAGCATTATTAATAAAAACAGAGATGGTATCATAAAATGTGTAGAAGACTTCTATCAAGAATTATATAGTAATAAAAACAAGTACCTTCTATACTGATTGTGTCTTCTGAATTGTCCAGAATTTTGAATGAAGAAGTGAGATATGCAATTAATATTATGAAGAAAGGAAAGGCTCCAGGCAATGATGGCATTATAATTGATAAATTAAAAAAAGCAGGTGAAGATATAGAAATTTTTTTGCAAAGTTATATGCCAAATGACTAAATGATAAAGATGTACCAGATGATTGGAAGAATGCAGTATTAATATTAATGTTTAAAAAAGGTGATAAAGAAGATAGTATAAATTACAGACCTATCAGTCTTTTATCAGTTTTATACAGAATTTTTACTAAGATAATTACAACTCATCTACAGAGTACACTGATTTTCACCAACCAAGATAAGCTGGATTTAAAAGTAGTTTTAGTACAGTAAATCATATCCAGGTATTGAGAGAAGTTATAGAAATGACAAATAAATATGAGTTGCCATTATGCTTTGCATTTGAAGATTATGAAACAGCATTTCATTCTATAGACATTTCTTCAGTGATTAAAGCATTGGATCATCAAGGTATACATCCAGGATATTGTCAAATTTTAAAAAATATTTATAAAATACAGCAGCAACAAGTCAATTACATAATATGCTATAATTATAGTAATATTTACTGAGGCTTGTGGTTAAAACACCTGTAGAGGTTCCTACTATCGCATTTTATACGCATATTATCGAGGTTATAGCCTCAGTAAATATTACTTACGTAATCAATTTGCATTTAATAAATTTATAATTAAAACTTTATAATTGTAGTAGGAAAGTCAACATTGAGAAGGGTGTAAGACAGGGTGACTCCATATCTCCAAACCTTTTTACAGCAGTGCTGCAAGAAGCATTTTGTGGACTAAAATAGGAAGCTAAAGGAGTGAAAATAAATGAAGATTATTTAAGTCATTTAGATATTGCAGATTATGTAATAGTTTTTGCAAATAATGCTTTAGAGCTACAGAAAATGTTGCAGGAGTTATCAGATGAATGTAGGAGAGTGGAACTAAAATTAAATGTTAAAAAGTCTAAAGTAATGTTTAATAGATTTTCTCAAAATATAAAAATAAAGATTGATTATGATGAGTTAGAAGAAGTTAACAGTTACAAATACCTTAGTCAGATTCTTAACACATATAAAAATATAATGGATGAAATTATTCATACAATTAAACTTGGATGGAGTTCTTTTGGTAGATATAACTTGATACTATAAGGGAATATGTCTATGCTTTTGAAAAGAAAGGTTTTTAATAAATGTGTTTTGCCAGTTCTTACTTATGGATCTGAGACTTGGACACTTAAGAGAGCAATACAGAGACTTCAAACCACTCAAAGACGTATGGAGAGAAGCATGTTGTGGGTAACAATAAGAGATCGTAAATGCAATGTATAGGTAAGAGAACCAACAGGTGTTATTGACCTCATTGAAAAAATTAAAAGACTGTAGTGGAGTTGGGCTGCACCTATTGCTAGATGGACAATTGAAATTTTAAACTGGATTCCAAAAGATTGTAAAAGACTCAGAAGTAAACCACATGTAAAATGGATGGATGAAATAAGAAAGCGTGCAGGGGTAATGTGGAAAAGAGATGCTAAAGATCAGAAAAGATGGATTGAACATGAAAAGACCTTCATCTTGCAATGGATTTGTAATGGTTGTTGTTATTGTTGATGATGATGATGATAATGAAAGAGTAAGATTTGAATTCAAATCTTAGTTTCACCTCAGATTTGTCATCTCTACCTCTCACCCATTATTGATATCTTACATAGGCTCTAACCTCAAATATTGGACTTTGTGCATAATATTATAAAAGTATATGTACAATTACTTAAAAACATTGTATATATGCACACACTCCAATATGAAGTATATTTTAAAATTATAGCGCACTGCAGATGACTTATTAAATTTGTAACACTTAATTTTGTGTAAGATTTAATAATTGCATTATTATTATTTAGCTCAGATTTATTTAATATTTTAAATTTTAGAAGAAAATAATTCTTTTAACTTTTAAAGGTAAACGTATTTAAAAATAGATATAATTTTGTAAGAATTAATAATTGCGTTATTGTTATTATTTAGGACAGATTTATGTAATATTTTAAATTATAAAATCTAAAATATTTCTTTTAATTTTTAAATGTAAACATATTTCAAAATAGATATTCCCCTGATAATTAGAGTTTGCAAGTCATAGTGGGAGGGGGAAAATATTACAGCCCTGAAAAGTATTCTTAAACTCATAATTATAAAAAGTTTCTTAAAAGCATTTGTATTTAGGTCAAATGTAATGTAAATTAAAAAGGTGGTCAGATTGAGATTGCAATTTCAACATGTGTCACTAATGCATCCATTACCTGAATGGATATATAGCACAGACCAGAGAGACCACTTTGATGGATGATGCACTTGTTCGATGGATCCAAAAGATAAAAGAGAAAGGAATAAAAGCAACATGCTGGTTATCTTAAAGGATTATTATCTTTGGTAATTCATTGTTGCTGTTAAGTTTTCAAAGTAATGCTGTTACTGTTATTTTGTTTTTGTATCCAAATCATATTTTAACCTAACAATGTGCAAGGAGTAGAGCAACTGCTGCACTTCTTTGGACTGTGGCTATGGAAATATGAAGCTTTCCATAAAACATAAAACCTGAACTCAAACTGCTGCATGTCTATATCTTTAAAATGTGAATGCTATTAAACAAGGAACCTCGGACTCTCCCATCAAGTGTGCACAGTTTAAGTAATTGAAAGTAAAATGATACCCAAGCATAAAAGACTTTTTTTTGAACTCTTAAATTAAATTTATATTATGTGTTGTATCTTTAAAGTTTGACTCTTAACTTAAATTTATTGTAATTTTAAAACTAAACTCTTGCCTCCATCTTGTAAATATGTGTTAAAAAGTAATGTAATATTCTATAAATCTCAAAGCTTATTCTTATTCTTCTACTTGGGTATCTATAATTTTTGTTATTGATTATATATTATATTTCATGCTTACATGATTTCTGGGCTGATGTCTTCTAACGAGCTAATTTACAAAAGAAGTGCTACTTTTTGCGTGTCTTCTAGATTCGCCTAAAATCCCCTTTTTTATAAATGATCAGCTCAGGAATTATAAATTTATTTATATGTTATTATGAATAATATAGAAGCGAGACCTTATAATCATTAGCATAATGTATTAGACACTTTAGCAATCATTTCAATTTTTAAATAGTATATTAAATTATATTTTGTCAAGTCTTGTCAATCTGGAGTAATATAAACATAATCGTAAATAAGATGATTTGCTTTGATTTTGTGAAATGCGTTGGCTTATGGATGCATTAATTTAAACTGCAGAAACAAAATAGTCAGATTTATCAAATATTCTAGTTCACATAATTTTCGGGTATACAGAAATTTCCCAATGGTAACTGACCTCATCATGGGATAAAGGCTGAAAAGGCTAAGATCTCATACAGATGCTGCACTTGTGACTACTCCTAATGGCTCTGGCCTGACGTTTGGCTGTTCCTCCTGTCTCTAATGTTTCTCAGTGGTGGTACTCAAAGGAAAACTGAATCTCCTGAAATTCAGCAGCACCTATACCTATTGCCTGTCACTTTGTTTATGAATATGAATGTCTATGCTAATCTATTTCCACTCCTCCACATCAGCTGCTCTAGTAATAATTTCATTAGTGTAGACTTATTTATTAATAATAAGTAAATAAATAATGATTGCTGGATTGGCAGATATACTCCTATTTGGGATCTCATATCATAATCTCGCAACATCTGCATTTAATGTGAGGCATGAGATGTAATTGAATAATGATACCCTAGTAGCATTTTAAATCACATGTAACTTAATTTAACCATTATTAAATATTTGTGTCTACCTATTTATTCATTTGCATGTCTGCTTTATTTAATAGTAATGCTCTATGTCTCATTCAATTATTATAATCGCATTAAAGTAAATAGCAGTAGCCCTTAATCTTAAAAATAATTTAGTTAGTCTCTTAATCTACCTGACCACTGGGCCTAGAAAAATATTTACTATTGTTATGGTATATGCATTGTCATGTGGGATTTGTTTTTTTATATGGGGGCTGAAAAAGTTGCAAAATGGATGGAAGAAAATAATGTACTGGGGAAATGCAAGGACATTTTACATCAGATAGGTATATAGAAGATAGTTTATTTGTAGTTAGACAACATATGAATATGAGCTGGAATTCAGGTAGACAGTTATATATGAGTTTTATAAATATAGAGAAGGCATATGATAGAGTAAATATAAATAGATTATGGTAAGTTAGCAAGTTTGCAACTGGATGAAATCTTTATTGGATATTATAAAATTTATATAAAATAATTATTATACATATAAATTAGGGGATATGGAATCATTTAAAGTTAAAATGGGGTGGGACTAAGGCATAAATGCCCTATGTTACCTCTTTTGTTTTTGTTGTATTTGAGTGAAATGGAGAGAGCAATGGAAAAAACTAGGATAAGAGATAGAGATACCATTAATAGGTGGCAAGGGAGTATATATGTTGTCGGGTCTGTTTTTTGAAGATGATGTCATTATGGAAGTTATGTTGAGGATATGTGCAAGGGTGGGTAAAGAGATGGGTATTACATTTAAGAAAGAAAAATAAAATATGCTGATAAATACTGGGCAAAGAAAAGACAAAGATTTTTTATTGGGGGAAATAAATTTAAGGGTCTTCAGTAGATATAGTTTTTTGGGAATCATCTTACATCAGCAGAAAAATTGTTTGGATAAATGGGGGAAAAAATTAATTAATGAAGCAAAGAAAAGAAGGGAATTGATAAAAAATTAACACTGTTTTCATATTACAAATATGATGTAGCATATGGCAATGATGCATAATGTGTTAGTAAAGGGGTATTAGATTAATTAGAAAAAATACAAAGTGAAGTGGAAAGACATGCATTAGATGCAGATGTGTAGACAGAAAAGGAGGCAATTCAAGAAAAAATGGGATGGTCAAGTTTTTATATGGATATGCAAAAAGCAAAATAAAAATTTTCAGTAGATTGCAAATTTATGGATAATAAAAGAATAGCCAAAATAGTATTTAATTGAGTTACAAGTAAAGGCCAAACAGCAAGATAGATGAAAAGGTTAATTTGGTATGCATAAAATACGGATAAAGAATTTATATTAGTATACTTGTACTAAAGGTGAGATGATTGTGTTAGGGGGATTGTTGAATGTAATAGAGGTAAGGAGTGGGATAGGAGAATAAATGCATTAATAAAAAATAGGTAGTAGAAGAGATGGAGTAGTTTGGAAAAAAAAAGAGTTTAAACATATATAAAAGTAAATGCAACATTAGGTATGAGTTAGTTTATGATAACAGTAAGAAAAGTACTTTATTGTTTAAGGCTCAAATTGTATCTTTAGCAAACAGTGAATATATACAAATGAAAAAATACAGGGGATTTAGTCTGCAAGTTGTGTAAGGAAGGCATAGAAAATATTAGGTGTCTGTTATTTTAATGTAAATGTTTGGAAGCAAAATGTGTACAAATAATGAAGTTATGGAAGAATAAATATGAACAACATGATTATATAAAAAGTGAGTTATTGGTTATTATGCTGGGTTTGGGAAAAGATAGGGGGTTTAGATATGGAGGTCAAGGAGTTGACAAAAATTATGTTGTGGAAATAGGATAGAGCAGATTATGGGAAAACTTAGGGTGGGAAATGCAAAAAGAAGGTAATGTGGCTAACAGGTTTTTGTGGGGTATAGTTGCTGATAGATTATTGACTCCATATAAGAAGAAGTCACAGTGCATCATATTTTAAGAAGTCTGAAAGTGTTAAATTTTCATCCAAAAATTGCTAGAATTGAAAATTAAAATGCCATATTCTTCTAAAATACAACAAAATGATATAAAATTTGAATTATAAAAACAGAAATCACTGAAAATACGTCAAACACAACATTCCCTTAATGAAAAATTCCTACCCAAAAATCAAGGAAATCGAAAAATTAAAACACTTAAATTAATCCAAATCCTTCTAAAATACAAATTAAAAAAAAACAAGAAAACACTATGAAATGTGAATTACAAAAACAGAAAAACTTTAATAGTAAATGTCAAAAAAATTAACAAAGCTTCTATAATGGCAGATAAGGATTCATTAATTGCAGGAATTACAAATACACAATTTGGTCTAAAATATAAAACACAATTCTGTCCCCAACTGCATGAAGAAAAAAAAGTAGTTTTCAAAAATTATAAATTTGATCAATATTTAACTTTCAACATTTGCAAATATGAATCTGTGATCAGATTTCAATGCAGTGATTTATATAAACTAAAAAAAATAAGAACATTACACAAGAGCTTATATTTATCAAATTAATTATTCTTAATTTGAAATATTAAGTTTTTAAAATAGCTTTATAGAGATCTGCATGAAAAGTCAGCCATAGAAAACACTGGATAGTTTTACTGCAGGTCTTTATAAATCTATTTTAAAAACTTAATATTTAAATGATATGCTACAATTTCAAAGCAGGGAATATTTAATTTGATAAATAGAAGCTCATGAAGGTATAGAAGTTCTCCTGTGAAATTCTTATTGCTTTTTAGTTTATGTAAACTGCTGCGTTGGAATCTTTTTGAAAATTACTTATTTTTGTATAATTATAAACACAACTTTTCACTTCTTTTTCTGTTTAAATTATAACTCCATGATAATAAATATATAAAATCAACATTTCTCCTTTTTCTTTTTAAAACTTGTTTTATTCCAAACTATAATTTTATTTCTCTTCCATACAACGTTTCAACTACCTTCTGTAGTCATTATCAAGTTTCCTCAAAAAAAAAAAATAAAAAAATAAATAAATAAATAAATAAATAAACTTAAAAAAACAAAAATAATAACACAAATAAATAAAATATTAATACATCACAAATATATATAATATTCAAATAAAACCACGATATTATTATCATATACAAATATAATTTTACCTCCTTCCCTATATTTAATTATTTCTTTTAAAATACCATTAAAATTTAATCCTCTTCTTATATAAATTTATTATCTATTTGCTTAATCTTTACCCATTAACATTCTTTTAATACTTCTCCCTTTATTTATTTATTTATTATTACTTTTTTATATTTTTTCTATATTATCTTACTTTTTATCTTTATTTATTAACATTCTATTTCATACTGGTTTATACTGATCAATATATGCTTCCTCTTTTTTATTCTCTTTTTAAATTTTTTAACACATTCCAAGGGCCTTATATCAAAATTTTCATGCTTAAATTTTTTTTATGAATATATTTAGCAGATTTTTTATCATATAAATGCTGACTTAATCTAGTCTTTAAATATTTCTTACTTGTTTCTATATAAGTCATATTTACATTACTTTTATAACAATCCATACATTTAATTATATGTACTGAATTTATACATTCTAAAATATCAATTTTATCATAATCATTTATTAACTCACCCAAACATTGTTTCCAATTATAAACAGGGCAAATTAATGCATTATATCTCCTATTAAAATACCTAAAAAATTTCTTAATTTTAAAAATAAATACCTTGATACATTAAATCCTATATAAGTTATTTTATTTTCCCCATTTTTATTCAATTTAATATTTCTTTTTATATTTTCAATATTATAATTAGATATCAATCTTTTTACAATTTATTCAGGATAATCATTTTTAATACATTCCTCCTTAATATTATTCATTTCATTTTTAAAAGACATTTTATTTGAACACACCTTAATAGCCCTAATAATCTTATTTTTAACAATATTAAGCTTGCAATGTTTTTCAATATCAGAGTACCAATTATTAGTTAATCCAAAATACGTATTTTTTCTAAATACTGTTGTATCAATATAAATTATTCCATCCATTTCAAGTTTTTTAAAAATTCTTATATCCATATAATCAATTACATTGTTATTTTCTTTTTCCGTTGTAAACTTTATTTTATCATTTGTTGTATTTTTACACCTCAAAAAATTATTTGCATTTCTAACATTCCCATTAAAAATCAAAAAATAATCATCTACATATCTATTATAAAAAATTGGTTTATTTTTTCCATTATTAAAAAATTCTTTTTCAAATTTACACATATATACATTTGCTAAAAACCACTCAAACTATTTCCATACTTAATCCATGTTTATGTTTACAAAATATTTCTCCATATCTAAAAATAAGATCTTTACAACAAATAATCATTAATTTATATAAAATATAAATTTCCATCTTGTTCTTAATATTTTTATCTTTTCTATATAAATCAATAATATAATCTATTGCAATTTCAGGATCAATATTCGTATACATATTAACAATATCAAATTTAACATAAACTATATTTTTAAAATTATTCACTTTCAAAAAATTTTTTAATCTATTTATAAATTGTATAAAATTACTTACATTATTTTTTCAAATAAACCCATATATCTTTTAGATATTTTATTAGATACATTTTCATAATATGAATACATACCACTATCAATTGATCTCATTGAAACACCCTCCTTACGAACTTTAGGAATACCTTTTATTTTTGCACAATTTACATCAATTCTTTTGAATCTAATCATTTCCAATTTATCAATAAAACCTTTATCATACATTACCGAAACAATATTATTAATTTTTTTATTCAAATTCATACTTTCATCTTTATTAATTCTTTCAAAATACTTATCTTCTAATAAATTTAACATTTTATAATTATATTCTTCTTTATTCATGACAACCATACTGGATGTTTTATCTCTTTTTTAAAAAACACATCTTTATAATTTTCACACATTTTTTACCAACATCCTATTCTTCATATCTTCTAACATAATCATTATTATTATATTTTAATTCATATTTTAAATTTTTAAATTCATATCTCAAATCATTTAAAAAAAATTCCTTATCTTTCCAATCATAACCCAAATTATCACATTTATTTTGAGTCAGTTTTAATTTTGTCCTAATCTCAATAACTTGTTTATTAAAATTAACATATTTTTCTGGTACATATATTAATCCTTTTTCTAAAACTTTCAATTCTTCATTATTAAATTTTTTAACAGTTACATTAATAACAAATTTTTTTATCAATAATATTATCATATTTCATACTCCCATTATCATGATAATTTTTATAATTCTTATTATCTAATAAAATATTAATTTTTTTATTATGCCTTTTTATAACCTTACCTTTCATATAATAAGCCTTATTTAAAAATATATATTTTAATTCATTCTCTTCCTCAATCGTGATCCATCTCACTAACACATTAAATATATCCTTAGCTACTTTTAAACATTTAGCTTTCTTTTTATATTTTAATTTTATCTCTCTTTTTAACAATTTTATTTCCCATTTTTTACAAATTTATATTCAGACATTTTTATAAACTTATTTAACATTAAAAATTTAGATATTATATTATTACTCAAACATTTAAAAAAAAAATTAATATCCAATATTGTTTTAATGATCTTTAACTTATTCTTCATCCATTAATTAACTATTTTTATACATTCTTTAAAATCCATATTGCTCATATAACTTTTTATAAACTTTTCTCTTAAATTGTCAATAAATAGATACATTTTATTAAAAAAATCCTTTATCATAAAGTCATAACTATTTCAGCCAAATAATGTTTATATTATATATTTCTTCTTGAACGCTTCCACTCAACTAATCTTCAATCTTCAAAAAAATAAAATCTTCAAACAAATCTATCCAAGTAAGTAAAATATAAATATAATTATATATGCAACTTTTCACTTCTTTTTCTTTTTAAATTATAGCTCCATGATAATAAATATATAAAATCAACATTCTTCCTTTTTCTTTTTAAAACTTATTTTTTTCCAAACTAAAATTTTATTTCTCTTCCATACAAGTTAAATATCATTAAAACAATATTGGATATTAATTTTTTTTTAAAATGTTTGAGTAATAATATAATACCTAAATTTTTATTGTTAAATAAGTTTATAAAGATGTTTGGATACAAATTTGTAAAAAAATGGGAAATAAAATTGTTAAAAAGAGAGATAAAATTAAAATATAAAAAAAAAGCTAAATGTTTAAAAGTAGTTAAGGATATATTTAATGTGTTAGAGAAATGGATCACGATTGAGGAAGAAAATGAATTAAAATATATATTTTTAAATAAGGCTTATTATATGAAAGATATGCTTATAAAGAGGCATAATAAAAAATTTAATATTTTATTAGATAAAAATAATTATAAAAAAATATCATGATAAATGTAATAATGGGAGTATGAAATATGATAATACTATTGATAAAAAAAATTTTGTTATTAATTTAACTGATAAAAAATTTATTAATGAAGAATTGAAAGTTTAAAAAAAGGATTAAAATATGTACCAGAAAAATATGTTAATTTTAATAAACAAGTTATTGAGATTAGGACAAAATTAAAGCTGACTCAAAATAAATGGATAATTTGGGTTATGATTGGAAAGATAAGGAATTTTTATTAAATGATTTGAGATATGAATTTAAAAATTATTATATGAATTAAAATATAATAATAATGATTATGTTAGAAGATATGAAGAATGGAATGTTGGTAAAAAAATGTGTGAAAAATATAAAGATGTGTTTCTTTTAAGAAGGGATAAAACATCCAGTATGGTTGTTATGAATAAAGAAGAATATAATTATATGATGTTAAATTTATGACAAGATAAGTATTTTGAAAGAATTAATAAAGATGAAAGTATGAATATGAATAAAAAAATTAATAATATTGTTTCGGTAAAGTATGAAAAAGGTTTTATTGATAAATTGAAAATTATTAGATTAAAAAGAATGGATGTAAATTGCGCAAAAATAAAAGGTATTTTTAATGTTCATAAGGAGGGTGTCCTAATGAGACCAATTGTTAGTGGTATGTATATTATGAAAATGTATCTAAATGGGTATATAATAAAATATTCAAAAGATATATGGGTTTATTTGAAAAAAATAATGTAAGTAATTTTATACAATTTATAAATAGATTAAAAAATTTTTTGAAAGGGAATCATTTTAAAAATATAGTTTTTGTTCAATTTGATATTGTTAATATGTATATGAAAATTGATCCTGAAATTGCAATAGTTTATATTATTGATTTATATAGAAAAGATAAAAATAATAAAAACAAGATGGAAATTTATATTTTGTATAAATTATTGATTATTTGTTGTAAAGATCTTATTTTTAGATATGAAGATAAATTTTATAAACAGAAACATGGATTAAGTATGGGAAATAGTTTGAGTGGCTTTTAAGCAAATGTATATATGCGTAAATTTGAAAAAGAATTTTTTAATAATGGAAAAAATAAGCCAATTTTTATAATAGGTATGTAGATGAGTATTTTTTGATTTTTAATGGGAATGTTAGAAAAGCAAATAATTTTTTGAGGTGTATAAATACAAAAAAAAATAAAATAAAGTTTACAATGGAAAAAGAAAATAACAATGTAATTGATTATATGGATATAAGAATTTTTAAAAAAATTGGAATGGGTGGAATAATTTATATTGATACAACAGTATTTAGAAAAAAATACATATTTTGGATTAACTAATAATTGGTACTCTGATATTGAAAACATTGCAAGCTTAATATTGTTAAAATTAAGATTATTAGGGCTATTAAGTTGTGTTCAAATAAAATGTCTTTTAAAAATGAAATGAATAATATTAAGGAGGAATGTATTAAAAATGATTATCCTGAATATATTGTAAAAAGATTGATATCTAATTATAATATTGAAAATATAAAAAGAAATATTAAATTGAATAAAAATGGGGAAAATAAAATAACTTATATAGGATTTAATGTATCAAAGTATTTATTTTTTAAAATTAAAAAATTTTTTAGGTATTTTAATAGGAGATATAATACATTAATTTGCCTTCTTTATAAAAGGAAACAATGTTTGGGTGAGTTAATAAATGATTATGATAAAATTGATATTTTAGAATGAATGAATTCAGTATATATAATTAAATGTATGGATTGTTATAAAAGTAATGTAAATATGACTTATATAGGAACAAGTAAGAATAAATTAAAGACTAGATTAAGGCAGCATTTATATGATAAACAAAATATGCTATATATATTCATAAAAAGTAATTTAAGCATGAAAATTTTGATATAAGGCCATTGGAAAGTATTAAAAAATTTAAATTGAGAATAAACAAAGAGGAAGCATATATTGATCAGTATAAACCAGTATGAAATGGAATGTTAATAAATAAAGATAACAAATAAGATAATATAGGAATAATATAAAAAAGGGGGAGGGGGTATTAAAAGAATGTTAATGGGTAAAGATTTAGAGAATAGATAATAAATTTATAAAAAAAAGGATATTAAATTATAAAGGCATTTTAAAAAAAATAATTAATATAGGGAAGGAGGTAAATAATTATATTTGTAGACGATAATAATATTGTGGTTTTATTTGAATATTATATATATTTTTGATGTATTAATATTTTATTTGCTTGTGTTATTATTTTTGTTTTTTATTTATTTATTTATTTATTTATTTTTATTTTTTTTTAAGGAAACTTGATAATGACTGCAGAATGTAGTTAAAATGTTGTATGGAAGAGAAATAAAATTATAGTTTGGAATAAAACAAGATTTAAAAAGAAAAAGGAGGCTTGTTGATTTTATATATTTATACTTATTTTTGATGATTTACCATAAATTCAAAGCAGAGAATAATTAATTTAATGAATAAAGCACTCATATGTTTTATGGCTTTTTAGTTTATGTAAATCATTGCTTTGGAATCTTTGTAAAAAGTACTTATTTTGGATGATTTGCTATAATTTCAATGCAGAGAAAAATTAATTTGATAAATAAAAACTTTCATGTAATGTTCTTATTGCTTTTGAAATGGTATTAATTAAACATCATCCCATTTTATCTTAGTTTTATAGTAATATATTTTTGCAGTTCAAACCCACCCACTCCATGTATATAGACTTTTAAAGATTTATTTACTATATAATAGCATATATTTGCATGTATGTGCATGTACTTGTATAGATTCACACAGCCAATAATATTAATATTTGTATGTGTATAATATATATGCAGTTATAAATTTAGATTAAAATGATATAATTTAAATTAATTGTGAACATTGTTATATGTGTGTCATTACCAACATATATATGCAAAAGAAGCTGTAATGCAATAGATTAAAAAGCATTACAACTCTTTTAAATTAATTTAAAATTTGCATTATTTTTAGTTAAAAAAACTGTTTAAAGGCATTCATATATAAATTTCAATTCCTATGGTGGTCAACACACGTATATAAGAAAATGTTTACCAGCTTAAACTTTTTAAAAAAGCGTTGTCTGTTTTTATAAAGTTGTAATTCTTAACAAACCATCTGTAGGTAATTAATCAACTTTGGAATCAAAGTTTTAATCTTTTTGAAAATAAAAACTAAGAACACAGAGTGACCTGTTTGACTGTTATTGGTTTAATCATGAAATGATTCAAAGCTGTCATTTATTTGTATTTTATACTTTGTCAAAGTTGTAAACAGGTCATTTGAATTACTGATTTTCTTGGTATTAAGAATTTCAAACTTTGCTAAGGGGGTTTACTTGTTCCACCACTGCTACTCCCATTTCAGGGGATGGTCAATGCTCAAGCCATAGTTCAAGCCCATTACATGCCCAGGAAAAAGCATCACAAGAAAACATACAAGTCTAGCCAATGATTGTCGTGATCAGCTTCCAAAAAGCCTCAATAGAAGTCATGGTAACAATTTTCCATCAGAGCTCTTTAATGATAACTACTAAATATATAAATAAATGTCTAATACTTTAAGCTAACTAACATTAAACATGGACAAACTTTTTAATATAAGTTGTAATAATGCAATACTAAAGTAAAAACCGATTTAATCTGCAAATTATAATTTCACTTTTAAAATAATACCTGTAACTTGCTTATTTATGAACTTAAAAATATAAAATTCTAATGCTTATTAATAATAACTTATTCAGTTATTATTCTATCGTCTATTTGCAGTTATCCCTTCCTTATTTGTTTTATATATAATTATTTTATAATTTATACTATGCCCAGTTCAGAATAGAGATTAATTTTATGAATAAAGTTTGGAGAGGAAGATGAATAGAGACTATTTTCTAATTAAATAATGTTGCTCTTTAGCACACACAAGTCTCCACTCTGTAAACCTAAATATATTAGTTAAGCTGTCATATTTAGCTTATTATTATTATTGTTGTTAGAATTAGGTTTGCAAGTTAATAAAGTAATTAGTTAATAAATGCGAGAATGAGTTATAAAGCATATTATAAAGTCAAAAAACTACGGAGAGACTTTCTTTTCAAAATTTTTTATTGATATACAATATATAACTTCACTAATAAATATAAATATAAATAGCCAACGTTTCGTCCATTTTTTCAAATAATGATATGGACTTTATCAAGGTTCTATAAAACAGAGAAAAAATATACAATAAATAAGAAAACTAGAAAATAAAACAAAACAAATAAAAACAAATAAAAAATAATAATAACAAAATAAAATAAAATAAAATACCTATAAACCAAAAAATGGAAAAATTGTATAACACAAACAATTTCTTTACATTTCCTTATAAAGTGAAAAGTTTTATACTAAAAGGAAAAAATATCTATACAAAAACAGTCAATTTTTTGCACAAATATATAAGCTATTTTAACATCTTATTTAAAATAGGATTTAATTGTTCTATATAAATACTCTCTTTGTTAAATCTTTCAAAGTAATTACCAATACATTCCAAAGGTCGAATTTCATAGTCTTTATGTCCTGTTTCCAATTTATGACAAAAGATAGCAGATTTCCTATCAATTATATGCTGATATAGTCTGGTTTTTAATTTATTCTTGCTTGTTCCAATATAGAATACATTGTTTTTGCAATTCAAACATTTAATTAAATACACTGAATTCATAGCTTCAAGCATATTAAATTCTTTATGATTAATCAAAGATCTTAAAGTTCTCTTCTTTTTGTATACAGGTTTCAAATTTATACAGTATTTTTTATTAATTTTATTTAACAATTCATTTAATTTCAAAAATACAAATTTAGATAACTTAAAACCAATATAAATATTATTATCTATAAAAATTTTTTTATTTTTGTATTTATTATTACTATCATGTTTTTTTATTATTGTTTCATTATTTATATTTTTATTCCTATAAACATTCATACAAACATTATTTCTAATTTTATTCAAATTTTTTGTAGAAAGCAAATAATTTATAATTCTATATGGGTACTCATTTATTATACACTCCCTTTTTATATAATTTAATTCTTTATCCAAACTATGTTCATTTGAACATAATTTAAATGCTCTCATTATTCTATTGTTTATGATATTAATTTTGCATTTAAAATCAATATCGGAATTCCAGTTTGTTAAAATTCCAGTAGACATTTTTTTCTATAAACTTCAGTTTCTATTTTTATTCTATTATTTTTATAAAATTTATAAATCTTTAGATCCATATATTCAATACTATTATTATTTTCTTTTTCTAAAGTAAACTTAATATTATCTATTCTATTATTAATAAAATTCCAAAACTTAAATGATTTATTCAAATTACCATTAAATATCATGAAATAATCATCTACATAACGTACATAAAACATAGGTTTATGACAAACATTAAAAAAAATCTTTTCAAAATTGCACATATAAATATCTGCTAAAAATCCACTTAAACAATTTCCCATATTTAATCCTTTTATCTGTTTATAGTATTTGTCACCGAATTTAAAAAATAAATCCTTACAACATAACATAAGAATGTCATGCAACAAAGGAATATCCATTTTTATGTTTTTATTTTTATCTTCAATGTACATCTCCAAAAAACAATCAATTGCTTTTTCACAATTTATATTTGTGTACATATTAATTATGTCTAGTTTAACAAAATAAATATTTTTAAATTCTTTTAAACCAAATAAAAACCTCTTAATTTTATCAATAAACACAACAGAATTATAAACTTTGTTCTCAGCAAAACAATTAGTATATTTTTTAAATAAATTAATATAAACCCATTTTGAAATATTAACGTAATAAGTGTTAAAACAATCCACTATTGGTCTCATAGGTATATTAGGTTTATGCACCTTAGGTAAACCTTGAATTTCAGCACACATAACGTCCATTCTTTTTAACCTAAACATTTCGCTTTTTTTAATTATTTCTTTATTTTCCATAATAGTAATAAATTTATTTATCTTTTTATTTAAAAAATTACTCATATCTTTTTTAACTTCAATATAGCAATCTTCTTTTAACATATTTATCATTTTTTTATTATATTCCTCTATATACATAATTACTACATTTGAAACTTTATCTCCTTTTAAAAAAACGATATCATTATATTTATTTTTTAAACCATCAATGGTTTTCCATTCATATCTATTATATATATCCTTGTTTATATTATTTTGAATATCCCATTCTAATTTTTTAAATCCATATATCAAATCACTTTTTAATAATTCTTTATTATCTATTTCACCAAAAGTATTTTTATCAATATAATTATTAATCATTATCATTTTTGATTTAATTTCGATAATTTGTTTATTAATACTATATTTTCCAAAAGGTACATATTTTAGCCCTTTGCTTAATATATTTAGTTCATTTTTATTAAAAACTCTATTTGTTAAATTGATAACTGAGGAATTATTATCTATAAAATCATTATAAACACTATCAAATTTATCATTACAAACAATATTCTTTTTATGTTTATAAAAATTATTAAAATTTTTATTATAAAATATTAAATTATTTATTTTTTTTATTATGTCTATTATTTACTTCATTCTTTAGTCTTTTTACCTTTAATAAAAAAATCTTTTTTATAAAATTTTCTTCTTCAAATGTAATCAATTTACACATTGAATTATATATAGATTTAATATTATTCAAAATATAATCTCTTTTCCTATATAACCCGTTTATAAACCTTTTTAAAATAAATCTTTCAATAAAATGAACATCACTTTGTTTAAATAACTTTTTAATTTTACTAAAACACAAAAACTTTGGAACCACATTATAAAAAATACAATTTTTTAAAAATTTTATATCTAGGTTTAATTTTATGACCTTTAGTTTATATTTCAACCAATTATTAATTAACTTGATACAATCTCTAAAAACATAAACATCACTAATATTATTTCTCAAATAACCAATAAAACTTCTCATATTCATATATTCAAATTTCAAAAAATACATGTTTTAAAAATTTTTTTATATACAATTTCATAAAAATACGAAAAATATATTAAAAAATATAAATAAATAATAAAAAGTATAATAATAATAAAACCATATAACTGCATAAAACTTATAATAAATCCATATAATAATATAAACTTCTTCTTCTTCTTCTTTTTTCTTTTCAAATGTATTATCAAGTTTTTATAAAGTCAAAAAACTACGGAGAGACTTTCTTTTCAAAATTTTTTATTGATATACAATATATAACTTCACTAATAAATATAAATATAAATAGCCAACGTTTCGTCCATTTTTTCAAATAATGATATGGACTTTATCAAGGTTCTATAAAACAGAGAAAAAATATACAATAAATAAGAAAACTAGAAAATAAAACAAAAACAAATAAAAACAAATAAAAAATAATAATAAATAATAATAACAAAATAAAATACCTATAAACCAAAAAATGGAAAAATTGTATAACATAAACAATTTCTTTACATTTCCTTATAAAGTGAAAAGTTTTATACTAAAAGGAAAAAATATCTATACAAAAACAGTCAATTTTTTGCACAAATATATAAGCTATTTTAACATCTTATTTAAAATAGGATTTAATTGTTCTATATAAATACTCTCTTTGTTAAATCTTTCAAAGTAATTTCCAATACATTCCAAAGGTCGAATTTCATAGTCTTTATGTCCTGTTTCCAATTTATGACAAAAGATAGCAGATTTCCTATCAATTATATGCTGATATAGTCTGGTTTTTAATTTATTCTTGCTTGTTCCAATATAGAATACATTGTTTTTGCAATTCAAACATTTAATTAAATACACTGAATTCATAGCTTCAAGCATATTAAATTCTTTATGATTAATCAAAGATCTTAAAGTTCTCTTCTTTTTGTATACAGGTTTCATATTTATACAGTATTTTTTATTAATTTTATTTAACAATTCATTTAATTTCAAAAATACAAATTTAGGTAACTTAAAACCAATATAAATATTATTATCTATAAAAATTTTTTTATTTTTGTATTTATTATTACCATCATGCTTTTTTATTATTGTTTTATTATTTATATTTTTATTCCTATAAACATTCATACAAACATTATTTCTAATTTTATTCAAATTTTTTGTAGAAAGTAAATAATTTATAATTCTATATGGATACTCATTTATTATACACTCCCTTTTTATATAATTTAATTCTTTATCCAAACTATGTTCATTTGAACATAATTTAAATGCTCTCATTATTCTATTGTTTATGATATTAATTTTGCATTTAAAATCAATATCGGAATTCCAGTTTGTTAAAATTCCAGTAGACATTTATTTTCTATAAACTTCAGTTTCTATTTTTATTCTATTATTTTTATAAAATTTATAAATCTTTAAATCCATATATGTATTGCTTAAGTCACCGATATGTTTTAGCCCTTTTTTTAGTCATATTATAAAATATACATATTAGCTAACAAATTTAGATTACTTTTAAGTATTTCTTTTAGCATGTTTTAAGAATGCTAATTATGAACTGGCATATAGTAGTTTCACGGAAATAATCTCTAGAATTTTTGGGTACTTTTAACTATTAATTAATATTGTTTAGCATGGTGGATATGTCTTTAGGATACACATATGCTCATTTATGCCTTGCTATTTGTTTTTTATATGAATGGGCATCTGGTTTTAATGGCCACCTTATTTTTTTAGTTTGAACAGCTCTTCTTTAGAAATGGAATACTAGTGTCCATATGGTTTATAAGCTGCCCTGATCAATGAACTATATGTTCAATTTATTCACAGCAAATTATAAGGTCCATGGAAACTGAGTACTTGGTACTGAATCCCCTAATCACTACACATTTGAGACACACATCTCTAGTACCATATATAATGCTGTAGTATCTGAAGTCATACTCCAAACTCCATTTTATTTCTCCATAATGTAATGTAATATTCAACATTGATATGATGATGTAATCTAATTCTATGTAAATAATCTACATAAAAGGCTTATTGCAGCTCATTAATTATTAATAAATGACTGTTATTAAGTGTTACAGTGATAAATAATCATTTTTGCACTGACTTAACCATGAGAAACCTAAGAGGTCAGGCATAGTACAATTAAAAAATAATTAGAAACCATAGATTATTAAAATTCCAAAAGACTCTCTGTTCAAACATGCTCATCATTATTTTGCACTGTGTGTTTTCAAATGCACTCTTGTTTATTTATTTTAAATTTATTAATTAAAATATATTAATCTATACTAACTGTGTCGCGTTTTATTCATAATCCATCCCAAATTAAGTTTTTTCAATAGTAGTGTTACTTATTATCTAGCCAGACATCAGTGTATGTTTATTTAATAAAGTATTAATAATTTAGTTAATATTTATCCAGTCTCTTTCTCTGACCTTTGCTACTGCAGGCATCCAAACTAAGAAATTCCAAGTGCAGCCTCATATATTACATCCCTAGGGTAGTAAATCTTGGAGCATTGGTGAAGGAGCTAAAGTGTGATCATATTTGAGGTCTCAATTCTTCATCTAGATCAGCCTTGGTATAATTTTCCAAAGCTCTGGATTGTGATGTGAGAATGTACAAATCTAACCATTACATTTTATAGTTTTATATACATTACTGCATTGGAATCTTATCACAGATGCATATTTGGAAAAGTTGAAAGCTAAATATTGATCAAATTTAATAAATTTTTTAAAAGATACTTATTTTCTATTCTTTAAAAAGTTGAGAGTGTTGTGTTTTATATATTAGACCCAATTCTGTTTTTGTATCTCCTGCCATTAATAAAGCCCCATCTCCTATTAATAAAGCTTCATTATTTTTGTTTTGACATTTACCTTTAAAGTTTTTCTGCTTTTGTAATTTGATTTTTGTAGTGTTTTTTTTGTCTTTTTTAAAAAAATTATATTTTAAAGACATTGTTTGATTTAGGCATTTTAATTTTTGATTTCAGCAATTTTTGAAAGGAATTTTATTATTGGAGTTGTTGCATTTGGCATATTTTGACTGATGTCTCTTTACATAATTCAAATTTTACAGTGTTTTGTTGGTTTGTTTTTATTTGTATTTTAGAAAAATTTGGTATATTATTTTTTTCATTTCAGCAATTTTTGCATAGAAATTTATTATTTGCAAGCTTCATAGGGTTGTTGCTGGTACTGTGGTGTCACCTAGTGACCACATTGCACATATGGCACAACTACCGTAGCTTGCAAGCTTCTTATAAACCATGTAAAGGTTGTTTACCCATAGAGAAATAAAGTATTAATAAAACTATTCATACCATATAATTGACTTTAAACCAACCAGAAAAATGTATAATTTTACATCCTCTATCATTAGAGTAATTACATAATTAAATCACATACTTAAAATAACTACCTTGGCATAATATTAAAATAATAGAAAATAAAATTAAAAAAAGGAATAAATTATTTTTTCAAACATCCAAAGTTTTTATAGAAGACTTTTTGCAATAAGCTATTCAACATGATAAAACAAAATCCTTTTGCCAGTGAATTAATTTTTGAAGTGACACATCCACAGCATATCACACTTCTACAGCAATAAAAGCTTTTATGATTTTCCAGAACAAATGAAATAGTATACCAACATTTAACAAACAATTTCTGTAATGGATTTGGATACATTTATTCAATCATAAGTTGATTCAAAAAAATAGCTATAAATTGTGTTAAATTTTTTTGTTTACTCCTAACAGTGGATATTAATGAAAATATTTTTATTAAGTTCATCCACAGTTATACAATGAAAAAGACCAGTTTTTTCATTTTCAAAAACATTTTGAAACGTCTTTTAAAATTGCATTCTGTTTGCTCAAGAGCACTCAATAAAAGCAATTAAGAAATTACTCTTCATTTAAAAGTCAGCAATTTAAATACTTCCTCTCTATATTTCATAAAGTTGTTATACATTAAAGTCATATTTTTTATAAAATTTCTTATTAATGTATTCACTTATTTTATAATGTAAAAGTTTCTTTGAAAACCTTAATATAATTATTTCAAAATTAAGGTTCACTTTACTTTATCATATAGGCAATTCAGCTTTTAAAATTGTATATTTATATGAACTATTTCCATTATCTAATAGCTGTATTGAATGTCTTTATAAAAATGTACCTTTATTTAAATATTCCAAATACATTCAACTATTAGTAACAGCACATCAAACAGGATAGTATATGAAAATTATGAGTTATTATTCAACTCTTTTTTTAGAAGTTGTTGGCATGACAAGTGGTAGTACTAATATAGGATTCGAACCTGTATTTTATTTTCAAGGTAACACTCTAACCAAATGAACCATCCTGCCAAAGGCTACAGTCTGTAATAAATTTCATATATTTATCTATAAGGTTTCTTATGATTTTCTTACTTTTTCCTAAGAACAAAGTTTATTAGTGGTTTCCATATGTCATGTATAGTCACACTAGATATGCTTATGAAATTTTGCCATTGTCATGTGAGTAGCTTCTTTTAATTTTCTTTTTTGAACCTTTTATTTTCTAACCAATATTTTTGTATTTTTTCAATTGAACATATCTTCATTGGCACATGCATGTTCTGCTACTCTACACACATGTTTTTCTCTTCCAGTAATCAGTTTGTGTTCTGGAAATTGCTTTTTAATGGAAAGACTGGTTTCACTAATATATGTTCTTTCATATTCACATTCTGCATAAAATCTATGTATTTTCAATACAACACAGAATTCTTCCAACAATCTCAGGGAATGGTTATGGGCTCACTATTCTCTCCCCTACTTAGCAATATTTACATCAAAGAACTTAAAACATTAGCTATAATCACTACTCCATACCCACCTGTTTGGATTTTCTAGGTGGATGGTATGTTTGTTGTATGCCACATGATGAAGCAGAGCTACAAACTTTTTGAAAACAGATTAACAATATATCTGTTTCCGTTAAATTCACAATAGAATCAGAACAAGAACAAAAATTTGCATTTTTAGATGTTTTAGTAACAAGAGCTCCTCAAGGTAAAATCAAAAGTATAGTTTACTGAAAACCTACCTATACTGAAAAACCTACCATACTGAAAAACACCTAACATATTTACTCAATCACAGCAGAGATACAAAACATGAATTTATAGTATCACTATGAAACAGAGCAAAATCAGTTTGTTTAGAAACCAGCGATTTGAAAAAAGAAAAAAAATCTATAAAGAACAAACTTTTATGAAAAATGGTTATTTATCAGCACTATTTAGAAAATATTAAATAGACAACAAAAAGAATCATCAAGCAAAAAGAGAATTATTGGTAATGTAGTGTACCCATACATTCCAAAAATAGCAGACAAATTAAGATGAATCTGCTATCACTATAATATCAGTACAGATTTTCAGAGCCATAACACACTATGAGGAATTGTAGCATTTACAAAGCCTGAACATGAAATGCTGAAAACAAAAGACTGCTTCTATAAAATACCATGTCAATGTAGAAAACATATATAGGTGAGACAGCCCATTGAAAAGCACTTGCAAAATACAAACTGATGATTAGAAGAGAAAAACAGATGTGCTTAAAGTAGCAGAACATATATGTGCCAATCAACATATGTCCAATTGGGAAAATATAAAAATATTGGAGAGGAAAGGATACGATGAAGAAAACATAAACAAGCTGCTCACATGATGATGGAAACATGCCCATAAGTGAACTAGTCTGACTATGCATAATGTGTGAAAACCACTAATCAGTTTTGCTCTTAGAAAAAAGTGATCAAATCAGAAGGAACCTCATAGATAAGTATATGAATATATTACAGATGGCTGTCTTTGGCAGGATGGTTCAGTTGGTTAGAAAATTACCTTAAAATTTAATACTCAAAAATCTAAAGACTCATGTTTGAATCCCATGCTAGTACTGTCACTGGGCAGGCCAGCAACATCTGAAACAGAGAAAAAAATAATACCTCTCAAAACATTGTGCATACATTAACCCATTTGATGTGTTACTATTAACAGTTGAAAATTTGAAATAAATTGAGATACTGCTGAACCTCACTGTACTGATTAAAATATATATACAACAGCCAATCAGAATGTTATGATAGCCATCTAAATGACAATCAAATCTAAACACTCAACAAAGATTTTATGAAAAAAGGGCAGCCACCCTTATC
Source organism: Epiperipatus broadwayi (assembly GCA_028023455.1). Classification (NCBI taxonomy): domain Eukaryota; kingdom Metazoa; phylum Onychophora; class Udeonychophora; order Euonychophora; family Peripatidae; genus Epiperipatus; species Epiperipatus broadwayi. The sequence goes on along the minus strand of JAQFVV010012605.1, from coordinate 1,253,239 downwards.
TTTACTTTTTTTCTATATGTCTATCTAAGCTAGTCATCAGTATTTAGATTTGAAAGTTTGCAGCTTTAAATATCTTCACAAATAACTTACTGAGTCTAAATCATAAACATACAATGTGAAATTCTATGATTTACTATGTAGCAGTTTTTAGAATACATAACAAGCAGTAAAGTATGTAAATAATATTTTAATTTCTGAAATGCATATAGTAGAATACTGCTTAACCTCACTGTACTGATTAAAATACATATACGACAGCCAATCAGAATGATAGCCATCTAGACGACAATCAAATCTAAACACACATCAAAGATTTTACAAGACAAGAGCAGCCACCCTTATCTCAACATTTCTTTCTATATATCTAAGCCAGTTGTAAGTATTTAGATTTATTTCAATTTTCATCTATCTGTGCTTCGAAAATTAAAATATTATTTACATACTTTACTGCTTGTTATGTATTTTAAAAACTGCTATGTAGAAAATCATAGAATTTTGTGTTGTATGTTTATAATTTAGATTCAGTGAGTTATTTGTGAAGATATTTAAAGCTTCAAACATTCAAATCAAAATACTTATGACTGGCTTAGTTATATAGAAAGAAAAGTTGAGATAAGGGTGGCTGCCCTTTTCTCGTAAATTTTTGTTGTGTGTTTAGATTTGATTGTCATTTAGATGTCTATCATGGCATTCTGATTGGATGTCATATACATATTTTAATGAGTGCAGTGAGGTTTAGCAGTATCTCAATTTATTTCAATTTTTAACTATCTGCCCTTCACAAATTAAAATATTATTTATTAACAGTTGAATAAATTTGGAATATTTAAATAAAGTTACATTTTTCTAAAACCATTCAATACATATACTAGATGATAGAAATAGTCCAATATAAAAATACCACAAAAACACCATCATCACAAATCTTTTACAAAACAGCATTTAAAGGTCTTGATCAAGACAACACTTAAAATGAAATAATTACGTAGATAGTCAGGGGTTGTGCATTTTAACATCAAAGTGTGTTAATTGTCATTGAAGCATTTTTTTCTTTAAATCAAATTTCAAAAGTTTCCGAATAGTTAATTTGAATTTTACTTTATAAAAATGAGAAATATTAAATAGAAATGGTCCAGTAAATTGTTTATGGTTTTGAAAAATAATACAAAAAATTTTACCTTTTCACTTTGTACAATTTTGTCATGCACATATGGTGAAAAATATTTTAATTTTATATATGTATTTTGATAAACACTTTAATTAACTACACTTTCTAAAATCTGGTATATTTTAAAAAATATGTAAATGACAACATGGACTAAATCAAATTATATAATATTCACCTACTTTTAATTATCACATGCTAAATGAAAACTTTCCAAAACTTTTTTGTTATTAATTATTTAATTGAAAAAATAAAACAAGTAAATAAATAACACATTTATTATTTTTAAATTATCACTTTTAATTTATTAGAAGCTCTAATTATTTTAAACACTTTCAATGTTAAATTAATCAATCATTTATTTTTAGATAAATTAATAAACTAAAAATAACTCAACTTATAGCAAATAACATTATAATAAACAACCATATATCATAAACATCCATACACACAAACAGAAAATTACATTACATATTTTTTAATTTACTCTGTTTAATAGTTAATTTATGCATTTTTAATTTTAATATTTTAAAAAATAAAGTGTCATATGTTACATGGCCCAATTTTTTTAATATCTTATAAATAAAAACAAAGAGCTTTGTTAATTGCTCTAATAAGTTTTGTTGATAAAATGCTAGCAAAAGAAACCATTTAAAATATCTATCAGAAACCACACACAAATCCCAGACCAATGTTATCATGATTTGGCAGTCTTCAATTAGATGTTAGCATAGCCTCAGATGCAAGATCTAAAAATACCAACCCAAAACCAGTGGTCATTTAAAAGTTAAATATTGATTAAAAATCTGTAATATTCAAACACCTATATGTCATTAATCCCAGATATTCAACTCAAATAGTTATATGGAAATGAGAGATCTTCTGTCAAACCATATGTTAGTAGTCTTAGGAATATAACAACACTTATGACTTAAAAGAAAAACTAGAAATAATGATTAAAAATTTTTAAAAATAGATCATATATCATGTGACTCTATTATTTTAAGTTTGTAAATAAAAACATAAAGCTTTCCTATTGCTTTAACATGCTTTGTTGATAAAGTGCTTGCAAGAGAAAGCATTTAAAATATCTCTATGAAAAATGACAGTCAAATCCCAGACTAATGTTTCCATGCTTTGGTGCTCCTCAGTGAAACACTAGAGTAGCTACAGACACTTGATCTCAAAATACCACCCAAAGCCAGAATTTATCTAAGAGTGTACAACTGAGTAGAAAATCTGAAATTTTTCATTCAACTTGACTTGAATCTGTTGAACTATTGTACTATAAAAACTTAACAAAATTATGATTAACTTAAAAAACTAATTTAACAATTACATTTAACATAAATCCTCTAACTAGCTTCCAATACTTTGAGTATAGAAATTAACATTACTAAATCTTCTTTTATCTAATGTTTATACATTTCATTTTCTCTAAAACTAAACATCAGTTTTTTTTAAAATCATATACTTAGTAATGAATTTATAGAGCTAGATATTCAAATAATTTTAAACACATTATATTTCATATTAATAACTACTTGAATATTAATTATATCAATTAAACTGAAACTTACATAGCATAATTTATAGATTTTACTTTCATAATAAATTTTATCATCTATTATTTTTTTAAAATAGCATAAACACACAAGTTAAGCACTTGAATAGCACAATATTCAAAAACATATGATCACTATATATATATATTGTAACAATCCATGTATACATCATCTGTGCTTTTACTATATATATATATATATATATATTGAAATGGTAAATCTGATTCAGATTTGCTGTTTCACAGTCTGACCCACCTAATCATTAATTTTACTAACGTTTGCTTTTTTTATTATTCTAAAAAAATATTTTAAACATTTTTTTAACTATCCTGAATAAATCCTAAAATTTATTTTGGATAATATATATATAATTGTGCTAACACTGTTATTTCATTTTTATTATTAAAAGAAAAAAATTCAAATAATTAATTTTGAATTTTTTTATATATTTTATATATGTATGTTTAAAATGCTTTATTTTTAGTTCAAAAATCCAAGATGGCCCTTTTCGAAAGATTTGTACCTCGATAGGAAGTTTAAAATAAATGTTTAAATTAAAAGCATTGATAAATTACCAAAATCCATTCACTGTGGAATCTCTATTCATTAATTAGTAGAGATTCTACATCGTTATCTAAATTAAAAACTAACATAAAATTATACTAAAATCTTTTGATCCTTATCAAGGTACAAACTTTCTAAAATTAGAATAAAAACATAATTTCTATTGTTTCTAAAAGAAAATCACCTGAGGCAGCAGGGAAATGGTATACGATTAAGAAGTTATAAGTAATAGTCATTTTTTTAAAAGAGAGAACAGAGAAAGAAGAGACAGAAAGAAAGTTGTAGAAGTCTCCACGCCATGATGATCGAGTAGTAAAAACTTTAAATCACTGCTCTTTCTTTCCTGAGACCTGAAAATCTTTTATTATGCTGCTGTCTAGCAGCCTTCAAAAAAGCCATCTGCCACCAATGTTTGCCCACAGGACTCATCCCGGGGAACTCCAAGGAAAAGGCTGAAGAGCTTGAATACTTCCATCCAGATGTTTGAAACTATTATCATTAGTGTGTTAATGTAATTTCATAAAGCTTTTAACTGATTCTTTAACCCTTTTCTTTTAAATTATAATATTTCATTAACTCAAGCTCACCATAATTTTTAATGTTTTGATTAATTGAATATGAATTTATTTGTTTTATCTTAATCTTAGCATAAGATTTCATGCTTTGATTTTTTTATTATGATTTCGACTGGCTTCACTCACAGGACTCAAAGAGAGTAATTTGCTAAAAGAGCAAATTATGTTTATTAGGGGAAGGGTTTTTTTGGCAAAGAATGATTTAATTTTAAAATAAAATAATTTGATCTAGTTTTTATTGTCACAAGTGAAGTTATGTCGAATATATATTTCAAAATAAAACTTACCATATTTTTTTTAATAGTTTATTATAGATTTTCCAGAATGGGATTCTATTATTTTATCTTTCTGCAATTTAAAACAAAATAATATGATATAGATTTTGACCTAGTAACAGTGCCGCTGGATAGCATCAGTTAATTATCATGCCTTTTTTAAGTTAGGAAAGTGAGAAGGGGAAATTTATTCTAAAAATAAATTTCATTATTTCTATAGGTATGTTTTTTTGTAGGTTTAATCTTTACTGAAAGTAGTTGTTTACGCAGGTTGATCTCTATGCAGTATTAGATCATTTTAAAGCTTTTTAATTATAATTCATTCATATTTCATGATTATAATATCTCAGGTTAATAAAGAATGATTGGAGTATCATGGACAGACCTAAAATGGTCTTTGATTTGGTGGTTCGAAGTTAGCTTTCACTTTTGCATACATCTGTAAATCAGATAGCATGGTTTGAGATGAAGTGGGTTAGCTGGTGTGATACTCATAGAGGCAGGCATGTTGGCTCTCTGTAAATCCTATTCATATTGGTATATGGACACGGCATGTGGATGTATCGATTTTCTTTCTATTCTTTGTTGGAATAGGCACATGAGTGTCCATAATCTGGCCTGTATGTTCTTACATACATTTCTTCTCTCCTTTGCATTCGTATATTTATTAACCCAACATTGTTTTGTTTTTCTTTTGCCTATCTAATACATAAGCCATATAGAATTGATTCTACAAAAGAATCTTTGATCTGAGTAATCAATTCTTATTTGTTTTCATAATTAGTTAAAATTGTTTGGTTTTGACTAATTCATGTTATAGTTCTTATAGGTTTGATTTTAGTTGTAAGTCCAACTAAAGTGGCTTGTTCACTTGATAATTAACTGATCTATTTTTTTTGTTTTAACAGATTACAGTTTTAATCACTGTAAAGTTAGTTATAAGCTATCCCAGCAAGGTTCACTATTGTCCTCAAACATTAGTCATTTGAAATCTGAATTATTATTTTTATAAAGAGAAATAAAATCATTTTTTCGTTTATATGTTAGTGGAGTAAGATGTCAAATTAGTCTTATTACAATCGTCTATTTAATTAATCTCTTTTTCAATAGAAATGGTTTTTTTAAAATCTTGCATAAAGAATTCATGAAAATAATTATTCTTATATATGTGCATTAAGCAGATGTTTAAAACTGCTGCTATATTACAAGCTTGTACTAAATGTGCACGAGAAATTTTAAAAATCCGTGATCATTTAATTATAAAATTATTTTTGTCTTATTTTAAAAGAAAATAACTATAACCAAAAGTAAAAATATAAAAACTAAACAATGTAAAAGATAATCGCTAATGTAAATTCTTCATGAACTTGTATAATTTATAAAGTTAATTTAAAGAATGAATTTTGTTTTTTTTTAAAAGAGCTTGAGTTAGACTAATGTAAAATGCTTAATGATTTTTAAATATACATATAACTAAAACCAAACTTCCAGTGTTTCTCGAATCATTTTATTTACTTTTATTTTAAATAATTTTTGATTTTTAAATATATCTATTAATCAATTACCCAAGTTCTCATTTAAATATAATAAAAATTGAATCTCATGCTGTAAGACCCAGCTGCGGGCACAGCGAAATTAAAGGAAATTAGATAGTATAATCGAGAAAAGCTATTGATTAGATCTTTGACCTGATGATATAGGTAAATAGGGCAGAATCCACGATGTATCTGATTTATATATCTTGTACATGGTCAGCCTTGAAGTACTTTACCTGTTTTCAGGGGTTTGTTGAATCGATGTGTGTTTTTTGACCTGTACAATATATATATAATGTTTTCACTGTTATATGATGTAAATAAAACAATATTTTTTGGTATGAACTGAGTATTATTTTGCATTTCTCTCTGATATTTTGACAGACTAGCAACTGTCATTATCAAGCTTAACTTTTGAAAGAACGATCATTAGATCTCAAAGAATAATGTGACTCAGTGTGAGATGAGAAATGAGATTCAACTTGAAGTAGTTCAGCATTCACCATATCAGGCTTATCAAAATGTTTATTTCCCTCAGTTTTTTCAGCTATTGATTTCAAGTTAATATTAGATAAAATGAGAAATTTCCACATAGCTGGAATATATTGTGGTTTATCAGTTTTATTTAAACCAGTAGATCTCTTTAATATTTCAATTGACTTTACCGTGGTTTTTAAATCATATTTTATAAATTAGCAGGTATTTCTGTATTGTCAAAATCAGGTTTGTGACCAATTTTTAAAAAATGGAAAGTAAAAACTGATGTGCTAATTTATTGATTAAAAGCATTTCTATGTTTCTTAATTCTGACATTTATTCATCTCTTAGAATGACCCACATAGCTTCTTGAGCACTGTAAACATGGAATTTTATAAACTCATGGTGTTCCAAAAATACTCTGTCTTTAGGTTTATATAAAAAAATCACCAATTTTTTTGCGAATAGAAGAAGTAGTCTTTATATTAAAACAAGATAGTCTTCTACTGATTTTATGAGTAACCCCTTTAATGTAATGTAAAATTACTCTATTAAAAGAGGAATTGTCAAATCTATCCTCTTTTTTCTTTTTAGTATTAATGTTATGTAAAGCCTTATATATGATGTTTTTATTATAATTATTAGAAAATAGAACTTACAAAAAGAAATATTTTACTTTGTAATAATTATAATAAAAACATCATATATATGGTTTTACATAACGTTAATACTTAAAAGACAAAAGATGATAGAATTGATCATTTTTCTTTTAACAGAGTAATTTTACATTACATTAAAGGAGTTGCTGATAAAATCAGTAGAAAACTATCTTGCTTTAATATAAAGACTACTTTTTCTACTGGCAAAAATAATTGGTGATTTTTTATATAAACCTAAAAACAGTGTACCAAGGAGTGTGACATTCCATGTTTGCAGTGCTCAAAAAGCTATGTGGGTCAGTCTAATAGATGAATAAATGTCATAATTAAGGAACATAGAAATGCTTTTAATCAAAAAATTAGCACATCAGTTTTTACCTTCCCATTTTTTAGAAATTGATCACAAATCTGATTTTGACAATACAAAAATAGTTGGTAATTTGAAAGATATTATTTAAGAACCATGAGAGAGTCAATTGAAATATTAAAGAAACCTACTTGTTTAAATAGAGCTGACAAAGCACAATGTTTGCAGCTATGTGGAAATCTCTCATTTGATCTAATATTAACTTGAAATCAATAGGTGAAAAAACTGAGAAAAATAAATATTTTGATAATCTGCATATTGTGAATGCTGAACTACATCAAGTTGAATGTCACTTCTCATCTCACACTGAGTCATATTATTCTTTGAGAACTAATGATCATTTTTTAAAAAATTAACCTTGATAATGGTGGTTGCTAGTCTGTCGAAATATCGGCTTGTAATGCAAAATAATACTAGGTTCATACCCAAAAATATTGTAATAACGATATATATATATATTAAATATTTTACATATTCTATTATAAAGAGATTCCGAGTTATTATTCATATTTTTCTTTGATTCACTTGCTGATTACAGGATTTTTCTATATTTTATTACCAATTAATGTCCCATATAAAAAGTTCACTTTAATATATATATATATTATAGGCACGATTGTTCTGAACAACCATTTACAATGAAAGTCTTATTTGCACAAATATATGAAATCAAAGGTTTTCATAAGAAAGTAAAGTTAGTAAAAGAAATTGTGTATAAGCTATTTTATTGTTGAAATTACTAACAGAAGTATTAATATAAACATCTGTGCTATATAATGTTATACACTGTATTATCTCGGTAAAAAAATATTCTGTGTATGAGTTTGAAGCAAGATAGATACAAAAAATTAATCCATTTTTTATTTAACTTTTAAAACATTAAATATGTATATCACAAATGCCTAGTTCTAATAACTTGGTAAGAATATTAGTAAAATGCATAAACAGCAGAACGAATTTGAATAGTCAGAATACATTTCACAAATATCCCATTTTAACTGTACTCAGGAGACCACTATTTATAAATATTTTAACTATTAATTTAGAATTATTATTCCATTTTCTTACAGAATAGACAATTTTGTTAGCTATTGCATGATTATCTGTCTGAAAATAATTATCCCCATGTCATAAAATATATAAACTAGTTAAGCAACAAATGCTCTATAAACATAACCCATATAAACACTTAAAGAGCATTACCTAAGATAAATTATAATTTAATATATTATATGCTGTATTAAAATTCATTTTGTAAATTACTTGAGGATTGCAATAATTGATGTAAAATATATATATACCCCAAAATGCATTAAGAATAGAATGTAAGACAAAAGCTTAAATTGCTATCAAATTTATATTCTTTATATAATCTGTGTTAAAATGAAAGTCAAATATTTTTTGTCATCCTGATATTTTTAAATTACTAATGATAAAAGATCTATAAATATCTTACCTTGAAAATAGTATTAAATATCTTATTACTTTGACTATTTGCAATCCTTTTTATAAAGATCTATAATTTTTTCGTTATATGAGTTTAGCTATTTATTGCTATCATCTTTGTGAAATCATTATTTTAACAGACATTAAGAACATTTAATTTAACTTAAAATAAGAGATGTTAATATAAAGTTTACCCACACATTAGCACTATAAAATAGATTGAATGCATAGGTGTAAAGTCATTTGTTATATGGTCAGCAAAATTCAATTTTTTTTTTTGTTTTATCCAAAGTTTTAATCTCACATCGTTCTATTTTGCTTGGATTTTTAAAATTCTTTTGATTGTTATCATATCTGGTCTATTATAGTTTCTTTTTTAATGTAGTTTAATTAATTTATTTTACATTTTTCTGTAATGTTAATAATTTTTAGACATTTCGTTTTTAATAAAAATAGATAAAAAGAATGAACATATTTTAAATTGTATACATTGTGTGGAAAAAAATTGAAGAATCATTTATATTCTTAGCCATTATATTCTTAGTCATTTTAGACCCACCATTTTTTTATCTATATTTATATCTACAGAATGAACATCTAATTTAGTGGCATATCTGAATATTTGAAAACTTTTTAAAAATATAATATTTGATTTTATTGACTGTTAATTAAAAAGCCATCAGTGAATGTTATGCTTGTATTTTAATTAAAAACACTACCAATAAATGAGATGTAGTGTTTTAGAGTTTTTAAGAATCGTTTAAGCTCAGAAAACAAAGAACAATACAAAGGATGATAATCTCCATGAAACATGCAACATATTGTGAGTGTGTAAATGTCATTGGTCTATGAGTATTATTTATGTACATTTGGGTTCTTATTTAATATTTCCTCATTGATATACACATCATTCCTACATACACTAGTAATCAACCAAACACACAATCTCTATTTTTTATGATTGCTCATAACTGTTATTAAAACAGGAAAATTCTCTATAGATTTGTATCACTCAGTACAAGACAGAGTCTCTTCATTGATGAAAGCACAAGCTAAAAACTAGCTTGGAAATATTGGATGAGTAGACACTAGATATGGATTTTATGCCCAAATTTCTGGCCTCCATTGATTACCCTGGTTTATACTGAGTGGTACTACTCTATAGAATTTTTCCTGCTTATGTAGCAGTAGTAATCAACTTAGTTGTATTTTATGAAACCAAATTTCAAGTCAACCTCATCAATACTTTAATATATATAATTTTACTAAATATCTTTGAGAAAATTTCTTCAATTCTTATAATATATACTGTATTGTAATTTTCTAGTAATTATATATATATATATATATATATATATATATATATATATATATATATATATATATATATATATATATATATATATATATATATTATTATTTATCATTTCTTTGTATATCAAATCCAAATCATTGTGTTAAAGGCAGAATTTATTCATCATAATTCTTCATCTCTTGTAATGAACAATTGTTACCTTAACAAAAATCTCATAAATTTTGACAGTGCTTAAATATTTTTACTATATTAGTAGTTGTATGTTTTCTGGTGTCTTACCTATTTCAAGTTTACTTCTGCTAAGTAGGCATATACCCATCATTACTTTTTTTAACTCAAAATAATAAGAAAAAATTGTGTTTTGTTGTGTATTTTGCCATTGTATAATTGTTTCCAGCTGTGATCAAGATCTTTATAATATCAACGAGTTTAGCTTAATTATTTCAGTACAACAATTAGTAGACTCCTTTGTCATTACTGTAATGACAATTCAACTTTTTTCTGATTGCTTTCAATAAAAGACATTTGAGCCACAAAGAAGTATGTACAATTTGGTGTTTGAGTTTCATTAATTTACTCTCTTCATATAAGACGATATAATGTAGTTTTTGGAAATGATTTTATTAAAAGTTTAACAGTAATTAGATAGTAAATGTCTATGATTTTTTTTGCATTATCAGGACATTAACAAAGTCTAACTTCAAATAATGTTTTTTTCTTAAAATTTCTTTGAATTTCTGCATTTCTTATTTTTTTCATTGTTTTCCAGGTCAAATAAAGATGGCAAAATTTTCTATGTGACTTCAATTATATGATTATAAAAGTAAATATAAACAAGCTAATGAAAATATAATAAAATGAAAAAATCATTAAATTTTTCAAGTTTAAATAAGAGAAGATATTTTTTCTGTAAGCAAGTAAATCATTGTAAATATAAAAAACTTCTGATTATGTTGAAAGAACATATATTTTAATGCTTTTTTAATTATGTTATCTGGATTTGTTTTGTAGAATTTCGAAAAATAAATTATTTTTTACAATAACAAAACCATTATTTTTGTTAGACTAGTCTATTATTGTTCTAATTAAAACAAAATAAAACAAATCTACAAATTTCTTTTTAAATTAAAAATATTGTAATTATTTTTTCTATATTGATTCTTCTTATTTTGTGAATGGTTGAATCAGCTATCAACAAAGTATATGTTAATGTATTAATGAAACTTATTGTTAATAAAGTTTGCATTGATTACAGGTTTAAATTGTTGAAAGCTTAAATTTTGTATGTTATGGTAATGTGTCTACAATTTTTACTAATAATTATGTAATTGTTTTTAAAAATTTTGTGTATACATTGACATTAAAAAGCATTTAGTTATATATATATATGTGTGTGTGTGTGTGAGTGTTTATAATTCATGTGCACTTGCAACTTAAAAATCACTCTGAATTTTATTATAGTGACTAACTATTAATAAAAATTGAATTATAATAGACTAATATAGTGAATGCGATAGAACTTAAAAAGAAATTTAGTAGACTATTTATTAGCACTGTATTCATAATTCTCTAAATTTATTAATACATAAAGTATAGGAAAACTTTTTTGCATACTTATAAAATATTATCAGCTTGTGCAAAATATCAAAAGGTTTTTCCTAAGATAATTTCATCACAGCTATACATAGTTAAACAACAAAAACATCATACAATGTGGTGTTGATGTGGGTTAATATCAATACTACTCAAAGATTTATAGTGACTATGAGTATTAAAATTGTAACACCAACATACAGACACTGAACTTGGCTCAGGTCCTTATTACTATATGAAAAAATGGGTTTGGATTAAAAACAGTATTGTATGAAGCTTGTGGGCACATAGGTTTAGAGTTAACTTAATAGATAAAAAATGGTTAATAGAAAAATGAATTTGATCCATAGATCAAGCAGTGGTTCCCACAGATCCAAGGTTTTAACTGATCAAAAGCACATGCTATATTAGAGTTTAGGGATATATTATAAGCAGGCATTAGATAAAAAAATTATGCACATACATTTTTGCATCAGATTAATACTGTGGCTTTCTCTGAGTAGTATTACATTAAGGAAAGTTTGAAACTATCTAGACATAGTGTTAGCTGACATTTAATAAAATTATTATAAAACTTATTTTTTAAACAAACCTAACTAACAGGAATACATAAGAAATGTGATAATCCATGGTACTGCTCAAAAGTATAAGATAGGATAGTACTTAAATTTCTTATTGCCACATGACTCTCAGCCAAAATTTATTTAAAAGCATTAAATACAAGTATATTGCATATACAGAACAATGTAATACAAAGAAATTTGAACTATATTGAAGATCATTTATTTTTTATCACATATATGTAGGCATATGTATAAGTTGTATAAGAAGAAATGCATAGATGATGAAAGGTTGAAAGTCTGAATTGAAATCTTTTCTAATTACATTAATTTCAGTATAGGCAATAAACTTGTAGTTAAATATTATCTACTTCATCTGTATTTTGTCAAATTCAGTATTGATTGTTTAAGTGATTTGAGATTAAAATAGATATGACAATAATATTGATATCAACAAAGGCTTTGAGTGTTCCATCCTCAGATTTTTAATGGTATAAATCATTGAAAAGTTGGTGGTGGGGAAAATAGAAGCAACTACATTCAAATTTGAAAGTTTACTATCATCATATAAATCAAGAATGGATTGCATTTATGTGTGAAAGATGATGATCTGAAATAACTGATGAATGCTAATTTAGCATGAAATTTATATACTGAAGATAATTTATCTTTTTCACATATAAGTGGCCATGTGTATTATTGTATATGATGAAGTGAATAGCTATTCGGAGCTTGAAAATCTAAGTTCAAACCCATTTTACATAAAAATCTTCAGAAATTTTAATTAAAAAATATTTTAATGCATTATGCTTTAATAAAAAAATCATTTGTAACAGCATCAAAACATTCATAATGCTCATTTAAAAAAACAATTAAATGAAAAAAAACAAATTTGATTAATTATTAAACCTATTGCAATGGTCAGGTTCAAGTCCTGCTCATTGCATCTTTCTGTTTAACAAACAAACCTATCTGTGGTGGGTTCAAACCCTATTAAAAATTCATTTTATTAAAATAAACATCTAAACTGCACTACCATGGTTGGGTGAGCAACATTATATATGCAAATATGAATAAATACTGTACATACATAGGCTAAGTAAGTCTTACAGCAAATATAATAGTTTAAATTTTTAAAGAAATTATTTATGTTATAATTTTAAATAGTAGATATATCAATTTATTAAATACAAATTTGTATGTGGATGTATAATTCACCTTATATAATAATGTGTATAGAGTGGCATGATTTAGTTTTGTAAGAGAGAAAAAGCTTTTAGTTATATTAATTAAAAATAAAAAGTTATCTATAAACAAGTTTGCATTAAGTCCACCGCATCTGTGACCAAAGCAAGTTTTGAAAGTTAATGAGTGCTATCTCAAATTTGTTCACAGAAAAAGTGTAATTATTAAAACCTCTGTAATACTGCTATTTCAAACCTACATGGCCATTTGTGGCGTCATGGAACCCTTAACAAAAGAATTTTGATCAATTTGGTAAATTTTATAATTCAATGCAATATTTAAGAATTAATCGGGTTTCCAGGCAAAACAAATTACTTTCTAGACTAGTACTCTAAAAAAAGTATAAATAGAGTATATTTTAGCTGGAGAAAAAAAGTCATTAATTTTTAAACAGCATCATCATACCTAATCCACATCAGATTTATCTTTGATGGATCTGACTGGGGAAAGGCAATGTTTGTTTCTAAAGTAATAGAAAAAATGATGTGTAACTGCCAGCTGATGTCTCAACCACCGAAGCTGCTATAAAAAAACAGACCAGTAACAGCCTGCTCAAGAAGATCTGAAAGCCAACACCAGCTTAATACTGTCCATCATAAAATTAATTGGTAATGCTAATCTATAACTACAGAGCTCTGTGTTAATAAACTATTTTTTAAATTCCAAATTTTTATTATAGTTTAAAGCTAGCAAACTATATATAAACTAATGTAAATCTTACAAATGTTTCATCATAATTTCTTACTAAAATAAATGTAATTTTATTTTAATAACTTGCTTGTAAACTAATGTAACTCTCTAAATCTTACAAATGTTGCATCATAATTTCTTACTAAAATAAATGTAAGTTTATTTATATAACTTGCTTGTATCTTTACAAATATCTTAATTAGACTAAATATAACCCACACTAATTTCTTTATCTATCACTGCTGTGTGCCTATTTTTTACTGTTAATTTTGATTATTTATATGCCAATGCTTTGAAGCAGTGAGTATTTAAATGTATTAAGTATTCGGAGATATAATTGCAAATATCTTCCTCATAACTATTTTCTTATTGACATTCGCCATGCTCGCTGGTTCGAATTCCTATAATTTTTAGTTAATTTTAAATGTATTGTGGCATGCTATTAAATTTCCACCTTATTAAAGATTTTTGAATAGAGTAATGTACTAGTGTTAGTAATATGAAAATATATTTCAATAATTATTTGGCTACTCAATCAATATACTTTCCCATCCCTTGTAACAACTCATAGATATAGAGTGAAACCTATAAACAAAGAGTTTTTTTATATTTTCTCTACTCCACTATTGTCACTTCTTTAGATAGAAACATTTAGAATTGGCTCATCATAGTAATACTGCTCAGGCCATTGCCCTAATCTTTGTAATAATTAATGTTACACTTTTGCTTGGTGGATTAGATATTAATTTCAATTCAATATTTCATGTTTTGCAGCATTCTCTCCTTAAGATGGGACCTCGGAAAAGGCCATCACATCTTACCTTTTTTCAGGGACACACTAGTAAGACCTGACAATAATTCCAGGCAGTCATATTAGCCACTTTGACCTTTTAAAAGCAGCATGACACTCAGTTCTAGGGTGCACTGGTGTTTGTCCTGAAAACCCTTGACAATAATTTATCCACATGGCGCTCTGTTATTGTAATTTTCCAGTGCCATAGTGTATCAGTGATCTTGTATAACCAATTTCAAAGCCCTGTAACTTAATTAATCAGTATTAACTGAAATTTATATCTTGGTTTTTGGGTTTGATCTGAACTTTGAGCTTGTTTATATGCTCATCATTATTAAAATTAGTAATGCTTACAATAAACAGTTTGTATAAGATTACAACAGTATTTTATAAAAGTAGCTGCCACTTTCAATAGGAATTGGCATAATCTTTTTTTGGCACCACTTAGTGATTCTTTAAATATGTCACTTTATTTTAATAATTAAAGATTTAATGAAGAGACATGTTGAATCCTCATTTTAAAAAGCCTGTGTGCTTTTCCCACATTAATTGATATTTTATTTATTTAATAAATATATATGTTAAATTTATTCTAATTTTGAATGATTTCTTGTTTTTATTTCAATCCAATACAGTCTTAATTATATGTATAAATAACCAAAGGAAATACATATAAAAACAGAAAGAGACATATAAATCCAAGAAATAATATAATATTTCAACCAGAGGAGTTTTCATCAGAAAGAAAAAATACACAGTAAAATGGCGATATTCAAAAATTACAGATTTGATAAAAGATTATAAATTTAACAAAAAAACCTTCTGATTGGTCACAAAATCTAACACAGAATATCTACCCAACCAATGACAAAATTCAAACCAAAAAACTACATTTCCTCCTAATCAAGCTTAAATTTTATTTAAATTAAAATAATAAATAAAAAATTCCAAAATTAAAAATTAATTTATATATGTGCATACATAAAAGATTAGACTTTGCTCACATACAAAAAATAGCTGTGCTCACATTAATATTCATTAAATACTTACATAATTATACATATTAATCAAAAATTATAGTTAGTGCAAAGTACAATAATTAATTATTTACCTATATAACAATTAAACACAGATATTAAACATCCATATAGCCAATCTTTACATAAAATATATATAAGAAAATTTTTCACATAAAAAACCCACATATAAAAACATCAGGTAACATAAAGATGTAATAGTTCCAATGTTTAAATTCAATCCCTGTGGGTCTAAGGACTTAAATTTCTCCTTTTGTTTCATCTTCCTTGTAGAAGAAAAACACTCTTGAAGAATTACTACTCTTAAATCATCAATTGAATGATTCCATAAATTAGTGTTTTGAAACTCGCCTATCCTCATTCTTATGCACAATGTCAAATCTATGATTAGTCATTCTAACATGTAAACTATTTGATAACTCACCTATATACTGGCTTAAACATCTACTACATTCTATCAAATATATCAAATTAACACTTTTACATGTAACATAATTAGAAATATACCATTTAAAATTGATTCCTAGTACTTAAGACCACTTTTGCCTCAACAATATGTTTACATGTAAAACATCTTGTATCCTCACATGGATAACACCCTTTTTCCTGCACAGAACTACTAATAAAATTTGTTTTGACAAGTATATCTCTAAGTGATCTATATTTTCAATATACAACCTTAGGTGGATCGGAAAAAATAGATTTTAAATATTCTGTGGAGTGTAATATGTTAAAATGTTTCACCAATATCCTGTTAATATTAGGTAAACCTCTAATAAAAGTAAAAACCAATGGTGGAACATTTAATTGTTTTTTACTCTTTTTAGATAAAAAAAAGTTCTTCTTTAATTGATAGAAAGTAACTTATATATATATATATATATATATATATATATCTATAACATACACTCTATACACAAATATATATATATATATATATATATATATTTGTGTATGAGTGTGATGTTAAAAGAATATATATAGATATGCAATAAAATAAACATTTTGCATTATTATTCTACAGTCTGAACTAATAAAGATTATTAGTTTGTTGACAAAAACTGTGTAAATAATAAATATTTAAGATATAGCATTACCTTTTACATCATTAATGTACATTTGATATTAAAAATATTTATTGTTAATAATCATAAGCATTATATAATTTTTTTACAGTAAATATTAAATAACCTATTTTTCTGTTTATGTATATGCATTCAAATGTTTTAAAATGAAAACGTGCTCCATCTTATTAATAGTTTATTTTTTGTAATGTCTGTTCTAATGAGAGAGACGTTTTGGCATTTGAAACTGAATAAAGAAGCTATTGTGTCACTACCCACAATAAAACATGTCACTTTATTATTTTTCAATACTTTTAATATAATTAATCAATAAAAATGTTTAAATATAAGTAATATCTATTACTAAAATGTTCATACAAATTGGTATTTTATTCCAAACCATGAATAAAATGTTGGAGAGAAAACATTATTCTATGATTGGATAAGAGGCTGATGATGCAATACCAAACTGGTTGCCTTTGTTTCTTCTTATATAAATATAACCATCTTGGCCCCATGATGTTCCCCAGCTAAACAAACATAATAACATATTTTTACATAAATGTTATGGTGTAACTAACATACAATTATATTAATAATATCTAACATTAATGTTTGTTTATTTTACTTTAGTGAATGAAAGAGCAATTTATATATAATCGTAAAAATATCAGCATATAATAGTAGTATTTTAAGTAAGAACAGTTCTGAATTGTATAGATACTGCTAATATTTGTGTGACTATAACCAATTATATAATAATGTAATTCATAATGTGAATACAATATAACACATAATCCTAGAATGTTTGTTTCATCAATTCTGTTATAGTAAATAAATTACATTATCATGTTAAAGCTTGATAATACTATTACATAAAAATAAAATCATTTTCATATTGGTTAATTGGGGCTGTGAATATTAATAAAATTAATTATTTTTTTGCTTTATAATTATTACATAGATTAATATTTTACTTCATAAAGAAATAAAATTAATTTTATTTCTTAACAAACATTAAGTCATCAATATATAAAAACTAAGTCACAATATGAACATATATCTAACATTAATCTCAAGGATATTAAGTAGAAGTGTTAGTACAACAAGTAATATAAACTCAATTTCAATGTTTGACAATACTGGAAAAAGAAAAAGATGTTATTTTCAAATAACTTCTCATTGCATATTATTGCCTTGATACTTAAGATATACCCTATGAATATTAATTATTACAATTGTTACTCTGTACAATTTGGTACAGTTGTTATAGCATTCAACCTGGAAGACTGGCATCTCATAATCAATTCTTCTGCTTGAAAAACTGGCATTTGAAGACTTGTATACTCCTGAACAATAAAGATATATATATTTTTAAATGCTTTTATTGATTTTTGAAAATATGATTGTTAACTTTTAATTTTTGACAAATAAAAATAAAATTTTAATATTTATGATTAGTGTTTTTACTTTTAAGCCAATAAACATCACATGATAACCATTTCTTATGCTTGCTTATAACTGTTATGAAGACAGGCAAAACCCACTATACATGTTGCCACACACAGATAACTAAACTAATCAATGAATACCAGAAGTCTAGTGCACAAAATGTCCATCTATTGCCTACTCATCCAATATCGCCAGACTTGTTTCTGGTTTGTGGCCTTCATTAGTGAGAAGCCTTGTATCTGAGAGCAGTACACCTAGATCTTAGAATTTAATGCATGCATCCAGCAAACACATTTATCTCCACTTAGCTACAAAACTATGAGTCTTAAATTGAAAACACCTTTAATTTTTTCAATTCCATCAGCTTATATAGTCATATAAGTCTGAACTCTGTCTTTGGTTCTTTAATAACCATAGCCCCACTGTCCTATTAGTCATGATTTTATGCAAAGCCTTCTGGCATCCATTGATTTATCTTGTTTGCTGTGTGTGACAATATGTTGTAAGAGGTAGCTTACAACATAATTATAGGCCTACATATTAAATCTAATTCATTTGAAACATGAACTGGTCAAGGATCGATTATTTATTTGTTTGGTGTTAACATATATATACAACACATATAATTATTTACATTTACAGTGAATGAGGGAATAATAAACTAATTTGTAACTAATCAGTTAGTATAATCAATATTTTTGGAAATAATAATATATATTTATGCTATGTTATTAATGAATTGTAATATATTTAAAATCTAAATTTGAATGTAATTTATAATCGAGTGAATAACAGATAATCTGAGGTCAAGTTAGGTAGCTATAATATTAGGTGACAATAACATTATGATTTTATTTTATTTTATTTTATTTATTGTAAGTGAAATGTATTTCAACAATAGTCATATGACGATGTAAGTGTTTAAAAAAAATGGACACACAAAACTGGATAAAACCCAGAAACATTTTTTTTTTGCTTTCTTGTTAAAACTCCTGAATAACACTTAAATTAAAAATGTAAATGCTAAGATGGAGTTTTTAATTTATTTTTATTTGAATGAGAAAACATTTTAAAGTAAAATATTGTAATCAAAATTTAGTGAAATTCAGCAATACAAGTAAGAACAGTTTTGTTTTGATCATTATTGAAATATTTTACTTATATATATTTTAAATCTTTTCAAAAAGAAGAATGAAAATTATTTCTGCTCATCATAAGTAAAAAATAATGCAATAACTTTATATATATAAAGTGCTTTTATATTATCACATAATTTAAGTTTATAAATAGTTACTTAATGGTATTTTAAGATAAAGATGAAGTACAGCAACACATGCCCTTGTGAATCATGTCATTGTCTAACACAGTTGAGAATAAAATTTCTATTTTTATTCTACTTCATTATAAAATACGAGAGGATGTCTGCATTTCAAAATAATCAAGCATTGGAATATCTAATGGTTAATCAGCTCAGAATCAAATTGTGTTCTATACACAGCAACATGAGTGTAATTTATCTTTGCCAAGAAATTGATTAGATAAGCCAGACTGCTGTTGGAAAGTAACATGCCTAATCATCAACTACTATTACTACTAGGATGATTTTATAAACTTTATCCATTTATTATTTTAATTAAGAAATTAATGTTGAAAATTTTTGTTTGATTTTTCTGTTATTTATGTTGCATTTTCACACTCTGGTATGGCATCTCGTTTTTATGCTGTTAACAATCTCATTTTTTAGATTTACCAGAGAAAAGGGGGGATGATTCATACTGTTAAAAATGTCAAAAGGCAAAATATTCCCTGGGCCCAAATATTAGGGCATAGTGGTATTGGAAAAAATAAAGAGGTAGATGAACTGATTTAAATTTTATATAAAATTATTAAATATGTATAGAGATAGTCAATTTAAGAACATGTGCAATCATTGGTTAGGTGTTTCATTGGATTTTCATCAGCATACTACTGGAAGACCCAGAGTCCAACCATAGTTAGATGCGAGTTTTTCTATTTCCCATTCTGGTGGAAGTAGTTGTTTTATTATATCTGGCATGCTAACAGTGAGGCTCAAAGGGCTACCAGGAAATATAGTCATGATGTAAATTGGTTACATGTTGCAGACCAACTAGCTGATTGTTGAATTTGATCTAAGTATCCATATGTATTTTACCATCAGTTACATCAACCATGCAGCGTATAAAGCCTGATTGTTACATTTGGCACCCAAGTGTTAGGTTTAAGTACACTGTAGTTGCAAGGGAGGTCCTGTCATTGGACTGGTGTTTAAAAAAATTTTTTTAAAAATTTTTTGTCTTGTGAATTTACATTTCATTTTATATTTCTGTCAATATAAACACAAATGAACTTATACACTTGGCAAACAACTAGTGTTTACATTAATATATATATATATATATATATATATATATATATAAACACTAAACATTTATATATATATATATATATATATATAAAATCAAAACTACCCCAAATCTAAAATTAAACCAGACCAGCATAAAAATAATATTAAAACACAACCTAAGGTTTCACTGCTACAAGCAGACTTCTCAAGTGTAAAGAACTACAAAAAAAACCACACATTATATACACTATTAAAAACTACCCACAAATCCATTCACTTCCCATCCACCCTTAATATTAAAAGAACTCTTAAATAAGTTAATTGCTTCAGAATAATAAATTTTCAATAATAAAGACTCTTTAATTCTTCTTTTGATTTCATTTCTCTCAAAGAAGACAACCTTAGCTTCATCAAAATCAATAGTGTGGCCTGTATCTTTTCATGGACATACAAAGCAGAACTAAGATATCTATTTTTAACTCTACTTTTATGAACCTTTATTCTTTCATTTAAACTCAAACTACTCTGACCTATGTAAACTTCTTACAAATAAACAAGGAATAAAATATACCACACCAGGAATAGTCTTTTTCTATCAAAAACTTCTTTTGTATTATTTTTGTAATGTATATATATATATATAAATCCTATAAACTAGAACCAGTTTGAGATAAGTATGTCAAAAAAAAAACAGATTCAAAGTATTGACTGCCAATTGAAAATATAGTGGTGGATTGAACAATAAACAGAGATTGATGACAGTTAACTAATTAATATATGATACTAAAATAGTAGAGTTAAACAGGTAAAGGAACTTATTCTAAAAGTAGATTATTAAAAATAAAAAAGAGGTCAAAAATAAATGCAATAGTTAGGGATGTCATTATACATGATGTATATGGTTATTTATACCTTAATAAATATTTTATTCATAGATTATATAGAGAATTAAATGATAACTAGAAATGGTAAGCAATTAAGTGCTATGGAATCTAAACATTGTAAAGTGGTGAAATTAATAGGGTTAGTGAGATGATAGATGATGCTACTAGTAATGAGGTAGGATCTACAATGATCCAGATATGTGGGGGGTCTGTTATGAAGGTTGAACAATCTCCACACACACAGGAAGGGAGCCAAGTAGCTTCTCAGACTCGAGAGACTCCCACCAAAATTTAGTCAAGTTCACGAGTTGAAATAAAATCATGCAACTACTCCAAGCAATTAGGGACATGAAGAATGATATGAATAGGATGAGGAGTGATATGAATAATATGAAGAGTGATATGAACAATGATATAAATAGTATGAACAATAAGATAAAGAATATGGCAACCAATAGGGCAACCAAGGCTGATATAAATAAAATAAAGGAAGAATTGAAGAAGGATGTGAATGACATGGGAGAGCAAATGAAAATAAAGATTGACAATGCTGAAACTGAGCTGTCTGAAGATATGTGACATCTCTCCCTAAAGTTAGAATATGTTCAAAAAGACAGTGTTGAGTTGAAGCAAGGAATGTTAGAGATAAAAAAAGGAAATTGATGAAGAAGATATAAAATGCTAAAAGTGATTTGATGGTTTTAATATCAGACTAATAATACAATTAAATGTCAAATGAGATGAGGCATACAAAAGTCAAAAGATTTTTAGATATAAAGATGCGTATGAAACAGGATAAATTCCAAACTGATATCCAATATTAAGTCCAGATGGAACTACTAATCTTCTGTACAGAGTTGTAACATAATTCTACCAGACAATATATGGAGATAATAAATCTCATATCAGGCATTACTCAGAGAAATAGGATTGCTGAATCCCAACTGAGTAAAAATATATTTGACATTGGTGTACAACAATCTTAGACCAACTAAAGTATCCAGTATAGTGAAGACAAGGCAATTGACATGGAAATACAAAGTCTAATGCCTTCAATAAAATTCATAAAAATGAACCATGAGAGAGATGTTGTGGAAATAGTTGCTACACATTAGAACTCTGGGGGAAATGAAAACACTAGAGTAAAAGATGAAAAAAAGACCCTACAGAGTAAACCTAATCATTGGTGTAACTGGATAATTACTTGTAATCAACATTACTTGTACATTTGAAATAGTATTGCAAGTTTGGAGTTTTTGAATGGTGATATCTTCTGTTTTAGGTTTATTATAAATAGAAAATTTATTATGATGTACCCTGGTGGTACCTTAAAGGATGCCTTTGATGACCATAAAACTCATGAAAGACTTTTAAAAAAATTACAGGGTACATAGAAAAATTAAACCTGGTGTGTCTAGTCAACTAATTATATTTTTACATTGATCAACATGATTAGCCATTGGAAAGTTGTTTTTACCTATGGAGGAAATGGATGAGATCATAGTTTGCAGATCAGATAAGCATCGATAATCCATCATTTTACAAAAGAGTTGCCTGCTTTCATTTTAGAATTCTTTCAAGGTAATACACATTCATTCATTGCTGAAGTCTCACATGATCCTGAAATTTTTACTGGGTGGATGTCACAGTTTTTTGAAGATGGAATAGATAAATACTCTTTCAATCTTAATTTAGCAGGATTGATGCCAAAGACATATCAAGGTGATGCCAATGCTCACATAGTGACACCATATTCAAGAACTACTAAACATACCATCTGTGAAACCCATAGTAACTTAAGCAATCATTACCTAAATGCTAAAATTTATTCTAAATTTAAAATCTATGATCATAGTGATAGCAGTCAAAGCAAATTACTGTTTAACTCAAACAGCTTTCTTAAAAGAAAACTGTTACATGACAAGTTCATTTTCAAAGGCACTAAAGAACTCAGTGTACTCAATCATCTTAGAATGCATTATGAAAATTAGAGTCTCTCCATGATGAAACAGATGATCAAGATATCAGAAGATATATGATGAGAATGGTGATGACTGTGTTGAGGTCTGTCAAACAGAAAGGCTGTTTCCAGTTCCACAAGTTGAGTAACAGGTTGATAGTGGTTATTAAAAGAAAAAGAATATAATAAAGGGAAGTACCTCAAAGGTTACAACTTATAACACATAAAACAAACCATTCTCTGTGGATGAATCCTCAAGTCATATTTTTTTAAAAAGGAAAAGATATAAATTGATAAGTCAATAACAGAGTTTGTAAACATATGTGAAGTAACTTATAATAATATAGAAAAATGATAATAAAAGAGAGATAGATACATACATTCAATACCTATTGCTATGTTTATAATATATTGGCCACCTAACCAAAAATTAAAATAGGCAAAATAAACATCATAAAATGCAATAAAAAAAAACAATAAACAAAGTGATATGGAGTAAAATGTGCAAAAGCATATCTTCACTTAATAAGCAAGGCTAATAATAGAAAAATAGATAGCATTGGAATTCCACATACCTTTAAAACAGGGGATAAAGTTTTTATAAAAATCCCTCATGCCAGTAAATATATTGATATAAATATAGTAAGTTCTATCATCTATATGAAAGACCTTATACTATAGTTAAACAATAGAGTGCTAATGCATTTTATGTTAGATAGGGAAGAACAAATCAAGGTCACATATAATGCCTGAATTATGAAACCATATTATGGACAATCTAGGTATATTATGGGACTGTCATACCCAACTAGTATGTAAAAAAAGAGATGAGTGTTGAGATGTTAAAAAAGTAGATAAAAAAAAGTTAGCTTAAGAACTATGATGAGAGTATTGTTTAATAGATGTCATAGCAGATATTAAGATACCCTGGGGCCACTATTTAAAGAGTTAATGCACACAAGTGATGGATGCTCTAATCTTTTGTTAGACCTCAAAGAAAATCCAATAAGACTGAATAGAAGTAGGATAGAGGCTAACAAAAAATATATGCACCAACTGAAGCAGAGACACATTTATATTAAAATGCCTTAAATATAATAATCAATATTTTAAAAAAACAACCTATGTTTGAACCCTGCCTTAATATATGTTTTACAAAATTGAGTAGAAAAGAATAAAAAACAATTTGTGTAATTGAGTTTACAAAACAATAGAAATAGGTTTCACTATGTATAAGAAAACAACATCAAACTCCAATTGCAAACCTCATGAAAAGTGTTAAAATTTTTATTATGAATTAAAATTTTAACCCTATAAAGAAAAGGGGTTGTAACAGGTAGGTTACAATGTAATTATTGGCCTGTGTTAAATTTAATTTATTTGAAACATGCCCTTGTAAAGGAATGATTATTTATTTGTTTGTTGTTAACATATATATATATATATATATATATATATATAAGTATATATATATATATATATATATATACTTATTTTTGGGTACAAATCATATATTATACTGCATTACATTCTGATATTTAGATGGATTAGCAACTGCCATTATCAAGGTTAACTTTTGAAACAACAATCATTGGATCTCAAAGAATAACATGACTCAATGTGAGATGAGAAGTGAGATTCAACTTGAAGTAGTTGGCATTCACAATATGAGTCTTATCAAAATGTTTATTTCCCAAGTTTTTTCTCCTATTAATTTCAAGTTAATATTGGATAAAATGATAGGTTTCCACATGGCTGGAATACACTGTGCTTTGTCAGCACTATTTAAACCAATAGGTCTCTTTAATATTTCAATTGACTCTCTCATGGTTCTTAAATTATATTTTTCCAAATTAGCAAGTATTTTAGTATTATCAAAATCAGATTTGTGACCAACTTCTAAAAAATGGGAAGTAAAAACTGATGTGCTAATTTTTTGATTAAAAGCATTTTTTTATGTAATACTTCAGAAATATTTCTAATGTTTATATACCATAAATAAAGATGATTTAATAAATGTGACCCTAATGAATAATAACACATTGAATGTGCTTTTTTAAATGTAAATTTTATGTACATTTTTTTAATTTAATACAAACAGCCTTTTATTAAATTTGATAGTGAAGTTATGTATTTGGAGAAGTAATTAAAGACAGATGGTCAAATAAACTAAAAAACTGTTATACTTGGTGTACTATATTTCATTTTCTATTTATATTCACTTCATAGAGCCATTAACATCATTTATAAAAAAGTACTTGATAAAGTGAAGTGTTTTTTGAAACTTTTTTTCATATTAAAAACATAATACTAAGATACAAATTAAGTGTATATCAAATGTATAATTTCAAACCTTTTATATCTATCCATTATAGATTTGTTTAGAACTTTAAATTATTTGAGTCAAATTCTAGTTTATCAAAAACAAATATTAACTTTTATTTATTAAATGTTTCTTACTTTAATTATAAAGATTACAACACTCTTCAATTATTTTTCCAATATATTTTCAATAACTCCATGGTATGAATAAATACAAAAACTGAAATATAGTATGCCTACAAGGAATTACAAACTAGTTAAAACAAAAACTGGTTAAATGGTTTTTTGTTGAAATTTATGTAATCACAAAACCCAGGTTTTCCTGAAAAACCAAAAGTCAATTTTTTTTTCAAATAATAAATAATTTTATTTTTCTACTGTTATTCATGAAGTATTTATATTGTTTTTTATTTAAATTCAAATAAAAAGAAAAATTATACATTGTTTGAATAAACAAACAATGTTGAAATAATGAAAAAAATACTATGGCAACCTAAGTAAAATTTGAGTGTCAATAAATTTTAAAAAGACAAAATAAACAATATTATTTTTACACAGTGGTATAGATTTTGTGTTGTAACAACAGCAAAAACATTATCCTTTTTTAAATAAATATCCGGCATACATAATATATTATATATTGAATTCTATGTTACAATTGAAAGCATATTAAATGCACTGGCATAGATTCAACCCATATCAACAGACAGTAAGATAGTTTTTTTGATCGGTGATAGTTTCTGTACCAATTTACATTTATCCATGTAATATGACCTGTTGGACACATTAGTTTTTTAAATACTATTGTATTAAAAAACAAGATTTATAAGTTATATTGCACTTTTTTATACTTTTCACATAATAATATATAATTAATAAAGTTATGTTATTTTTCTTTTTATTTTATACAATTCCTAATTAAAAAATAATTCTAAATGCTAAATTTTGTGCTGTATATTTTTTTGGTTTATAGATCCACTATATCTAAGGTAGGTTTTATTGTATATTTAAAGTAATAGTCTTTATATTTAAACTTTATTAAAAAAAAAAACTGGATTATGGCGAACTGGTTTTTCACTTTATGAAAAACTAAAAACAGGGTTTTACAGTTTTATCAAAATTTGCAAGCCCTAATGCCTGCCTAAATTTGCAAATTGGCCAAATCTCTGCGCCCAAATGTAGCAAGATATTGCATTGATATAAATAACATTAAAATAAACCCATGCATTGTTTTTAGTATGTGACACTTTATTAAAACCACTCAATTCTAATTTACAGCCATATTTTGCCATTAATTAACTAAAAACAACATGCTTTCACTATAAAAGATAGATTTTATATTTTCTATGCATGACGTTTTTGTTATGAAAAGTTGTTAAAAAAAATGTTTTATACTCACCTATTTTTGACTATCCAGTAATCTTTACCATTATTGGTTCCATATCCAACTATTAAAACATTATGATTCACATGCTTAGCAATCATTTGTGTTTCTAAAATACCTGCATGGTAAAATTGAATCAATCGGTCAGTAGTATCGATAATAGCTGCTATTGGGCCAATTGTAGCAACTGCTTTTTTTAGTTCATCTTCTGCACCTGAGGGAATATTAACATATCCTACAATCTTTTTAATGGCTTTAAGGGAATTGAACTTGCAAATGTTTTCCTGAAAAAAATATGGAGTACACTTTTGAAAACACTAAAAGTACACAGTAGATTTTATGTTTCAATATGCACCAAACATAACATTTTGCTACAAAATTAAAAACAAACATAAAAACAAGTCGCTAGTTATTATTAACATTTTATGCTTTGTGGAATCTATTGTAATAGTGAAAGACATCCCATAATAATAACAAATTTTTCAATTATTCATGACTAGTCAAATAAAAAAAAATCAATAAATTTGACTGTTATACTTTATTATATTAGCCAGTAATAATAAAACTACATACTGACATTTTTTAACTTTATGTGGTTATTCTATTTTATATCAAGCAACATTTAAAAAAGCAAATAAAATGTGCAGTTCACAGACTAATTTAATGTTCATAAGTGATTATAGGCTTCTATTTTATACACTACAAAATGTAAGTTAACCAAGCTTTGAGAAAGACGAATCTTTCTTTCACTTATAAGTTTAGCTCTCACAAAAACATATCCATATTTCCTGGCTAACTGGCATAATTATTATGATTTCAATTGGCTGCATGATCAGTTTTTTATTTATTTAGAAAAAGAGGCCAGAATTCTATACAAGAATTAACTGATCTTCTGCATTAACTTTTCAATTAGTAACCAATAAATAAAAGTAGGATTGGGATTACGTTTTTTGTCATTTTAAATTTTTATATGAATTTTTCCATTGGAATATTTCACAGGCTTAAACAAGCATGTTGGCAAAAATTATTTATACATAATAAATTCTAATAAACTAATCTAAATAATGCATAATGAAAAGTTGATACTAAAAATAAAGATTTGATTTTAACAAATTAAAATGTTTAAAAGATAAATTATTAAATAAAATTGTAAAGCACATATATCCTAATCCAGTAATAATGTTAAATAATTAAAACAATTCTTATTACACTCTTCTTAGCTTTCTTCTAGAAACTTTTTTGAATAATATATCTGAAAAATTCTCTATCAGTTGTATGTTATATGCTTATAGTTTAGATTAGTTTGCAAACAATTAATTTAGTCACAATTTGGAAATGAGTTACTTTAGCTTACTGGTAAGTTTGTGTATATTTTTGTAGTATACATGTATTTCAAAAGATCCTGACCTCATTAGAGGTTAACTGATTTCTTTTGTCAACATTTTTGTGTTCCTGGTCTGTTTTAAAGTTATACTCAGAAGTTCTTTTGTGTTACCTCTTCATTATGAAAGGCACTGTCTGTAAAATTTTGTTTCCATTCCCACATAAGACATCATTCAGCAGATGAGTAGTATTTCTGGGAAGATGTCTTCCAATAGCCAACACAACAAGACCCAGATTTAAATTGTATTTTTTTTTTATACTCTTGATTCAGTCTTGAACTTATGCTCATATTACTGTTATCAGAATGTTAATTAGATAATCTTATACATTTACTATTCTTTTTAGTTTAAAAATCATTTTTTATGAATTACTTTGGTCATCTTTAAATAGCATAGCTTTTTTCACATTTGGAATTTCTTTCTTTTTGTTTATCTGGATTAGAAATCTGCATGTCTTTTTTATTTTCTCCAATTTTAATTTTAATTAAATCAAATGGATAAATATGAAAATTATACTAACTAAATAAAATTAAATTGCATCTTTTAAATGATCCTTAAATTTTAATTTCTTTTATGTTTTTTTTTAAATATTACCAAATGCCAATATACTCATAAAGCATATGTATTTAAATATGGTTCAAAATAGTGAAAGGTAATAGTCAAGATATTTTCAAGTAAACATCACATGATCACCATCTCTATACTAGCACATAATAGGTAGGGATTTTATGCACAAGCCTTCTGGCATCCATTGATTATTCTGCTTGGCACTGGGTGGCACTACTGTATGGAGAGTTTTGCCTTTGTTTATAATTTCAAGTACTGAAAACATTTGTTAAATTAAGTGATATTCAAGTATGACCATTGCTCTGACACACTATTTTCCTTTATATTTAAGTTAATTGTCTAAAACTAAAAATGGACCAGACAAATATTAAATGATTCTCAAAAAAAAAATCACAAATACATCAAAGTACCAATAGTACAAACTACTGACAAATAAGTTATTCTGATACATTTGGTTAAAATAATATCTGACTAATCTATAAACAAAGCTGAAGCTTACCTTCAAATAATGTATTTTTTACAGAACATTATCAGGATTGAATTCTGTTTGCAACAACAATTGAAAATAAATATTCAATATAAATAAACAAACAATTGGTCATGTGATTGCTAGAAAGCACAGTCAATGCAACCAATTGTTTTTCATAAGGTCTGAGATATGGCTTTATAAATAGACAATGGGAAAACAAATCAAAGAATGCAAAAGAAACTATCAAATTTAAATGAAAATACAATCACTAGTGTACAATCAGAGACACACTCAGCTTGAAGGTAGAATATTAATGTACTTGTTTAAAATGAAATCACATATAGACTCAATGATGTTATGATATGAACATAGGATTTGTCAGATTTACTATCATATTGAGTTCAAGTCTTCAGGAAGATAAATATAATAAAAAAGCACAATTAATGTTATCAACACATATAATCATCTGTTGTCTTTGAATCCATTTAATTTTACAATTTCTATTATATTTTACTATTACTATCTGTTTGAAATACAATTGCAAGATACAGTTTTTTTAACACCATGTTTCTCATAAAACCTAACAATTCATTTCAACTTTTAATTTTACTTGATTGAGAAATAGGCTAGAAATTTTGCCAACGAACTAAAAAAACAAATGCCACACTGTTGCTTTCATATCTTTTACATTAAACTATTAAATGCCATTGGAAAATAAAATACCTTAATTATATGATACAATTAGTGCTGAATTTTGATATCACTTTTAATTTGAAGAAAAAAGGCAATATAAACATCCACCAATTCATATTAAAGACTATATATTTTAAATCCAACTGTCATCAAAAGGAAGATTTGTAGTTAAATCATCCTAATTCAGTTGAGTCTTATTTCAAATAATGAGCTTGTACTTAAGAATATTTTACTATATTACATTCAAATTAGAGTAAGTTTAAACAATGAATTATAAATAATAGGAAATCAACAGCAATGGAACACATAAAGCAATCACATCAGTATAATACCCAATTTCCAGTATGTTTTATGCTATTGCTACGTTTTGACCAATTTTAAAAATTATTCAGATAAACACAAGACACATAACTGAAAATTGAACAATAGTATGCACGTTCTTTGCAATATTTTATCACCAGTTATGCATAGAGAGTGTGAAGGTTGAAAAAGATGGCAACAAATATTAAACTATCTGCATATGAGCATGACTCATAATATGCTGGCAACTTTACAAGCACAATGTGGAATTTAATGTACTTTTCATAAACATTAGTTTCATGATAATTCACCCAATGTAGCACAGGTAAAGTTTTTTATATAAACATTCACATACATACTTTTGCAGTTTCTGAATTTCTATGTATTTTGTATTATATTTACATGCAATGAATCATTTTTATTTATTTGACTTTTGTATCTTTCACAAATAATCAGCAGTATTATATCAACTCTATTATATATATCATTCAGTAAAAATAATCAATTAGGTTTTAATTTAGTAATTACAATTATACAAATATATATATATATATTGTTGAAAAATAAGAAATATTTAATCGACTGTAGCTTGAGTACCAATTATAATAATGTATGTAAATAAACCATTAATTTTATATAGCGCGTTGTTTATTAACTGTGATATTTAAT
Source organism: Epiperipatus broadwayi (assembly GCA_028023455.1). Taxonomy (NCBI): domain Eukaryota; kingdom Metazoa; phylum Onychophora; class Udeonychophora; order Euonychophora; family Peripatidae; genus Epiperipatus; species Epiperipatus broadwayi. Next base: position 1,221,867 of record JAQFVV010012605.1, on the reverse strand, counting down.
CAACATTAAGGTATTGCACATGTGCTTTGTAGATTTTAAATATAAATGAATACTCCCACTTCAAACACAACATAAGTCTTTGAAAAAGATAGAATAAATCCATCTTTTTTTTGAACTCAAATGCTGATGCGTCAGGAAATCATAAGCATTTCAAAGTGAGAGCTTGAAGACATTAAACAGTCACTTTAAATTACTTTTACATGCTTGAATGAATGATGCTGATAAAATTTACTAGAATTTATGATACGTCATTCTTATTAGAAATTAAATTTATGTAAATATAATATTTATTTTATATACCGCGATATTTGTAAATTGTAATATTAATAATCCGCTTTAAGGTATTGCACATCATGTGTCTGAAGTGGGAGTATTCATTCATTTATAGTTAAAATCAGCAAAGCGCATGTGGAATAGCTTAATGCTGATTAAATATTACAATAACGTATGTTACTAAAAGCAGAGAAAAGTATGAGAATAAAATTAATTCTGAGGCAAATTATGTAGTAATTATAAAAAAGATGAATAATTGTCAAGATGTATGTCAATATTGTGAAAAGAACCGGTACTTAATATTAATCAAAAATGCGATAATTTTTATAGAAGTTTAAGTATACCTGAGGATTTTTGCTAAGATATAGTTAAAAAAGTATCTCTAAGCAAATATCACCTATTCACTATTAATCAACATTAAGTTGATTATTTTTGCAAAAGGATAAACCTCCAATCACTGAGTAGACTGCCAGTGCCTAATCATTAATAAATAGACATCAATATAAAACTTTGCCTTTTAAAAATAATATAATTATTAATATAACTAAATATAATTTGAAAAGTAATGCAATTGCCTAGTATCTAATCAACTACAATAAAAATATAATTAGAAATCATTATAAAATTGTGTGCAAAGAACAGTTACTTAGGATTTGTACTTAACAATATGGTGTATCTTATATTTATAAATGATTATGGAGTTGAGAAAAATAATAGTCATATAAAGCCTAATAAACGATAAGTGTTAAAAAAATTTAAAAGCGTGGTACCCAAATCGCTATGTATATTTAATGACAAATTCCACGGCTCCAAATTTGTACTGCATTACTTTAAAACACAATGTTCTCACTATTATTGATAAAAACATGATTCCTACCTTTATTTTTGATTAATGTTATAATTTTTTTTTGTAAATACTTGATAATAAAATATATATAAAAATTACCTTATTTGTAAAAGGATATGAATATTCAGCTTGCACTCCTTGAGTTGACTTCAGATATATAAACGATGTATCCACATATCCTCCTTGGCACCCTTTATTTCCTGACAATAAATTATAGAAAAAAAGTAAAACTATTTAAAATTTCTTAAATAAATAAAATTATAATAGTCTTTGAAATACTTTTATTTTTCAGCTATTCAAAAAAAATTATCTACTTAAAATCACTGTTTAAAATCAGACATTCCCACTACATCAAACTAAGTGTAAAATTGGTAATAAATAGAATTATATAATTTATATATGTAATGTTTAAAATATATCCCTGGTGTATAATAAAAACAATGCTAAACACAAATAAATTACAATTTATGAATATTAATTAATCTATAATTTGTAGAATGATGACTTGCTTTTAAAAATAAGTTTTAGAAATAATACAACAGGTATTAAATAAATACATAGCAGTGGAATTTGTGACAATTCCACAAAATTAAATTATTTAATATGTGATACCAATACCAGAGTTTGCTAGTATTGGGTTAAAATAAAAGTTAACAACTAAAAGTAGAGTAATCACATTTTGCAAGAAATATTAATAGATAATGAATCAAGTGCTTTTGATAGACATAGAATAATAAAAAATCTATGCCCCCAAGATTAAAAATGAATATTTAGCAAATATTTTCTCCATATTAAGAATTATGTACAAATTACTTCACTTAATTAAAAAGACAACAAAAATTGAAATTACTATAACTAAATAAATCCATATTATTATTTGTAAAGCCAAATAAAGATAGATTACAAAAATGAATAACATTTTTTACTGACATTATTAAAAACATTTCTGCAAATGCTGTTGAATTTTACTGTTACCAAATCAGTTGATAATATCAAGACCAACTAAAAGTGAAGATTGTATTATGACTACATGTTCAAGATTAACATAACATGAGAAGATAAAATAAATACACTGTAATTGTGTGTAAAACTACAAATAAAATATGAGTTTAAGTATGAAAAAATATATTTCTAGCATAGATCAACAATAGGAAAATGAAGACATTCTGCTACCTTTTATGATTAATAAATTCAAATATTGAGAAATTGAAATAACAAAGCAGTAGATATATTTGGTATTTAGGTTCCAATATCAAATAATGCTTTACTTTTCACTTAATATACTACAAATTAAATGTATAACATTTAATTAATAAATTTTAATAGCAAAACGGTTTATTTTATACATTATTTGATCTAAACAATTCTTTTTAGTTTGATTTTTTGATTACATTTATAATAAAAAATACTGTATTTAAACCATTTTTTGGTAGAATAGTTCAGTGGATTAAAACATACAGTATTCAAGAATATAAAGGTTCGGGTTCAATTATCATGCTAGTAGAATCACTGCTCAGAGCAGAATCACCTGAAGATAAGGAGAATAATACCTCTCAAAAAGTTGAGCATATACTAATCTGTGTGCTCTTACTAATATTTAAATAAAGTTAAATCTGTTTTAAAACATTTTGTATTTGGAAGAAAATAATGTTTATTTTCACTTATTTAGACATATTTCCATTATAAACTGTCTAATCTAAAAAAAGCTTTAATTCCTGAAATCTTTATTTTCTTTCAAATATATATTGTATCATGTTAAAATTTTTTACATGGAGATACAATTGCTTTGCTTTTACATTTTGAATGAATATTCTTCCCATGAAGTTAAGCTTTCATTTATTTCTGTTAAAATCAGCATCTTTAGAAAATAATTTCATAAAAACTCAGTCAGGTACAGAAGCATAAATTTATATTGTATCTATTGTCTATGGGGTTTAAATGACTATTGCCATAGAAGTTGCATTGGGAATTTAAATAAAATTAGAGAAGAGGCTGAAAATAGACTAGCTAGCATTATGGCTGAAATAGATTGGCAAATAAAATCTTTTACAGCTGATATTTGGGAAAGCCCAATAGAGCATTTGGAGAGCCTGCAAGAGATGTTTCAATGTCATAACTGGCAGGTGACTTAACAAATGGCAATTGCACACCACTATTTACAAGGAATGGCTGAGGATTGGTGGCATATCTTAAAGATCAAGCCACAGACTTTTTGGGATTACAGATGCAAATTATTGCACACTTGTTGGAGTGAAGAAAAACAGTATCATATCTTCATCAATATATCACAAGAAATATATATTAGGAGTAATGGAGAAACTTACACCCAGTTTTTCTGCAACAAGCAGCAAAGCTGAAGTCATTGATAGCTTTCTGTTTGACTGAGAGGCTGATATGCTGAATAGTATTGGGCAATATGCCAAGGGATATACAGCAGATCATGTTGTGTAGTAGCAACATTCACTTGGATGAAATGATTAAACTGCTAAATGAAATTGAACATTATCAAGCCCAAGAAGAAGTGGTGAAAAGAACAATGAAGGGTGATCAGGTAATTTTGATAGAAAAAGGTCAAAAGAGTCAATTATCAGCTCCAATTAAAAAAGTAAAGAAAGCCAGAGGACTGTAGTTAATGTGATGGTGGATGAAGAAGAACCAGCATGGAATGGAGCTATGCAGACTTGCCCAATTGTCAGTATAAAGACTGGAGATATCATTACAGAAGCATTGGTTGATTCAGGAAGTCAAATGTCATTGCTCTCCATTAAGATTTATGTGAAAATAAAGAGACCAGCCACATTTGTATACACTGCCAATAAAGAGAATACAGGTGACACTGACCAATGGCAAAAAGACAAATATTGAAACCAAACAGGTGTGGTTACATTTGCATCTGGGTAAAAGAGTTAGACCATGTCTTTTTGATAATGCCTGGTCTCATACAAGATGTTATAATTGGGACTGATTTTTTATTCAGGCATAAATATGTTTTGGATTATGACAAATGTTTATTTCTTTGCCAAGAAGTTTTGATACCATTTGAAGGGCTAAAGAGTTATAAGCCACTTCAGGTACAGTGTGTTTAGCAAGTGAGGGATACTGTGGAAATGCAAAAGAAGATGTTGCAATCCATTTTAAAAGGAATGGAAGAACAACACCCCTAATGGAACTGTTGAGGGAGTTTTGTTCAGTTTTTTCGAATAAGTCTAAGATCATTGAGTGGTATGTGCATTGCATTCAAGTTAAGGATAAAAGCCATTTCCAGAGTCATTCATATCCCATTCCATTTCGATATAAGGCTGAAGTAGATCTTCAAATACAGCAAATGATTGAATGGGGAGTTATTGGAAAGCACACATCTCTGTATGTTAACTCATTAGTAGTGATAAAGAAGAAAGATGGATCTGTCAGGATATGTTTGGATGCCTGGCAGTTAAATGCCATTACCATTCCTGAAACATTCCACCTACAATAACAGAACTTCTCTCAAAATTTCAAGGGAAAACCATTTTTTTTTACATTGGACTTGACATCCAGTTATTGGCAGATCCCTCTACATCCATTTGACTGCAAATATACCTCCTTCCACTATGAAGGGTATATGTATGCATTTAAGCATATGCCTTTTGGATTAATCAATAGTGGTTTAGGACTTCTAAAGTGTTTGGATCAAGTGTTATCAGACAAAATCAAGAGTCTGATTGTGATATATATGGATGACATAGTCATCGCATCTAAAAATATGGAAAAACATATGTAACACTTGAAAATGTTCTTAATGGAGTGTTACCAAAAAACATTACCATCAATTTACAAAAAAGTTGCATGGTCCAGTAGGAGGTTGCATTTTTAGGCTTTTTAATTGGGAAAGAGGGTATTAAACTCTTCCAGAGAAACTAACAGTGATACAACATTTTCCTACACCTACTAATAGGCATCAGGTATGGTCTTTTCAGGGATTATGCAATTTTTAATCATAAAATTCTATGAAAATTTTGCATTAGATGCTGCAAATTTGGTTCAGTTATTAACAAAAGTCCAAAAATGGGTATGGGAGTACAAATAGGAGCAGCAATTTCAACACATTAAAAACAAGTTCTTGGAACAGGTGATTCTAGCCTACCCTGATTTTTGACATACTTTTTATGTTCAGTCCAACAGCATTGGGCAAAAGCTTGGAGTCATGTTATTTCAAATTGCAAAAACAAAAATGTCACAGAGTGTTGTATTTTTGTAGCCGCAAGCTAAAAGGGGTGGAAAATAATTACACGATGGCAGAAAAGAAATCGTTGGCCTTTGTTTGGGCTTTCAATAAATTCAAACAATTCTTGCATGGGTCAGAGATTGTTGTAATTACAGATCGTAAGAGCTTGGAATTTTTTAATAGCAGTTACTTATCGAATGATCGATTGATATGTTGGAGTCTTATGCTACAGAAATTCCAGTATAAAGTTCTATAATGTAAAGGAAAGGAAAATATTGTGCGGCCATCCCATAGATCTGACCCCACATCATCTTGAGCCCAACAATCTGAGTATTCCAGCATTCACATTGACCATAGATGAGTCCACAGAGCAACAATTACTAAGGCTACCTGAAATACAAAAGACCAGCCCAGAGTATGCACAAATCATGACATATAAGAAAGAAATAGGAACTTCAGACCCCAGTGACACAGCAACATTGGAAAAATATGAATCCTATAGAATAAAAGATGGTGTATTGCAATACAGAGCTGCCACACAAGAAGACTCATGGACAATTCTTATACCCCAAAGACTCAGGAACAAACTTATAGAGAATATACATTGCCTTTATGAACACTTTGGACAACATAAAGTAGAACATGTGCTCAGGGAAGTATTTTACTAGCCAAGTTTATATGCAAATGTTGTATCAGTTTTGGGAAAATGTCATGTGTGTCCACAAACTAAATATGTAGATAAGAAATTTACTGGTATCTTACACCTTATTTTAGCACACAACTTTAATGAATTGTTGGCCATAGATTTTTATGGGCCTTTACTGCCTATAAATGATATCGATATTTAATTTTAATGTACGACATATTTTCTAAGTATGTAACTGCGTATCCGTTAAGAAAGGCGGATATACGAAGTACTATCCAGATCTTACAGGAGCATTAGTTTCCTAAGATTGGTAGGCCCCAGATGATACTTACAGATCATGGGAAACCCTTTAAATCTCACCACTGGAAAGTGGATTCAGCAACAGGGCATTCAGCATGTATTAACATCTATTCGTAGTCCTCAATTGAATCCCTGTGAAAGAATCACGAGCTAGTTAAACCATTTATTTCAGTTTTATGTCAGCAATAATCACTGTGGATGAGTGAATCAGAAAGGAAACATCACTAACTACATAAATTGGACACAGAATGAATCTATAGGATTTGCCCTTATCAGATTACATTTTGGACAGAATTATCCAATGCTGATAAAGGCTCCCTTGCCTGTAGATTTGGACAAAATTGATAAAGAAATGGATAAAAGAAAGGCTCGAATAAAGTTGAAACATATGACTGAAGTATGCATAAAGCAGGAAAATCCATGACGATGTAGATTCAAGGTAGGGGACTTGGTAAACCAATTCATGTCAGCAATCCATCCCAGCATCAATATAAAAAAAATTTCCCAGTATATGAGAGACCTTAGAAGATGAGTGTGGGGTTGATGGATCTTATAATGCACAAAGCCTTAGGTCAGCCACCTAAAAGATAGGAGGGACACTTAAGGAATTGATTTCAGGGCAAATGTTCAGCCAAGGGAAGGGGATTTAAAAGTTTTAAATGTTGGGGTTTAAAGTTTTTTTAAAAAAATGAAATAGAAAATAAATGCTTTTATTTATTTATTTTTTTTGTTGGTGTGAAAGGGCAGTTGAACTGGATACGTTATCTGATTCAAGAGTTCTATCATGTAAATTAGAAAAAAGAAAAACCAAGTTTCATATGTGCAAAAGCACACGTACTTAGTTATCTTGAAATCTTATATTTTAATTCTCAGTTGATTTTAGTATAAAATATTTTTTATGACGCTTGTTTTCTTTTAAAATAATTAAAAGCATAAAACCAAGTTTAATTAGTGTTCTTATAAAAGTATTTTAGTTAAACTAAAAAAATTTAATGTTGATTTATTTTTAAAGCTGAGATTTAGTTTTGTAATTTTTTTTATATAAAAAAAATAATCATTTTTATAAGATAAAGCCCTGTAAGATATTGTTTTTCTAATTAAGATTGAGTGGGAGATAGACATTTACCTTGGTTGAAAGTTGCAAAAAAAGATTGTGCGGGAGATAACAAAGGACATAAATAGCTGAGTAATTTTTTTATTACAAAAGAGGATTCAGGGAGTCTATTGTGGTCATTCAGTTCTTTTTATTGCTCAGCTTCTTATTATTGAGGATCGATCCAGATTTTAGCTGTTATTGAACTGTTGCATTGTTAAAGTGAGTATTTTTTTTGATATTGGTGCCACATGAATCAACAAGTTGAATTTCTGTTGACTGATAATAATTCTATTTGCCATGATAATAACAGCCATTTAGACGCCATGCCTGTTATATACCCCATGAAAAATCTCCACAACATGATGGGCTGAGCCTTTCCAAAGATGAACCTTTGGAGCTACAAATTGTGACTTCAATCATGACCTAACTGTCAAGTCCAGAGCAGATCCCTATAATGCTACCAGACTTCTGAACCTGTAGTAAATGACAGCCATTGTAGAGGACTCTATAAACCAAAGTTTGTGTGAACAGCATAGATTAATATTACCTCGAGGTAACTTACCTTTCCATATCAAAATCAGGGCTAAATCTTTAATTAAGTCTCTAGCAAATCTCAGCTTAATCTTAAAAAGAAATTATATTTATGATGTGTAATTTATCAATTTAAATATTAATGTATTTTTGTTTATTTTTACATTACAATCTTAGCAGCAAGATTTTCAATCTTAAAATGTTACGTGTTTGAGACACTATGGCTAGTGATATTTTATATGCTTAATAATTTCTCAGTTCTATGATTAACCCTTGTTAAATACTCAGACCGATCTTAGTAGTTTTCTTTTTTTTTGTTTGTTTGCTTCATCATTAAACTAAATCAAACTTGGCTTTGGCTGGCGATTTATAGGATATATGATTTATTTATTTTTTTGGTAGAGATTTATTTGCTATAATTCAGTTTATTTAGTTTATAATGTTTCTTTTCTTGTGTGAGACTAACCTTGGCTCATATCAATGTATTTGTCCATGAGTGTTTTGCAGAACTAGGACATTCTTGGTTCCAATGTTTCTTTTCCGGACTAAGAAAAGCTCATCTGTGCTGTTACATTATTTTCCACAAACATCCATTTTACTAGATCTCTATAGGGAAAAGGGAATTGGTTGGGTGAACCACTAGCAGGAAGATATAAGCTCTTATTATCATATAGATAAGAAGTGAACTTGTCTGCCTGGGTATTTAATGTAGTAATGCTCGCATACACGCAATGTTAAAATCTGCTAAGCAAATGTAGATCAAGTTTGATGTTTATTTTGTTATTATGTTTAATTAATTTAAAAAGTTCTTGTAAGTATTTTGGCTGACGTTTGTCTCAGTGCTTTCTCAATTGTCTGAACCACATTCAATAGCTTTTGCTCTCAGTAAGTTTGGTCCAGCACATTCATGTTCGTATATCCTGCCCACCCTTAAAATAAATGTCTAGTTCCGATTTTTGGACTAGTGATGCCCTCGTGGTCAGGATATACGAAACTAAAATCGTTCGTCCTGCACTATATTCTCATTGCAACTCTTGGCAATTTAAGACTCATATATTTACATCTCATGAAACAATATAGAGGTAGAATGTTTACGTTTATAAATTCTTTAATAATTATATGCATCTTATTGTCTCCAGATATGTGTGTGTGTGAATATCTATAATTTCCCTTGTAACAAGATGTAAACTTGTTTTTTGTTACATCTGTATGCATAAATTCATTTCTATAAAAATGGTTACCAAGAGATTACTCAGCTGCCTTATTTTTGTTGTAACTCATTACTCATTATATTGAATGATGACAAGTCCATAAGGAAGATTATTTATAAAAAAAATAATTCCGGGAATGCTTATTGAAATTTTATTCTTAATTGTATGTTTTGCCAAAAAAGATTTATTAAAGAAACCACTGAAATGTGATAATGTTCGAAATTTTCGACGTATTTATAAACATATTCAAGTATATTGAAAAGAAAATGTTATACCTGTTATTTAATAGTTTTATCATTTAATGTGAAATGCAGAAATCACGTTTCCTAGACTCATATTTCAATACAATCTATTTTTGAATCGTGTAAGTAAATAATAGATTGTGTCAAATTTTTATTTGCCATTTCCTATTGTATTTGTAGTAATTGTCAATGATAAATAGTAAATATATATATTTAAATATTGATTTCTGGTTTAATAGCAGAGTGCTCACTTAATGAAAAGCAATTTGGAAGACTTTTTTTTCCAGATGTTATTTATGTACGCCAAGAAGTTGTGGTGGTATGGAAGTTTTAAATTTATATAAAATGTTTAAAATATACAAATTCTTACCAAAAGGTTTGGAGCAATCTATTAATTGTTGTGCACTGAGAGCAATCAATTGTCCAGTTTTTTTTTTAACTTGACCTTCCAAAGATCCAATTGCAGAAAGGGCATAAGAAGAACGACATGTTTCCTAAATATAAAAAAAATTAAGTAGTAATTTTGTTAAAAACATGCAAATATTAACTATTTTGCTTTTATAAAAGCAGTTCTCATATTTTATTTTAATTCTAATTTTAACTTTATACTTGACCATATCTATGAAACTTTATAATAAGTTTCCTTCTAGTATTTGTACAATTTTATGTAATATATAGTCACTATGCCTGTAAAAAAAGTTTGCTATTAATTGAAAGGAGACTTATTGATTCCTTTTGGAAACCTTAAAAGAACTGAGCAGGGCAAATTCCTAATGTCCACTCCATACATTCTTGTCATTGCAGCTGTTATTACTATGTGATTATTCATGTTGTATAAGAACATGGATGGTCTGCTCACCAACATGAATTAGCTAGTGCAATGAGTCTATTGGCTTTTTATCTCTGATGAAGCAGAATGAATGTTTGTGTAAATGATAAATATTTTTCCAATACATATATACAATTATGATAGACAAAAATAAATCATGGCCTTCATTCCCAGGAGGCTGTAAAGTCACTAAACAAGGCAGTGGTTGGTGGCCAAAACCAGAGAGTGCTAAGAATTCCTTGAATGCACACTCAAGTTGCCATTTGATGATGACTTTTTATTTAGATTCTTAAAACTGAAGATCACTTTTAAGTGAAGAAAGATTGCAAGAATTAAAAGAAGAACTGTCTTGTATTAAATTGGACATTATTGGACTTTGAGAAGTTAGAAGAAAAGGTGAAAGGACAATTGATTTAAAAAGTCGACATATACTCTATTATAAAGGCACAAATATTGTAAATGAAAGTGCAGTAGGATTCATTATAAATTAAAAGTGATGGTGTATTGGACAGAGTAGCAAGATTATTTATACAACTTAATAACAGATATCAAATGCAGATAATTAAGGTTTGTTCCCCTTTTGATAGTGATGAAATAGTAAAAGTTTTTATATGGATTTACAAAACTTGATCAGAGTAAACATTTTAAAATTGTTATGGGAAACTTTAATGCTAGAAATGGTAAACAAATAAAAGATGAAATTGCTGTAGGTAATTTTGGTTATGGTAAGAAAAATGAGAGAGGACATAGACTTGCGGAGTTTGCAGAAGTAAAAAATTTATAATATGAATTTTTTTTTTGAGAAAAATATGAAAAAAAATGAACATGGAAACATCCAAATGAAGGTACAGCAGAATTGGATTGGAATTTGTAGAAAAAAAAACTTAATATTATAAATTCTTTTTTTGAGAAAAATAAGACAAGGAAATGGACATAGAAGCATCCAAATGAAAATTCAGCAGAATTGAATTATATTTTGACTAAGAGGAAATACATATTTCAAGATTGTAATGTTCTTAATAAATTTAACACAGGAAGTGATCATCGATTAGTAAGATGTAAGATATGGCTTAATGCAAAACTAGAGAGATAATAATTGTTAAAAAAACAATATTTACAGTTGATATTCTTAATGTTAAGAAACATTCTAATGAATTTAAATTAGAACTTATAAATTTGTTTCAAGTATTAGTAGGTTTTGAACATGATTCAGATTTGCTTAAAATTAATATGAAAATAACTGATACACTTTTAGAAACTTTGCCAAAGGTAACTGGCAGAAAAAATAGTAATTGAACAATAAAATTTCTACTGAGATTAGAAAATTTATGAAGAAATTAAGGATTATGAAATATACAAAAATGATGCAATAAAAAGGGTAATATCTCACATTTTGTAAAATGGTACAGAAAAGTGTTGAAAATGATATGACAGTATAATTGTGATCTAGTGAAGAAAGGGGTAGAAGAAAATAAAAGTCTCAAGAGTGTAAAACAACTTTTTTGGTGTTGGTAGGAAATTTATATCTGCAATAAGAAAAAAAGGTGGCATTATTACCAAAAAGAGAGCTGACATCATATAATGTATAGAAGACTTCTATCAAGAACTACATAGTAATAAAGAACAAATACCTTCTATATTTATTGCATCTTTTGAATTACCCAGAGTTTTAAATGAAGAAGTGAGGCATTCAATTAAATGCATTAAGAAACCAAAGGCTCCAGGTAATAATGTAATTTATAATTGATATATTAAAAGAAGCAGGTGAAGAAATAAATAAAATAGCAATGTTATATGCCAAATGAATAAATAATAAAGATGTACCAGATGATTGGAAGAATGCAATATTAATATTAATATTTAAAAAGGTGATAAAAAAGATATTAAAAATTACAGACCTATCAGTCTTTTATCAGTTTTATGCAAAAAAATTTCTAAGATATTTACAACTTGTCTACAGTGAACACTGGATATCCACCAATCAACAAAACAAGCTGCATTTAAAAGTGGTTTTAGTACAGTAGATCATATCGAGAAGTTATAAAAAGAACAAGTGAATATGAGTTGCCATTATGTTTTGGATTTGTAGATTATGAAAAAGCATTTGATTCTATAACCATGTTTTCAGTAATTAAAGCATTGGATCATCAAGGTATAGATCCAGGATATTGTCATATTTTAAAAAAATATTCATAAAAATGCAACAGCAACAATTAGATTACATAATGATTGTAAGAAAGTCCACATTGACAACGGTGTAAGACAAAGTGACGTCACATCTCCAAAATGTTTTACAGCAGTGTTGCAAAAAGTATTTTGTGGATTAAAATGGAAAGCTAAAAGATTGAAAATAAATGAAGATTATTTATGTCATTTAGATTTTTCAGATGATGTATTTGTTTTTGCAAATAATGCTTTACAGCTACAGGAAAGGTTGCAGGAGTTTTCATATGAAAGTACAAAAGTAGGATTAAAGATAAATGTTAAAAAAACTAAAGTAATGTTTAATAGATTTTCTCAAAATATAAAAATAATGATTGATTATGATGAGTTAGATGAAATTAACAGTTACAAATATCTTGGTCAGATTATTAATACAGATGGAAACATAATGGATAAAATTAATCATAGAATTAAACTTGGTTGGAGTGATTTTGGTAGAAATAACTTGATACTAAATAGAAATATGCCTATGTGTTTGTAAAGGAAGGTTTTTTATAAATGTGTTTTGCTGGTTCTGGCTTATGGATCAGAGACTTGGACACTTAATTGAAGAGCAATACAGAGACTTCAGCCCAATCAAAGGAGTATAGACATATGCATGTTGGGAGTAACAATAAGAAATCAAAAATTCAATATATGGGTAAGAGAAAAAACTGCTGTTACTGATCTCATTAAAAAAATTAAAAGAATAAAGTGGAGATGGGATGGACATATTGCTGGAAGAGATGATAATAGATGGACAATTGAAATATTAAACTGGATTCCAATATATTGTAATAGACCCAGAAAGAGACCACATGTGAGATGGATGGATGAAAGAAGAAGTGTGCAGGGGTGTTGTGGAGAAAAAAACTAAAGATCGAAAAAGATGGATTGAACTTGGAGAGACCTTTATCCTACAGTGGATTGATAATGGTTGATGAAGATGATAATGTTAGTCACTATGAAAATGCGATCATTATAAGATTTGTTTCTATAAAATTGTCATAATGCATTATCTATATTGTAACTTTTTGATTGGTTATCCATGGAAAAATGGCATATAAATGCAAATTATAGTTCCAAAATTTTAAATTTATAATTAAGATAATATTAAATATATAAACTTGGATATTATAGCAATAAATGATTTAATACATATAATTTTAAAAAGAAAAGTCAGTAGAGATTAATAATTGTTTTTATTTATATTCAGTTACGTTAACATAAATTTTAATATTTAATATAAATTTTAATAATTCTAGCTGCGTAATTTAAAAAAGTGGTGAATCTAAATAAATATAGTTGCCTACAATCCTGATTTTGAATTATATAATTCGCAGTATTTCTTCGAAAGTTAAAAATAAAATTGTATTTAATGAAATAAAAAATTATGTACCATAAAATAATTGTTTTAATTTCAAAACTTAGCTTAATAATAAAGCATATATTTATTATAAAGTTTATAGATTAAAATTGATTAATCATATTACAGATTCAAAATACAATCTGAAATAAAATTTGGTTTGTATATTTTGATTTAAAAATCAATTTCATTTATTAAATATTTTTATATTTCAATATTATTTCAAACAGAAATACCAGAAACATTTTATTTTTAAAAAAAAAAACTTGGACAAAATGATGAAAAAGTCAACCAATCAGATTTCAGTATTTGACTCTGTAATATTACATTTCCCAGTATTTGTCTGAAGATTTGTAATGATGGTATATTATAAGATGTGATACGTTGGACTATTTTCATCATTTATGAGTGAATGTTGAATGTATAAAAAATTTTAAACTTTATTTAAAATTTTTAAATACAAACAACTTGTTAGCAATAACACACAAATAGACAATACAGGTTAGTAACTACACAATGTTTCAAGTAGTATTATTCTCCACTCTTGTTCAGGTGTTGCTGGCCTATGCACAGTGACAATATTCACTTAGAAGTTGAACTCGCACCTTTAGATTCTTGTATATCTAATTTAAGGCAAATGCTCTACCTACTGACAGAATAGCTCAGTTGGTAGAGCATTTCCCCTAAATTACATATACAAGAATCTAAAGGTGCGAGTTCAACTTCTAAGTGAATATTGTCACTGTGCATATAGGTCAGCAACACCTGAAGAAAAGTGGAGAATAATACTTCTCGAAACATTGTGTAGTTACTAACCTGTATTGTCTATTTGTGTGTTATTACTAACAAGTTGTTTGTATTTGAAAAGTTTAAATAAAGTTTAAAATTTTCTATACATTCAACATTCACTCATAAATAATGGAAATACTCCAACATATCACATCTTACATTTCCCAGTTTTATTTTTAAAAAAAATTAGACGATTAAAAAAAAATTACAAAATTCTGATAGTGGTGTTAATTTTTTATCGTGTTATAATAGTTAAAATATTAAAATCTTAATCAATTAATCCAAAAAAACATTTTTATATTTACAAAGCTATCTAAAGAGATGAAATATTTTTAAGAGATTCTTAAATCTATGTAGTGAGAAAAAACAATTTCTTCATTTCAGTCTAATTTCCAGACTTGATAATCTATTTGTAATCAAAATGCTACGTAGTAGCAGTTTAAGAAAGAAAGGAAAGTTGCTATTCTTTCCAGAATAACCAAGAAAAAAAACCATGCTATAATTTAAAATAATAGACAAACCACATTAGCATGGGGAAAACAATAGTTTTATCTATGGAAAGGGAGGTGCTTCATTCATTATAAAATGAAAAAAAAAAGAGAAATGCACTTAAAATTTTTCAAGAGAAAATTTTTTAAGTCTATGAAGCTATTTAATCATATGCTAAAAATAATTCAGGATTTAATAATGATAAGTTGAGGAAACACATATTCCTTTGACAGATATATAAGCAATAATTTCCAAGGTACACCTAAGATTGAGCATTTACTTTAAAAAAAAAAATTTGAACTATGATTTTTCATAGTCAATAAAAATTAAACTTTTATAAACTGGAAAAAGTAACAAAAGTTTGTATAACTTTGAATAAAAATTAATGGTCAGAAAATGAATAAGATTTCGAGCCCATATATTACTCACTTGTTAAAAAGATGTTTACAAATCTTCCAAGTGTAGTAAATAACCAGAGAAGAAGAAATGCTGCAGGAAAAAAAATATCTTCAAAATCTTTGTAAAACTTGTTAACGTAAGCATTGAAAAAAATGGATATAATAATAATCATTATAATTTGAAGATTTATTAAAAAGAAGTAGGAAACATTTAATCCATGGTATTATTTTGGAGAGCAAGATTATGTGCATAGAAGAAATTAACCAAGTTAAGATTTGTTCAATTAATTGCACTTGTATGCTTAAAGTTTTATTTATGTTTTTATGTATAGAGCAAGTTGAAGAGAAGAAAGTGTGCTATGAACAAAATCTATATACAGGGGAAGAAAATGTTTTGAAATGGACAAAAAACAAATAAAGTAATAGAGATTTTAATTTTACATTTATTAGTGATAAAAGATTTTTTTATAAATAAGAAATAATAATGCTAATATTTTCATTTAAATGAAAAAAACCAAAAAAGTTTTTATGTTTACATCTAGCTATATAATGTATATTCATGAATTATAATGTGAAAGAAAATATGTGTGGGAATAATATTTAAGTTGTGTATATATATTCTGATCAAATTATTAAAAAACATACATATTATAAAATATAATGTTAATAATCACAAGGATGAGTAATTGTGATGTAAAACCATATTAGCATCTCATTTATTAATAAAAAATACATATTATATAGACCATCTGAGTAATAATAAACAAATAGATTATATGTTTTAGGGCAGAATGGTACACATAGATAGAAGAATATTGTATGAGAAGAGTGGGTTGTAGGAGGGGTGAAAAATAATAAAACATTAAAGGCTGCCTGCACTGAAGTAGAATATGAGTCAAATATCGACGATAGACTATTTAGAATTGTGTCTTGAAAAACTGATGAAAAGGTCGCTGGGCTAAATCTTTGTAATGCTCGGGTAATTCATAGCCGAAAATAGGAATTTTAATAAATAAATGATTGTGTAAGTAACGTAAATGCTTATTAGAAATGCCAGGGTAGAACTGGGTTAAGTCCATTAATAAAGATATACCTAACAAATTAGCACATCAAAATAAATGAAACTCCTATCTCTTTATCTATTAGAATAATAATCAATAAATCAGTGGCTCATTTTTATAAAGTTAGCATAAAAATATTAATCTATTGTGCATTAAAGGTAAAAATAAAACTTTGAAGGATTGTATAGATTGTCTAGTTAAATCTGTACTAAGTTGTCTGCAAATAATTGAATCATGTACAAAACAAAGATCATAGATAATGGAATATTTACTAGAATAAATAACTCTCTGAATAAAATACTGAGATCTAATATGAAAAGAGAAAATGAGTGTAAAAGATACAATGAAGAGATGAAATAATTGTCATAACATAATAAAGAATGGTAACCATAATATTCTTTTTACATATTACAAATATTGACTTGATTTTTATATATATTTTTAGCATATCAGTAAAAATTTTGTAGTGCTTAGAATGTAAATTTTCAAACTCAATTTAAATGTAAATGAATATGAAGGAATTGAATTATTCATGAATGATGTACTTTGCAGATTAGTATAAAATTCTAAACAACAATGAAGCAATAACTAATAACTTTATAAGAGAAGTATAAACTGGTGAGAGGGTTAATGAATATCCAAACATTAAACAAGTTATCACTATGTTTAAATAGTTTGATGTTTGTTAATTTTTTTTTGTTGTTGTTAATGAAATATTTAGCCAAGTATAATATGTTATTAGCATCTATCATTCTTATTGTTAATAAAATAAAATTAATTTACCTGTGTAATATTAGTCTCATTGTGTCCTAAAGTCATTACTATCACAAGGCCATGTCAAGAAAACACACTATCCACATAGACTTATACATATAATGTTTTAATTGCAAGGCTTATTTGAGAACTTCTGTTCAATACTGCAAAATGGAGGACACATGATAGGATCAATAGTGCAATGGAGAGTCACATTCTAATTTTATAACTTAAATGGAAATATTTATAATGTCATAAACTTAATGTAGTATAACATTTAAATAGTGTTAATAACTAACTAATGCATCTGAAAATCTGTAACTCTGGTGGATTTAGTGAAAGTATGTTAATGCTAAGTAAATAAAGAGAATATTTAAGTATATTAGACTTGATATATAATAATAGTGTAATGAAACTTGGTTTATGCTAAAACAAGTGTTCTATAATAATTATTGTTGGTGTTGGTATGTTTTCTTAAATAATTGGATCCCAGTAAAATCCCTCTTGTGATACAAACATTTAAGTATCAATACAATGGATAGATTGGATTTTAATACA
The DNA here is from genome assembly GCA_028023455.1 of Epiperipatus broadwayi. Classification (NCBI taxonomy): domain Eukaryota; kingdom Metazoa; phylum Onychophora; class Udeonychophora; order Euonychophora; family Peripatidae; genus Epiperipatus; species Epiperipatus broadwayi. Next base: position 1,204,072 of record JAQFVV010012605.1, on the reverse strand, counting down.
TAATGCTTATAATTTTTTAGATTATTACAGGATAACATTAGTTATGTAAAATTAATATAATATCAATCACGGATATTAATTTAATGTTTTTAAAAAGTATAATAGTAATTTAAGTCATTAGTAAAATAAAATATTATGGTAGTCATTGTTTTCACAATGATCATAATAAGATGGTAGTTGGGGAGTCTTCACAATAGAAATGCCATTGTGAAAGCATATTTTTCTTTATATTTCTCACTTTTAAAACCACTCTCTTGTAATTGACTCTAGAGTCTATTCTATAAAGTTATGTGGAAAATGCTTCAAGGCCCACAAAGAATTGTATACCCTCTTGCAATGATGTATGTTTAATATTGACTTAGTGTGGTATAGAATAAATAAACAGGTAAATAAATATGGCCAGAAGAAAAACACAAAGATCAGAAGGTTATAATATACAATATTTATCAATATGTGTTATGACATGAATTTAATTATTAGTAATTTTTAAAAAATAAATGTGTCAATTCAAACAATGTAATCTGAATTAATAGAATATTTTGATTCTATAATGAGAGCAATACTCTAACCACACCTAACAGTCTATATAAAACCTTGATGTAATTATTTGAGAATAAGTTAGTATTTAATGAGTTCTCATAATTGAAAAAATAGCTGGGTATCATGCATGCTGATTGTTCATTAAGATGACATAAGTGAGAATGGACCAATTATTCACCAAAAACAATTATATTTTAAGTTGTTTACATAACATTTAGTTATTTGTGTTATTAAATTTTATATTAATCACAATTTAGTACTTACAATTATAAATGTGATACTTAAAGGTATTTTTGTCTAATTTTTATTACAAATAGAAATATTAGACCATAGTCATTTTCTGTGCATGGTATATACTCAAAATTCTCATACACTAAATAAGGTTTTCATCAATCTCAAAATGTCTTTACATTCTATAATAATAAATATCAAACTATAAATAAAACATCAGAATATTCTTTTAGATACAAATATCTAGCGATTGAAATTTCAAAGCATATTACATTATTGTGATGATAGGCCATACATAACATTACTATTATGACATTTATTGTACAAATTGCAGTAGTATGTATAAAAATATTTACCTGTTTTTTTACACTAGTTACATAATTTTTATCTCTCCAGTCCACATTGTTAGGTAAATCATCTTTTTTTGCAGGAAATAAATTTTTAGCACGATTAATATTTATTAGCGTCATTTCCACATGTTGAGCATGAAATTCAGAAAATGTCTAATATATATAAATTAAATGTTTTTATGGATTGTTATTATAATCATTAATCAAAATGAAGGAATAATATCTATTAAATAGAAATAAACATTGTATATAGATATTACCAAAAATCTATCAATTACTTGCTAATTCACAATTTCTGAAGCTAAGAAATTTTTTCTCATAAATATATAGTAGCTCTGCTTTATGAAAAAAATGTGTTTAGCCTCAGAAAAATTTAATTAGTAGTAAATTATAATTTTTTACTAACCTCAAATGTTAAAATTCATCATTAATTAATGAATAAAATCTCATTTCTGTTCATTATTATTATATGCATACAAATTAAGATTGTGCATTGTTATCGATATTGTCTATGTGTTGAATGATTATACATATGTAATAAATTATATATATATATATATTGTAACTGGATCCCTGTACAGCCCCCTTATTACCTCAGTTGTAACAATTTCCTGATGAGCATATTGTAAGAAGGAACCATCGATTGGCTTTTCCCAATACAGATATCACCCCCCCTACAACAATTTTTCCTGCTCATCAGAGGATGTAGCTCCATAGGGACTGAAAACATCTAGAAATTTCTGTGTTTGAATTCCCAAATGGTGCCACTAAAGTTCTTCCATCTCACTACAACCTGACTTACCTAGGTTTAGTTATGCCAGATATAGCTCGGGAGGCAAAACATTCTACTGAGCAAATGTAATGAATGACAAGTGATGCAAAAAATGGAACTGAACAACTAAATTTAATTTTAAATAACAACAGTTTTATTAACAATGATATTGAAAAGTTTTTTTCAATAAAGTTCATCATTTCTGTCAAATGAAGATTAATTTTAATTTATCTTGTGTAAAGAAGTCAGAAATTTTTTTATCAAGTAGATGTCTACCATTACTGCATGAATATTTTTAACTATTTCTCCCATATATGTATGTCATTTTAGGTAGGTAAACAGGTGAGATGAGTGATTCCAGATTTGTGAAGTCTCTATAATTCAGTCAAGTATAGATGTGTATTTATACACAAGTCTCATTATTTTACTCACACACAACTAATATGCATGTAAGCATTTGTAATTCATATAGAACTTCATTATTTCTAAATTTATCACAGGTAGGCAAACAGATAATATGAGCAATTCTGGGTTTGTGGGCTATTCATAATCCAGTCAAGTATAACTGTCAAGTATACACATAAGTTTCATTATTTTATTCTTACACAACCAATATGCATGTAAGCATTTGTAATCATATAGTATTTCATTATTTTTACATTTATCATAGATGGTAAACAGGTAACATAAGCAATTCCAGATTTATGGACTATTTATAATCCAGTCAAGTAGAGAAGTGCATTTCTACACATAAATTTTACTACTGTATTTAGACACAACCAATATGCATGTAAGCATTTATAAGTTTTGTTTAATTCTAATATATAGCATAAATATTTGTTATTTGGTTTGGCACAGACATATATTTCTACACATAAGTTGATCAGCAGTTTCATTTATAATATTAATTTAATTATTCTAGCATATAGCATGAATATTTGTTATTTGGTCAGGCGTAGATGTATATTTCTACACCTAAGTTTATCTGATGTTTCATTTATTATTTAGTTAGTTATAGTTATATGTAATAGCTCAGCATTTCTAATTTTTCCAGGTATACTTATTTGTATATCAGCAATATAAATAGTTATAAGTATTTATTCTTATTTCATTTTAATTCAGATGTATCTGCATATAAAAAGTAAATCATTTATGATTTACCTTATTAAAAATGCCATTTGATTATAGTCATTTAAGACATTTATGTATTTATTATTCATCACCAATAAAACATATTTTCACATAGCTATAATTATTCCTAATTTATTTTAAGAAAAACATTTGATTTTGTTTTCTTTTTAAAACAGAAATAAGTATTGAATATTTCATAAAATTGTTACCTTCATTTTATCCAGTTTGTTTCTTCATTTCAGGTTACTACTGTATTTTAAAAGAGGTCAGATTATTGGAGTTGAATGGCATTATTTAATCTCCATGATGCTCACTCAGGCAAGTCTTGGAGATTCATGGTTATGGGTAAAGAGAGGAAGCTATTATGCTTAGTCATCCATCATTAAAATTTCCTTATTTATACTTTCTTTTTTCATCATTAGCAGTGTGGCTGTATATATTATATTCCAAGGTGACTAAAATCAGCTGTCAACTAAACAGATAGGCAACACTTAGATAAAAAATTTTGGTTGTTTTATAATAGCATGTTGAAACCACTGGAAAGTGTTATTTGTTTGTAAACAAAGATAAATATAATGTATCCAGGGCCACCGTCAGGTTTGTTTATTATCACGTTTACTAGTAATATCAAATAAATTTTTTAACACACACAAAAAATGCAGAAATCAACAAAAATTGAATTTAAAAAAGTACTTAATTTTTTTTTTTTCATTACTTATATTTTTTTGGGGCTGGTTTTTTTTGTATGTATTTTTTGTTATTTTGTTGATCAATTTGTTGATCACATTTAAAACTACTATCTATCAAATCAAGTTTGAATGACAAAAAAAAGGTGCATAAATCAAAATTAATTTTAAAAAGTAGTTACTTTTTATACTTCTCATTACTTACATTTGTGGTTGGGTATGCTATGAAATCATCTTTTTTTGTTTGCTTTTATAAATTACAAATAAATAGATTTTTATTTAACGGTAACATTTACAACAAAAAGTCCAACTTTGAAAAGGGAGTGGGGGTGGTTACAATTTTTAGCCGAACAGAACGCTACAACTTGAAGGTTGACCAACTTTTTAACATAATTACCAAAAACATAAATATATACAGCAATTAAACCCAACTTTTAGGGCTGTTCAGAAACAGCATGCATGCAGATTTAAGCTCATTTGTTTGATAACACTTCCAGCATTAGTCGGAGAACTTTGACATTCAGAAAGTTTCTGATTTCAGCCATTTGATGAATCTCACAGTTGTTCTGACAGAAATGTGACTTAGAGTGTGATTTTATCCAAATCACGCACCTACACTTGTCAAATTTTTTGAGCAAGAAATGTGGGCTAGGGAAGCATGAGTCTCTGGTCATAATTGTTAGTAGACATTCATAAAAGATGGGAGATAGAGGGGAAGGTTCTCTTAATGAATATTAAAATAGTTTTGACAATCAGAATTTTCACACACCCTCACACAATTCTGTGCCAAAAGTGAAATGTGATCGCACATCAAAAATGCTTAGCACAGATCTAAGCTGACACAATACCTTCTTCAGCATATTAAATGTTGTTTCTTTGTTATTAGCATAGAAATAGACAGCAGCCTCCCCATACAATGGACTATTTCTAGGCTTATGCATTAGAAATAGAATGTTCGATAGTGGTAGGCCATGTAAATGACATAATTCTGTGCACTATCATAGAAATAACACATTCTGGCAGTTTCAACATGCTATTATAAAACAACCAAAATTTTTAACCTTTTTAACTTTTTCACTTTTTTTACTTTTTAACTCTGTTTTAAAAAATCTTCTCTGAACTAAAAACTCAACTATTTATACATTGATCTTTGGATTGATTCAGAAGCACCCCACTGTATCTGATTTCTTACACAGCTTTTATTTAACTTCAAGTGCTTTTCTCCTCTTAAGGATTGGACAATCATGAGGATTATGCCATGTTTTTCAATTTGATAAGACTGCCTCAAGCAATTAGTACACTTTGTATGACAACATCATTTCAAAAATTGAAAATGTAATATTTTAATAAAATCCAGCTTTAAATAAATATTTAGTGACATATTTATATTATAATTTAAAATTATAAAATGAATAATGAAGGTTTATCTTTTTTTCTCAATTATAGAAAATAATGATTATAATTTAACTGTAATCTTTTTGCTTTATTTTTTTTAAACAAAATAGGATCAACTTCTTTCATATACATCTGCCTTTTTTAGGTGGGAAAATAAAATAACTCTTAGAATGCACAAATAAAACAGAGTTTTGTTTCATCACCCCCCACCAATTTTTCAGATGAAATCACCTGGAAGTATGATTTTATTCCACATAATGTACATGCCATTTTTCATTACTGCATCTCTACTCATTTTAGATGTGCTGATGAAATGGGTAAGATGAGCCAGAAAAGTGAATACATGAACTGTAGCCTCCAATGCTAGAATAAGCAGATGGCCAAGCACAAACTACTATTACCCACTGCCCCATGACATAAAAAAAATTTCTCATTTTTAAGCACAACCTATCTTTTACCTAGAAAGATCATCTAACTAAGAGTAAGATCCAGAAAAAAATTGTCACTGACCTGCTCAGCTTCTGTGAGTCTTAGGGGCTTATTTATTTGGTCTATTTTTAAAACAAAGGCCTATTCATGAGGCCTATATATACACTCCACAGGACTACTCTAGCAGCTGAACATCCAGGTCTGGATAGTGCTGAGCATATGCTTCAAAGCATCATAAACACAATGCATCCAAGAGTGTGCTCAAACATCCAACCACCTCAACATAAAAAACAAATTCATGCATCACCACATCCCACTCACAAACTTCTTCCATCAGCTATCTTTATTTTATTGTTCCATATTGTAACTACAATCTGGTTTGGGAGACTGATGATCATGATCAGTTCTCCTGCAATACTCTTCTGTATTAGGAGGTGACACACTTCTGCATCATTTTTTTCTTTTGGAGTTACTCATGCCAGACCTCACTGTAGTAGCTTGCTTCTTTACTTCAATATTGTCTTTGGAGATCCTTGTTACAGTTTCATCTTCTAATTAAAGGGGTGCAATATGGACCATGAACACCATCTGTGGATTTCCTTCTGTTCCTCTACTATGGTGGTACTTCATTTTAGAAATACATAAAGGTTTATTTTTAAGTGGTTCTTCTGCCATAGCAATTATTTTTTCACTTATAAATCCAGAGTTTTCAGATTTCTTTTCAGTTTCTTTTCCTGCATCAGCAAGTATATTTTATTAACTGTCTTTATAACTTTTTTTCTGTACTCAATTTCTGCTTTGAGTTCATTGAGCCTATGTTTATAATTTCTATATATGGCTGAGGACTAACATACTTTTCTTCAGATTTATTGTTTCTCTATCTACCTCTGTTGCTGTTTCAGAGTATATATCATATAATCCTTTTAACATATTTTCTTTTATATTGGGCAGTTCCTTAGTTACATGAGAATTAAGTTTTTGATTATTTGCCTTTTCATGTTTTAACTCTTCTTGAAGATCAGAAAATTTTAATTTTGCTTTACTAGATTTATTTTCATTAGTTTCAATTATTAGTGTCAATTGGGTTGGAATAGTTTCAAAAAATTCTTCAGTTGCCTTATTTTTTTGAATTTTCTCTTCCTCATCCAATTGTTTATAGTGAGTCATTTCTTTTATTAACTCATCAAATTTTTCATTTTGGCGTTCGGTTATTTCTCTGATTGGTTCTTTCAATTTTCTTTTGTCTTCTCTGTTCTCTCTGTTCTTGTTGTCTTCTTTTCTCTGTTTCTCTCTTTTCTTGTTGTCTTTTTCTCTCTGTTCTCTATGTTCTTTTTTAACTTCCTCTCTTTTTTGTTGTCTTCTTCTTCCTGATCTCTCTGTTCTTTGTTATTTTCTTTTATCATTTCCATTAACTGGGCTAACGTGAATGTCTTTTCTCTTTTTTGAGCTTCTATGTTCACCATTATTTCTTTGTTTTCTAGCTTAGTAAGCATCTCTCTCCATCCATCTGGGAAAAGTATTCAAGTATTTGGTTGTCATACCATGAGCTTACTTTTGTAGTCCAAGCAATAGTCAAGCTGTCTTCTAGAACAAAGTTAAGCAGCTAGTTGATACATTTGAAGTGACCCTGGCCTCACAACTCAAAAGTCTGCAGTAAACTATAGGGCAGCTACAGGCCTGTACTTCCTTAGATCTTCATAGGAGCTCTATGTAGCACTTTTAGCTATTTTGTCCTCATTTTTTTCAGGCTATTGATTTAGAAGTGACCTAGCTTCAAGTAAATCAATACTTCTGTGAATGAAAATATTAGCAGCTCTAAATCTGCTGTCCTATCTTCAGCTACATCAGTTTATGGTAACTATTCTTCCAACTAACAACAAACTGCAGTAATCCATTTTGGGCAGCTAGTTGCTGCCACTTATTCAAAATTTTTTTTGAAGCCAAGCAAACTACAATCAAAACTGCTCTCTTCAAACATCACTATCCAGGCTTTTCAGTTCAAAAATCATTATCCAGGCATTACAGTTGGACACTGCTTAAAATATTAATAACTCTTCTGACCAACTCTTACAAAACTGAAAGCAAAACTGTTCTCTTCAAAAACCACTACCCAGACTTAAGCTAATTTTGTTATCAACTCTTTTATGAAAGCATCTAAGGTGATAACATCTTGATTGAAAATAAGAGTTTTTATTTTTATCTCTTTAATCCCTTTGAAAACATACATGTTTTAATTAATTAAAAAAATTTCAAATACAAGTATGGTGTTTTTACATTTCAAAATTAGAATTACAAATAATATTTATCAGACCTTTTTAAAATATTTAATTTTACAATAAAATATTATTTTAAACCCAGAGTTATTTAACCCTTTACTTATTATTATTTTATTTTATTTGAGGAAATATAGAAAAATATCTACAAAAATTTATTCTGTGTTTATTTCTACTTTTCCATTATTTTACACACACGCACATACACACACACACATATATATATATATATGCATGCACACTATATTAGTGTATGCTATATAAGCCAACTGGTTACATTCTATATATGTATATGAAAAACAAAAACAAGTTATTCACATAATTTGCTATCACTTTTTATTTATGATAAATAGATGGCGTTTTACCAAAACTGCCAAAACAAGTGTAAAATTTGTTTACATAAATGAAAAAAGAGTCAGAATTAACTACCTCTTTCATTTGCTCACCCTCAGATCAGCTGATTTCAAGCTGGTTTGCTGTCATCAGTGAAGGATAGTGTTATAGAAACTAGATCTAAACACTGTCTCTCAAGTGTTTATGCAAAACGTTTCTATCAGATTGCAAACGTGATTTTTTCAGACTGGGAAAGTCTTCAAACTCAGCCTAGCAAGCCAGATATCTATATGTGTCTAATCTCAGTTCAAATTCACCACATAGTCAAAGTCTCTGCAATATATATCATTGCAAGAAAACTTTAAAGGTACATTTATGAAAAACAAAAACAAGTTATTCATGTAACTTGCTATCACTTGTTATTTATGATCAATAGATGGCATTTTACCAAAACCATCGAAACAAGTGTAAAATTTGTTTACATAAATGACAAAAGATTCAGAATTAACTATCTCTTTCATTTGCTCACCCTCAGATCAGCTGATTTCAAACTATTTGCTATTATCAGTGAAGGATAGAGTTAGAAACTAGATCTAAACACTTACTCTCAAGTGTTTATGCAAAATGTTTCTATCAGTTTGCAAGTGTGAATTTTTCAGACCGGTCAGTGTGTAGATCTAGTTTCTATAACTCTATCCTTCACTGATGAGAGCAAACCAGCTTGAAATCAGCTGATCTGAGGGTGAGAAAATTAAAGAGGTAGTTAATCCTGACTCTTTTTTGTTTATGTAAACAAATTTTACACTTGTTTTGTTGGTTTTGGTAAAACGCCATCTATTGATCATAAATAACAAGTGATAGCATGTTACGTGAATAACTTGTTTTTGTTTTTCATAAATGTACCTTTAAAGTTTTCTTGCAATTATATATATTGCAGAGACTTTGACTATGTGATAAAACTGAACTGAGATCAGACCCATATAGATATATGGCTTGCTAGGCTGAGTTTGAAGACTTTACTGGTCTGAAAAATTCATGCTTGCAAACTGTTAGAAACGTTTTGGATAAACACTTGAGAGTCAGTGTTTAGATCTAGTTTCTATAACTCTATCCTTCACTGATGAGAGCAAAACAGCTTGAAATCAGCAGATCTGAGGTTGAGCAAATGAAAGAGGGAGTTAATTCTGACTCTTTTTCTTTTATGTAAACAAATTTTACACTTGCTTTGGCAGTTTTGGTAAAACGCCATCTATTGATCATATATATATATATATATATATTCTGACATATGTGTGATCACAAACTACATATCATGCCATCTATGTTGGTTACCATAATCTGACCTATGCATGTGTAGTCTCACTTCTGGACAACTTAATATTAAATAAAATGGGTCTAGCTCAGTTAATGAATACATTCGGTTCAATGCAAATAATGGATAAATAAAATATTTTGCATTAATATTAAAACATTCTACTAACTCAAATTAATAAAAATAATAATAAGTTTCAGTTTATAAAATAAATATTTATTATATCATGAGACTTGGAAGTGAAATACAGATGACAAGAAAGACTACATTGAGCCAATATCCCAGAGGATATTACCTCAATGGCATAAAAACACTATCCCCTCTATTACTATCTCAAATAAATAAATTTATAGCATTTATACAAGTTTATTAAAACTAATCAATAAGATTAAACTAATAATTAAATCTTAATATTTTATCTATAATAATTTAGCTAAGAAAAATCCCAGGTTAAAAAAAAACGACTTTCAGTTCATCAAAATTACTGTAGTTAAGCATGATAAGGGATTTAATGTCATACTTTACCACACCTAACTACTACTACTACTACTACTACTACTACTACTACTACTACTACTACTACTACTAATAATAATAATAATAATAATAATAATAATAATAATAATAATAATAATAATAATAATAATAATAATAATAATAATAATAATAATAATAATAATAATAATAATAATAATAATAATAATAATAATAATAATAATAATAATAATAATAATAATAATAATAATAATAATAATAATAATAATAATAATAATAATAATAATAATAATAATAATAATAATAATAATAATAATAATTCAATTCAATTAAATTCAATATCCATTTATTATGTGCATTTCAACATTTACACTTTAACAGAAATACACAATAAAAAAAAAAATAATAATAATAACAATGATAATAATTAAAATTTAAAAAAACAAAACAATTATAATCAAATACAAGCTAAATACATAAAATTATATATACATATATGTTCATAACTATACATTTAGTTGTTTTTTAACATTCATCACAAATTGATCGCAAAAAATATCAATATTATTAAAAGTTAGATTATATACCATTTGCAATCTATTAATAACTGATTTACCAAAGAAAGTATTTTTACATATACTAATCTTGAAAGTTTGCATTTCTCTTAATAAACGACAAGGTACTTTCAATTCTATTTTTGATATACAGTTACTGACATCAATTTTCCCATCAATCAACTTTTTCAGTAATATCATATCCTTCAACATTCTCTTTTCTTTCAATACTGTTTTGACAGTTTGACATTCACCCATTATTAATTTATTAAATCTTTTTTCAATATTATATATTTTAGACTGAATATTAATCAGATTGAAGTTCCATATACAAGAATTATATTCTAAAACTGTAACAACAAGAGAAAAAAGTAACCTATATTTTATGGAAAGAGATAAATCTCTCCCATATCTCAAAATACAGCCCATCTTTCTGTATGCTTTATTAATAATACATTTAATATGTGCACTAAAAGTAAAATTGCTACAAAATATAATTCCTAAATCAGATACAGTCTCTTTATATTTAATAACACCATTCTCAATTTTATATTGATAAACAGATTTTTCAGTTTTATTAGTATAGGAAACAATGCATGTTTTATTAATGTTAATCTCCATGTTGTTATACCTACACCATATAATAAAACTATCTATATCCTTTTGAACCTCAATATGATCACTATAAGTAATAATTCTTTTAAATAACTTACAATCATCAGCATAAGTAAGTATCATACTATTTTTTATGCTATGATCAAGGTCACACATATAAACATTAAAAAGCAATGGTGCTAATATTCCACCCTGAGGAACACCTATCATATTATCAAAAAAAAGAGAATTAGTTTTATCCATATGTACATAAGATTTTCGACCCCTCAAATAATTGGAAAACCACTCAACTAAATGAGGACTAACACCCAACATTTTAAGTTTATACAAAAGTCTAATATATGAAACTTTGTCAAATGCCTGAGTCATATCAAAATATACAACATCTAATTGCTTCTGATCAGATAAGGCATGAGCAATATGATCAGATATCACCATTAAATTAGTTTCAGCAGATCTACCAGGTAAAAAACCATGCTGATAACTAGGTAATACCTTAATCATATCTACAATAATATTACTATAAATACACCTTTCATAAATTCTAGCAAAAGGTGACAGAATTGAAATAGGTCTATAATTACCCGAATCAGATCTATCCCCTTTTTTAAAAATTGGTATAATTTTAGCTATCTTAAATATATCAGGAATAATAGTTTTCTCAATTGATAAATTAATAATATAATGCAATGGTTCTACCAAACATTCAGCACAACCCTTGATAATAAAATTAGGAATATTATCATATCCCATAGAAGATTTCGATTTAAGTTTAGAAATTGCAGTAAACACTTCAGGAATTGCAATTTTATTAACATCTATATTCCAAAAACTTTCTTTATTAAATTTAATATCAACCATATTATCATTACTTGAAGTATCTAAGTACATATTAGTAAAATGATTGACTAGATCATCCATAGAAGGCCTAATTACATTATATCTACAACTTTTACTTCCAACAATATTAAGATCTTTTATATAATTCCAAAACATTTGGGGATTATTCCTAAAATTTTCTTCAACTCTATTTAAATTATTATTATAATCTCTTTTCATAAGAGTTTTAGTATAAGCACGCAAACCACTAAATTTCTTATACAATTCTTTATCATTAGTTAGTTTATATAACCTATGATATTTGTGCTTTCTATTTAAGCCCTTACACAATTCCCTAGAAAACCATTTAGGATATTTGTTATTAGTATTTAAATAATGCCTAACAGGAATATATTGATCTAGACAATTTTGAACTATACCAACAAAATTATTTGCCGCTATATTTGGATCATTTTCCATCACAATTACATTCCAATCAATGTCCTCAAAAGCTTTATAAAGGCCATAATAGTCACCATGTTTGTAATCTCTCTTATTATTTACCATAGGCTTTATATGTTCATGAGAACCATCTATTACAAATTCCAAAGGTGGATGATAAGGATCAGGGGGCAAAAGAGCTTGATCAGCCTCTTTGCACTTCAAATCATTCTTAGTGCTAAACAATAAATCCAACATACCCCCCTAAAATTAATAATACTATTAAGTTGAATTAAACTAACCAACTCAACAAAAATTTTTAATCTATAAAGTTTACTATTATCAACATTCTTATTACTATGTCTTGAGTAATCAGCTTTATTAAAATCCCCAACTATAATAATATCATATTTATATTTCACCAATATATCCTCAACCTTAACTAAATATGCATCTAAATCATTCATTGACAAAGTAGGTCGAAGATATATAGTACCTAACAATATTTTATTTTTATTTTTTAAACTAACTTCAATCCAACAAGATTCAATATTATTATCATTAATAATTATCTGTTTATGCTTTATGTCTTTTTTAATAGAAATCAAAGTACCACCTCCTCTTGTTTCATAATTATAATTTCTATCACATCTATACACACAATACCTATCATCAAATATACTAATATTATCAATTTCTTCTTTTAACCAAGTCTCTGTTAAAAAGATAATATCATATTCATTTAATAACAATTCAAATTTAAAATCAATTGTCTTAGTTCTAAGACCATGAACATTTTGATAATAACAATTCATGAATTGCTATTTATTACACAGATTATTTTGCAAATTTATATCTTGCACTATAGTGCTAATTTCATCAACATTATCAGTCAATATAATATCTTCTGTCTTTTCTTCAATAATCTTATTAATATTTAATATAGCATTATCCTGTGTACTATCAACATTAAAATTTCTTAAATATTTTAAATCTCCATAGAAGGGCAATATGACTGCTGACAAAGGCCAAACGTTACCAACCAAAACTTTATCAGATTCAGATTCCTCTATAGATAAATAAAATGAAGAATATTTTTTAGATTTTGTATTCAGTTTATAACACACACTATTTACATCTAAAACATTTTTCAAATGAGCAGTCACATCTTCAACAGAGGTGTCATTATCCATTCTAGTTAGAAGACGTGTGCTAAATCCGATCTTGTCTTAATAGCTTTTAAAACATGATTAACCTGATTTCCTATAATAGGTGAAGAACTTGAATTTTTAATATTTTTATTCTTATTTTTACGATAAAATACAGTTTTAAAACCATCATTTTCTTTATCTGCACAATCTTTCAAATAAAAGGCATATGAGTTTTTAGAAGTGCTATCTTGATTAGAAATCCCAGACGATTCATCTGACGTTACATTTGTTTTCATATCTGACTGACCAACCTTCACTTTAATTGCTTTATTCTGCTGTTCATTAAATTTAGAACTTGATCTATCAGTGACACTAAAAACTGCCTCCTTTTTTAATTGATCAACTCCTTCACTTCTATTTATAGTAGAAAGTGGAGGGAAATTTAAATCAGAAACAATAAGTTCAGGCGTTTGCTTTTCTTTATGCTTTAAAATAAGTTGACTTTCTTTTTTATTAAAAACAACAGAATTTCTGTCTATGCTTCTATAATCATTATTTTTATTTATATCGAAATTATTAACAGATGCATTTAATAACATATTTTTTATCGTAATATTTTCTTCTTTCAATAATTTAATTTCACTTGATAAATCTGTAACAATATTTAAAATTCTATTCAATAAAAACGTAGATTTTTCACAAGATAAACAATTATGATCCATTTTAGATAGATTTTTTTCTCCTTTATCAAAATCACGATTAGATATAGCATTAATTTCTATTAATTTAGAAATGTCATTACCTTCATTTCCTAATAAATTTTGACCAAAAATATCCAAGTCTTGGAATCATTTATATCTGATACAATAATCTCCATTTTGTTTTCATTGACTTCCATTACGTTATTACTATTTGAATGATTACATTTATCACAAATATAGGACTCCATTTCTATTTCATTTTTATGCAATATTATTCCATTAGATTTCAAACATGTTTTATGAAACTTATTATTGCATTTAAAACATTTAATTCTTGGCTGTTTTCCAAATATAAGATCACTGCAAAGAGCACATGGTGTACCTCCTTTACCACAGCAGAATAATAATAATAATAATAATAATAATAATAATAATAATAATAATAATAATAATAATAATAATAATAATAATAATAATAATAATAATAATAATAATAATAATAATAATAATAATAATAATAATAATAATAATAATAATAATAATAATAATAATAATAATATTCTTCATTGTATGAACTAATTTTATATATCTTTTTCTTTACTATAATTTTTATTCACCATAATAATAATAAAGAAATAATACAATATAATCTTTTATCTTTTATATAATAATGTAATAAATATGTGGTAGCATGTTATAATCTGAAAAATATATGTGTGGCAATGGATAGCATTTATAATTTGATGTACTATTATAACAATCAACTTATGACCATAAAGATAATGTAAAATGTATTTTCTGAAATAAATCAATTCCAAGAAAATATTAGAATTCTTAAAATTAATACTTTATGTATTTCTGTGCAAAGTGTTATGTTTTATTCAAGTATTCTATATTTATTATGCATTCTAATGGGAAAGAAAAGAATCTGAACACACAAATTTTGAAGAAAAATTTTAACAATGTTTTTATTATAACAAATAAAATAAACGACGATATATTTACACTATTTACAATTTGTATACTAAACTTGCACCATTATACATCTCTTATTTATTGTAACTCCTAATACAATAGAAAATCAATTTAAGTCTTCACTCTGACTTAAAAAAATAATACAATATTTTATATCTCTTTGTTAGCAAATTTTACGATTAATTATATCTCTTTCTATTTATTCTAAAATATTATATCTTTAAATATTATTACAAAATTCTTCCTTAAAACATACATTGAATCATAGAACGGAAAACACAAAAAATAACAAATCGAATATGGATCTTTTTACTAAATAATTTTCTATTTTTCAATGTTATGAATATTTTACATAAATATCTATTATTGATTTACTAATACAATATGAGACATCTTTGTTAACCATACTATGATTATTATACCTAACATATCTTAATATTACTTTAATACAGAATAGCTGCAATTATAGATGTACTTTTATTATTTAAAAAAATACAAAATTGTATCTATGCTTATTTTGTATTGTTTTGTGTTACTACATTATATCTTGAAAAATATGCAATACTTAAAAAATAAAATAAAGTATTTGAAGTTATTTAATATTTCAAAGCAACTTTGCTTTATTCATTTATTCATGAAATTTATTTTATTTCCAAATAAATAAATATAGAAGATATTCTATGATTCTTTATCATTTGGTTTTACTGGACTTACAATTTGAAGTTGCATAATCTCTACTCCTCTTTATAAGTAAATGAACCTATCTTATTTATTCAATAACATTTCTTAAATTTTAAATTATTTATTTTCAAAATATACAATACTGTGTGATGCAATTAATTTGGAAAAATCATGATAGCGAATAGATGAGTAGGCATAGGGAAGAAAACTAAAGTCTTACTCATAGTACATATAGAGGCATGATCCATTTCATTTGTCTAATAAACTCCACTACCAACAATAATGTCAAGCTATTACTTCAGCTTTATAAACATCAGTATTCAAATAAAATAGACACTGCCCACAAATAAATATACCAGCTACAGGGCTTTGTTAACTGTACTCATATACTTAATAAAATTACAAAAATGTTATTCCTATTCCCATAATACATCCTACATTAATATCATCTCTTTAGTTTCATGTTCTCCAGATTACTCCCAAGTTACTATTTTATCAGAATTTTTCTATAGATTTATCAAATCTTACACAGACAAATGAAACTAACTCACATATTCAAAATAATAGATAAAATTTAATTGTAATTAGAACGATCTCACTAATCTACAAGAAAAGTTTACTTTCCTTTCTTATCTAATATTCTTAAATAGCATACAAAATAATCATTATCTATACTTTAAATATCTAATAATATTAAAGTTTTACTAAAAGAATCATATAATTATTCATCATAATGTTGCATTATATTAATAATATAAAATTCAAGTATGCATATTCCTAAAATAAGTAAATCCTAATCTTATAATTTAAATGTGTTGTATAAGTGCATCCACATACAACTTAACATTCATACTTCAATATTATATAATTCATTGACAATCTGCAAAAAGAAATACATCATAAAAATATCAATATTCACATTTATTACCTAAGTGGTATCACCTTGTAATCACTTATGACGCCTTCATGTCCATCAATTGAAATAAACATTGCATAATATAATATACAACCATACTTCCACACTTGGAAATATTAACTTTTTTAAATTATCAAACTATTTACTATAAGATTAAAATATCATTAGTACTAAATTAATATTCATGTACCTATTCTACTAATTAAATAATATTAACACTTAAACAAGAAAGCTAATAAAATAAATCAAGACAATAATTACGTATATCTTCAATATTTAAGAATGTTATTTGCAAAATTCAAATGTTTTTCTTGTCCTCAAGAGTTTTTTTTTTTTAAATTTTCTCTTAAAGGGCATTTAAAACCCTCAACCATTGGTAAGTTCTAGTGCTTGATGATGAACAACTGCTCCAAACTTGGCACATGTGCTGTAAACTCCTTCCTGCATGATGAACAAAGTTTAAAAAATGAGTGATAAAAATAATAATAACATGATGTCTGAAAATCTAGGAAAATTAAATAAAATAATCATTGATCTGTTCTGGAAAAGTTTATAGAATAATAGTTTATAGTTTCTATGGTCCATAACAATGATGATTAAAATAAAAAAAATATTATAATATTAAAAAATAATATCTCGAAGCTTCTATTCCTTAGGATCCTTTATTGGCTCAGTAATGCATTATGTTCCAGCAACATGACTGCAGACAATCCGGATAAAAACATTTTGTTCAATTTTAAAAATATTTCCATGGATTTAATAATTTCTGGTCACACATAAATTCATCATGTTTAAGCTTATATGTCAGGGTAATTTATTATTTATTATCCAATTATAGTTATTATCGATTACGATACAAATTATCGTTTTTTTAAAGAAATTCCTGCAATTGCATATAATCGTCTATAATTTAGGTTGTATTACATATTCTTTAAAATATTTATTTAGATATTATTTATGATAGTTTTGTAAAATTGTTCATAGTGCTTTCTTGAAAAGATAAGGATAAAACATTTATCTCCATAGCTTTATTTTCCATAAACTTTATTATTGGTTTGCCATATTATTTATGTTCGAATATGACTATCTCACTTCTAAAATAATAAATAATGCATTGTTAATTTTAATTTACAAGTAGCTAACCTGTTAAGTTTTCTGCATAATGTCCAATATATTTCTTTGTTTACAAAAATAGTTCTCTTCGTTCATATAACTAATATTGCATTAACAATTAGGAATTTTACCTTTAAAATTCTTTTAATTAAGCACATATTTGTTGGTATTTTCATATTTTTACTGTAAAATCATATTAAGTTTTGATGAAAATCCTGGTAAAAGGAACTTTAAATTAGCACTGCATCCTTTTAATAAAACCTGTTATAATTATTATATTACACTCTCTTTGCAAATACTTAAAAATAAATATCCTATTAGTTTGCAAATAAATTATAGGATAGCAATAAAATTGTCTAAAATAAAATTTTAAAAGTAGTATAATTTTAGAAATTACTAGCACACTGACTACACACTAATCGTGCAGTAGTATTTATACCCTACAAAATATCTCATCTTATTGGTGGATTTTGCTTTTCATCTGATACTTAATTTACATATTACTACAGTATCACATAATTAAATTTGAAAAATAAAATAGACTCATTATGATTTTAAAAATATTACTAAAATATTAATCTTAAATCATTTTCTACACTTTACTAAAATTAATTCAACATTTTAAAATGACTTTTAAAAGAAATATTTTATCAATTTATTCCACCTTTTATATTTAATTTATCTATTTTATTTTAAAACAAAATATTTAATTTTTATTAACTGCATTTATTTTATAATACTATTTAAAACATTACATAATGACTGATTTAATATTTGCTTTTGTGATAGGTAAATAAATACATACAATTCTATAATGCAATTTTAAAAATATTTTGAACATTGTTAACACAAATACTAGCAAGCATGGGTGCATGGCTGTATTATACAAATCACATGATTTATAACTGAGACTGATTGTTTCCAAATTCTGCCTGAAAATATTAAATGATAAATTGCAACAATTATTAAATTAAATAAATAATATAACAATATAAAATTTGGAATAATAACTTGGAAAACATATAATTAAATATAACTTCCCCTACCACAAAGATTACTTTTAAAACATATAATATTAAATATATTTATTAAATATAATTTATACTTTTAAATATAGCATTTATTTAATTTCAAGCTTTAACTATTAGAATTTAACTTTTATAACATATTTGAAACATATATTGCTGCATTATTCATTATGGCCAGCATTTCCAACCATATGTAATTAGTATTTTTAGATTTATTCAACTGTATTAAGGTTATTTGTAACTTTAGGTTTTACATATTTTTATTTTTATTTAAATTGAACTTTTATAATATTGTCAACACAATATAATTAAGCCACAAAGAGAACATATAGCCTAAATTTAAAATTTTTAGAAAATTGCTATGACGATCTAATTCTGACTTATAGAAAAAGGCACAATATATATATATATATATATATATATTATATATATATATATATAGTAATGGACTGCCGAAAGGAGTTTGCTATTATCTGAAAGAAGACCCTTTCATTTCTCTTGGAGGCCTTAAAGGAACTGAACAGGGCAAATTCCTAATGTCCACTCCATACGTTCTTGTCATTGCAGCTGATATTGCTATGTGATTATTCATATAGTTTACAAACATGGATGGGCTGCTCACCAACATGCATTAGCCAGTGTAGTGAGTTTATTAGCTTTTTATCTCTGAGTTTAAGAATATTTTTTCAGTATATACAATCATGACAGACAAAAAAATCATGGCATTATTCCCAGGAGGTTGTAAAGTCATCAACAAAGGCAGCGGGTGGTTGCCAAAGGTGGAGGATGCTAAGAATCACCTGATTGTGGAATCATGCTGCCATTTGCAGATGACTTTTTATTTAGGTACTTTCAACTGCAAATCACTTTCAAGTGAAGGAAAATTGCCAGAGTTAGAAAAAAAACTGTCTTATATTAAATGGAACATTATTGGACTTTGTGAAGTTAGAAGAAAAGGTGAAGAAACAATTGATTTAAAAAGTGGACATATACTCTACTATAAAGGCACAGATATTGGAATTACATGTGGAGTAGGATTCATTATAAATAAAAAATGGAAGAATAACATTGTGGAGATTGATGTATATCAGACAAAGTAGCAAGATTAGTTTTATAGCTTAATGGCAGATACTAAATGCACATAATTCAGGTGTCTGCCCCAATGAGTTCTAATAGTGATGAAGTTATAGACGAATTTTATATGGATGCACAAAAGGCTTTTGATCAAAGTTAACAACATTTTAAAATTGTTATGGGAGACTTTAATGCTAGAATTGGTAAACAAATGAAAGATGAAAATGTTGTAGGTAATTTTGGTTATGGTAATAGAAATGAGAGAGGAAATAGACTTGTGGAGTTTGCAGAAAAAGAAAAATTATATTATGAATTTCTTTTTTGAGAAAAATGTTAAAAGGAAATGGACATGGAAGCATCCAAATGAAGGTACAGCAGAATTGGATTATATTTTGACTAACCGAAAATACATATTTCAAGATTGTAATGTTCTTAATTAATTTCACACAGGAAGTAATCATCGATTAGTAAGATGTAAGATACATGTTAATGCAAAAATAGAGAGACAAAAATTATTAAGAAAAACAATATTTACAGTTGATCTTCCTAATCGTCAGAAACATTCTAATGAATTTTAATTAGAACTCACAAATCGGTTTCAAGTATTAGTAGATTTTGAAAATGACTCAGATTTGAATCACATTAATAGGAATATAAACTGTAATAAAGGTAGCTGGTAGAAAAAAAGCAGCAATTGACTAATAAAATTTCTACTGAGACTAGAGAATTTATGAAGAAAAACAGGAATATGAGGATATACAACAATGATGCATTAAAAAGATTGAATATCTCAAATTTTGTAAAATGGTGTAGAAAAGAGTTGAAAATGATATAAGAAAGTATAATTGTGAACTAGCAAGGAAAGTTGTAGAAGAGAATAAAAGTCTAAAGAGTGTAAACAACATTTTGGTATTGGTAAGGAATTTATATCTGCAATAAGAAAAAAAAATGGCATTATTACTAATAAAAAAGATAACATCATAAAATGTGTAGAAGACTTCTATCAAGAATTATATAGTAATAAAGAACAAGTATATAGTAATAATGAACAAGTGCCTGTTATACCTATTATATCTTCCAAAATGCCCAGAATTTTGAATAACAAAGTGAGACATGCAATTAAATTTATGAAGAAAAGGAAGGCTCCAGGTAATGACAGAATTATATTTGATATATTAAAAGAAGCAGATGAAGAAATATAATTTTTTTTGCAAAGTTATATACCAAATGTCTAAATGATAAAGATGTACAAGATGATTGGCAGAATGCAGTGTTAATATTAATATTTAAAAAAGGAGATAAAGAAGATATTAGAAATTACAGACCTATCAGTTTTTATCAGTTTTATAGAAAATTTTTACTAAAATAATTACAACTCACTTACAAAAAATACTGGATTTACCAAGAGAAAAAGCTGGATTTAAAAGTGAATTTAATACAGTAGATCATATCCAGGTATTGAGAGAAATTATAGAAAAGACAAATGAATATGAGTTTCCATTATGCTTAGGATTTATAGACTATGAAAAGGCATTTGATTGTATAAACATTTCTTCAGTGATTAAAGCATTGGATCATCAAGGTGTAGATCCATGATATTGTCATATTTTGAAGAATATTTATAAAAATGCAACAGCAACATTTAGATTACATAATGATACTAAGAAAATCAACATTGAAAAGGGTGTAAAATAGGGTGACTCCATATCTCCAAAACTTTTTACAGCATTGATTCAAGAAGTATTTTGTGGATTGAAATGAGAAGCTAAAGGAGTGAAAGTCAATGGAGATTATTTAAGTCATTTAGTTGTAATTATAAACTATTAAGTCATTTAGATTTTGCTTATGATATAGTTGTTTTTGCAAATAATGTTTTAGAGCTACAGGAAATGTTGCAGGAGTTATCAGATGAAAGTAGGACTAAAGATAAATTTTAAAATGACTATAATAATGTTTAATAGATTTTTTTCAAAATATGAAAATAAAGATCGATTGTGATGAGTTAGAAGAAGTTAACAGTTACAAATACCTTGGTCAGATTATTAGTTGGGATGGAAATGTGATGAATGAAATTAATCATAGAATTAAACTTGGTTGGAGTGCTTTTGGTAGAAATAACTTGATACTAAAAGGCCATATAACTATGTGTTTGAAAAGAAAGATTTCTAATAAATGCATTTTGCCAGTTCTTACTTATAGATTTGAGACCTGGACATTTAATAGAAGAGCAATACAGAGACTTCAGAGCACTCAAAGAAATATGGAAAGATGCATGTTGGGTGTAACAAGAAGGGATCAAAAACACAATGTATGGGTAAGAGAACAAACAGGTTTTACTGACCTCATTGAAAAAATTTAGACTGAAGTGGAGTTGGGCTGGACATATTATTAGAAAACATGATAACAGATAGACAATTTTAAATTTTAAATGGGATTCCAAAAGATTGTAAAAGACTCAAAAAGACCACATGTAAGATGGATGTATGAAATAAGAAAGTGTGCAGGGGTGATGTGGAAAAGATAATCTAAAGATAAAAAAAGATGGATTGAACTCAGAGAGGCCTTCATCCTGCAATGGATTGATAATAGTTGATGATAATGATGATGATATTGTAATGGTCATATTTGTACATTTGTGCAACAAATTCCAGACTTTTAGCAAATTATATCAAGGCTGATCTAGATAAAGTGTTGTCATCTCGCATCTGATCGCATCTCGTAATTTGTATGCTGGCAGTAGCAAACAGTGAAGCAAGAATTTTGGGGGAATAATAACAAAATTACTAATAGTTTAACTAAACACACATCTATGGCTGTCTATACAATACATATATTAATAACTAATACTAAATTAGAGTAAATTTAACTAAGATTTGGAATAGGCTATGAATGAAACAAAACACATTGATTATAATTTAATATTTATTAATTATTAAGTATTGATTAAACAAACATAATTGCAGTGGATGACACATGCATGTGTAATAATGATAAGGAGGTTTGAAAACAAAATCTCATCTGATTACTTAAGATGATTTTCAAATAGCTATACTTATCCACCAAATTTAACTTTATATCCCTCAATGAAAAATCTACATCATCTCTTTTCCCAGTATTAACTGTCATTATATTAGATTTTTCTTCACTAAATCTAATTCCCATCTTTTTATCCACTTTTTCACATGTCCTCAGCATAGCTTCTATATCTTGCTTTTGTTTTTGCATATAAAATGATATCATCTGCAAAAAGACCCGATAAAGTATATACTCCCTTGCCACTTATTAATGGTATCTCTATTTATTTTCCTAGTCTTTCTATTGCTTTCTCCATTTCATTCAAATACAACAAAAACAAAATAGGTGACATAGGGCACCCTTGCCTTAGTCCCACCCCATTTTCAACTTTAACCATGTCTATATCCCCTAATTGATAAGTATAGTAATTGTTTTCATATAATTTTTTAACAATATTTAATAAAACTTCATTCATTCCAAAATTTTCTAAACTTACCCATTGTCTATTTCTATTTACCCTTTCATATGCCTACTCTATATTTATAAAACTCATATATAACGATCTACCTGAATTCCTATTCATATTAATAATTGTGTAACTACAAATAAACGATCTCCAATATGCTTATCTAACCTAAAGCCATTTTGCATTTTTTCTACTAGTTTATTCTCTTCTATTTTAAAACATTTTAAACCCCATATATGTGAAAACTTTATATAATACTGATGTTACTGCTATTGGCCTATAATTACTTAACTTTGCATTATCCTTACCCTTTTCTTTAAATAATAAGCTTACCTTAGTTTTACTCCAACTGCATAGAAAAACTCTCTTCTGTGATATTTTATTAAAACATGATAATAGCTTTACTTTTGTCCTAAGCTGTAAATTAATTACCATCTCTGCTGCCCATCCATCTAAAGCTTTTGCCTTTCAACTTTTCAATCTCTTCTCTGCCTCATTTAGTTCACTTTTTGTAAACCTAATATTTTTATTCATAAAAGCTTTCTGTTTTCTATCACTATGACCTTCACATCTAACATATTTTCTATATCCATTAAGTATCTATTTAAGATTCTCTCTAATTCTTCTCTAGAGCTATACTCTATTCCATCATCATCTATTAATACTATTTCTTTCATCTACACTTCATTTTTTAATGTAATTCATGAATTTTTTACTTATATCTCTTCCACTTTTATTAATATTTTCTAACAATTTACTATTCAACCTCATTTTCTTTCTATAATTATCTATTTTAGCCAACTTTATTGTCTAAGTACTTTTCTTATCTATCATTAATATGTTTTTCACTTTTTTTTTCTTAATAGCACATTTATAGTCTCTGTGTGATTCCCCCCTCTCTTTTACACCTTTAATAACTCTTATTTTTTATTACTGTTCTTCTGATTATTCTCAATGAAAACTCTTATTTTTCAATTTTTTTATTTCACCACACAAGGTTTTATACTCACCCCCAACTGTTTCATAACTTTTTCAACTTGCATTTTATACTTTTCCAACTTATTCTTATCATTCAATCACAAAACACATCTTTCACTATTGTTTATAATTTTATTCCTATTCTCCATCACATTTCTAACCATTTCTATTACGATGAAGTTATAATAACTATTACATACTCTCTCTCCATTATCAAACACCTTAATTTTTTTAAAATTTTATTTATTCCCTCTTTCTCCACCAATACATAATCTATTGCGTCAATCACATTATTTCTAAACCATATGTATTGTCCCTCATAAGTATTTCATAAATTCCCTTAGCTCAAATTCACTTTTTGAAAAAATTCCTTCAACAATTGACCATTCATACTATCTGCATCCTCAATTTGTTCAATATGTCCATTCATATCTCCTATATCCATTATTCTCTTCCTTTTTCTTTAAACTCTGTATATTCTTAACTAGGCATTCATATAAACTACTGTTCCACTCCACTACAATTTGACTATCTCCAGTGGCTATATACACTATAGCTATAATCCATTCTTTTCTACCCAACCTTCTTTCAAGCAACAAATCTTGACATTTAATAATATTTAAATATTTTTTTGATATAACACATATACCACCACCCCTTTTTTCTTTTTCTTTGCTATTTATACCCTGATATACCAATTTTTGAAAACAGGTTCTTCTTCTCTTAGATGTGTTTTCACTACTGCAAATACCTTGAGCTCTTCATTTTCAATTGCTTTCAAATATCCCATATTAACATTTTTTTTAACTACTCTTTTATAAATTCTTTTGCTTCTTTCTTCTCCATTACATTTATAAAAAACTTTTTTACCATTGATTTTACAAATCCATTCCCTCTCCACATCTACACTTACATCTAAATCCACTATCTTTTGCTTATTTCTCACATCTCATCCATTCTTCTTTTTGACAATACTATAATTTAAAAGACCCCCCCCTTAAAAGTTTTCCAAATTATATACTTTAAACCCCAGACTCTCTAAAACTTTACTTTCTTGTTTTCCTAAGTGTAATCCATCTTTACTACAGAATTCCCTTTTCCCAATAAACCAATCCCATACATAGACAAACATAACATTATTTCTTTCACACAATTTTTTTTAACCTCTCATTTATAGAACATGCCCCATCTAACCAATGCCTCTTGTCAAATCTTAATAATAATCCAATTATCTTTACTCTCCCATTCATTACTCTTTCTAATGGCTCTGACAAATTATTTGTCCATTACATAACATACACATCTCAACTACCTTGTTTTCTTATTTTATCTACCACATCACTAATTCTAACTCCAGGCAAACATACTCATACATAGATGCTTCTATTTTTTTTGAAATTATATCCCCACATTCTGTAATTAACAAATCTCCTATCAATACTGACTCATAGTCTACTTTCTTTACTCCAACTGTAATATGTTTTACCACCTTCTGGACCTCCTTATCCATTTTTTTCTTATCATTTCTACTCAATAATTCCTTTACCTGCTCACACTTCATCTCTAATAATTTTAATTTTACTTCCACAACCTTCTCTTCCTTTTCTGTTTTCCTTATTTTTTGAGTCACCATCTCCATTGCACTTCTGCTTTCATTACCCATATCTCCTGACAATCCACTAAAACCATATGATGTTCTATCTTTCTTAACTATATTTTGTTTCTTTTCCCCTGACTTTCTCTTTAGATTACTTACACTTATAAACCACTTTCTCACTTTTTTTATCACATTTACACACTGACTATGTAACTAGAATCCTAGTACATTCTTGGTATTCTTATTCAAACATTTTATGTTATAAACCTCAGCACAGACTGTACATTCCACCAGAAAACTGTCTAATTCCTTTCTTTCGATTACATACACATTGTGTAATACAAATGCTATCCATCTTCTTATTGTCCATGTCACCTATTCTATATTTAATTTTATAATACCTCTTCTATTCTTCAAACTTTGTTCATGTAAAAATAAAAATAAAATTATTTTCAAAACTGATTAAACTATAACCACATGTTTTCCAACTTAAAACCTCCCAAAACATTATCTTTGTCCTGAAAATGAATGGCAGTTTTAAAAATAAAAAAATTTTCCGTAACAAACTTAATCCTACAAACAACTATCTTTTTAATATTTTTACACTAACACACATTCATCAAATTTTTTTAAAAAAACTTCTATACTTAAAATAGCCAACAAAAACCTTTTAACCAATTAAAGAAAACAATTTTCAATCTTTCAAATAACGCACTTTCTTAACCACAATTTATACTTTCATACACAATAATCGGCTGCAAAAAGGAGTTTTCTATTAACTGAAAGGAGACCATTTGATTTCTCTTGGAGGCCATAAAGGAACCGAGCAGGGCAAATTTTTAAATGTCCACTCCATACGTTCTTGTCATTGCAGCTGTTATTACTATGTGATTATTCATATAGTATATGAACGTGGATGGGCTGCTCACCAACATGCATTAGCCAGCGTGGTGAGTTTATTGGCTTTTTACCTCTGAGTTGAAGAATATTTTTTCAATATGTACAATCATGACAGACAAAAATAAATCATGGCATTTATTCCCAGGAGGCTGTAAAGTCACCAACCAAGGCAGCGGTTGGTGGCTGAAGGCGAAGGGTGCTAAGAATCCCCTGATTGTGGACTCAGGCTGCCATTTGATGACGAATTTTTATTTATATACTTACAACTGCAGATCACTTTCAAGTGTAGAAAGATTGCAAGAGTTAGAAGAAGAACTGTCATATATTAAATGGGACATTATTGGACTTTGTGAAGTTAGAAGAAAAGGTGAAGAAATATTGATTTAAAAAGTGGACACATACTCTACTATAAAGGTACAAATATTGGAAATACAAGTGGAGTAGGATTCATTATAAATAAAAAATTGAAGAATAACATTGTGGAGATTGATGGTGCATCAGACAGAGTGGCAAGATTAGTTTTACAACTTAATAGCAGATACCAAATGCAGATAATTCAGGTTTATGCCTCAACAAGTTCTCATAGTGATGAAATTATAGAAGATTTTTATATGGATATACAAAAGGCTTTTAATCAGAGTAAACAACATTTTAAAATTGTTATGGGAGACTTTAATGCTAGAATTTGTAAACAAATGAAAGATGAAAATGCTGTAGGTAGTTTTGGTTATGGTAATAGAAATGAGAGAGGATATAGACTTGTGGAGTTTACAGAAAAAGAAAAACCTTATATGATGAATTCTTTTTTTGAGAAAAATGTTAAAAGGAAATGGACATGGAAGCATCCAAATGAAGGTACAGCAGAATTGGATTATATTTTGACTAACTGAAAATGTATATTTCAAGATTGTAATGTTCTTAATAAATTTAATACAGGAAGTGATCACTGATTAGTAAGATATATGTTAATGCAAAACTAGAGAGACTAAAATTATTAAAAAAAACAATATTTACAATTGATATTCATTATCTTCAGAAACATTCTAATGAATTTAAATTAGAACTTAAAAATCGGTTTCATGTATTAGTAGATTTTGAACATGATTCAGATTTGAATGACATTAATAGAAAAAAAAGTGTTACACTTTTAAAAACTGCAACAAAGATAACTGGTAGAAAAAAGCAGCAATTGACCAACAAAATTTCTACTGAGACTAGAGAATTTATGAAGAAAAGAAGGAATATAAGGATATACACCAATGATGCATTAAAAAAGATTGAATATCTTGAATTTTGTAAAATGGAGCAGAAAAGAGTTGAAAATGATATAAGAAAGTATAATTGTGACTAGCAAGAAAAGCTGTAGAAGAGAATAAAAGTGTCAAGAGTGTAAAACAACATTTTGGTATTGGTAGGAAATTTATATCTGCAATAAGAAAAAAAGATGGCATTATTACTAAAAAGAGAGATGACATCATAAAATGTGTAGAAGACTTCTATCAAGAATTATATATTAATAAAGAACAAGTGCCTTCTATACATATTATATCTTCTGAATTGCCCAAAATTTTGAATGAGGAAGTGAAGCATGCAATTAAATTTATGAAGAAAGAGAAGGCTCCGGGTAATGATGGAATTGTAATTGATATATTAAAAGAAGCAGGTGAAGAAATAGAAATTTTTTAGCAAAGTTATATACCAAATGTCTAAATGATAAAAATGTACCAGATGATTGGAAGAATGCAGTATTAATATTAATATTTAAAAAAGGTGATAAAGAAGATATTAGAAATTACAGACCTATCAGTCTTTTATTAGCTTTATACAAAATTTTTATTAAGATAATTACAACTTGTCTACAGAAAACACTGGATTTCCACCAACCAAAAGAACAAGGTGATTAAAAAGTGGTTTTAGTACAGTAGATCATATCCAGGTATTGAGAGAAATTATAGATAGGACAAATGAATATGAGTTGCCATTATGCTTAGGATTTGTAGACTGTGAAAAGGCATTTGATTCTATAAACATTTCTTTAGTGATTAAAGCATTGGATCATCAACGTGTAGATCCAGGATATTGTTATATTTTGAAGAATATTTATAAAAATGCAACAACAACAATTAGATTACATAATGATAGTAGGAAAATCAACATTGAAAAAGGTGTAAGACAGGGTGACTCCATATCGCCAAAACTTTTTACAGCAGTGCTGCAAGAAGTATTTTATGGATTAAAATGGGAAGCTAAAAAACAAAGTAAATGGAGATTATTTAAGTCATTTAGATTTTTCAGATGATGTAGTTGTTTTTGCAAATAATGCTTTGGAGCTACAGAAAATGTTGCAGGAGTTATCAGATGAAAGTAGGACTAAAGATAAATGTTAAAAAGACTGAAGTAATGTTTAATAGATTTTCTCAAAATATAAAAATAAAGATTGATTACGATGAGTTAGAAGAAGTTAATAGTTACAAATACCTTGGTCAGATTATTAATACAGATGGAAATATAATGGATGAAATTAATCATAGAATTAAACTTGGTTGGAGTGCTTTATATGCCTATGTGTTTGAAAAATAAGGTTTTTAATAAATGTGTTTTGCCAGTTTTTACTTATGGATCTGAGACTTGGACACTTAATAAAAGAGCAATACACAGACTTCAGGAAGTTTGGAGAGATGCATGTTGAGAGTAACAAGAAGGGATCGAAAACGCAATGTATGGGTAAGAGAACAAACAGGTGTTACTGACCTCATTGAAAAAATTAAAAGACTGAAGTGGAGTTGGGATGGACATATTGTTAGAAGAGATGATAACAGATGGATAATTGAAATTTTAAATTGGATTCCAAGAGATTGTAAAAGACCCAGAAAGAGACCACATGTGAGATGGATGGATGAAATAAGAAAGTATGCAGGGGTGATGTGAAGAAGAGAAGCAAAAGATAGGAAAAGATGGACTGAACTTGGAGATACTTTTATCCTTCAGTGGATTGATAATGGTTGATGATGATGATGATGACACAATAATCAGTTATAGTGATGCTCTCAGATGATTCATCGTATATACGCATGATGCAAATAGCATAAAAATATTATTGTATCGTAAAATAAAAAATGCTTAGCTCTTTGTGTATTGTATATGCTGATGTAAAAGCATATTTGCCAGAGTGCCAAATTGCAATTTCAATGAAAATATTTAAACTAAATCTTATTTCAATAATTTATTCAATAATTTCTAATAATCATATCTAATGAATGGATTAATAAATAATCAATAAATGAAAAAAAAACACAGAGCGCGCATAAAAATAAAAGTAATAATACTCCTGGAAATTCATTTTGTTAAAGGGAAGAAACTTTAGACTCCACTTCGATATAAATTTATACTCTCAGCATACTCCCCATCCACTAACATTAAAGTCACAATTAAATTTTTGTTTCAGATTACAAATAGTTCCATGCCCATCTTCACCTTCCTGATCTATCCCTCCATCTTTCTCATATTCATAGATCTTTTGTACTACTATCTTTTTTATCATCCATTTTTTTTTTGTACTATCACATTTATCTCCTATGATAATCTTTTCTCAGGGTTTCCGAACAATAAGGTCTGGAAATCAATCAATCTGCTATGGATTATTGGTGATAAACACTCTTCCCATGATTACCTCCGAAGTTGACCCTGGCTGATTTTAATGTAGCCATTATTCACTTACACTAAAGGTCTAACAATTAAGCTTACATTAAATTTCGAAAATAACATATTATAAACACTTTAGTAACTAAAAAAAACATTTTTAAGACGTTCACCTAAAAGGTATATGAATACAACAGATAAAAAACAGAATTTTATATCCACCCACTGCATCCACTATCGCTTAATAACCATCACACACTTCATAATTTATACTTTAAATATACTAAATTATTTCAGAAATATTGATCATTTGGATATTTGCAGTGCTACATAAGCTTAGAAAATTAACCATTTAAATAAATTTTACCTGATATGATTTAATAAAATGATGCTCCAAATTTAAATAATAATGTATTGATACATGATTGGATTTGAAATTTCTAGATTGTAGTAAACCACAAAACATTGACACGCAAAATTTTATTTTAAAACAACAATTTCTTGTTAAAAAATATAATTGAATAAATTCAAAGATCAGCCTTTCAAGCTAATTGTGCATGCGTCTTCTGCGAGTGTTAAATAATAAATGAATACTTCACTCTACAATAGAAGATATAGTATTTATGCAGGAATAAAGGGAAACCTCTTATTCCTACAACTCAAATTCTTTTATATGAGCAAATCTGAAGTACTGTTGAATAAAGCGTGAGAGTAGAATTCTCACTTTAAATTACTATCTACGATGTTGTGAAGAATGACGCCGGTGAAATTGTCTAGAATTTACTAAACGCCACTCTAAGTGAAACTTAATTATAAGTAAATAAGCATTTATTTTTATATAACGCTATGCATACAATTGTATACATTCAAAGATCAGCCTTTCAAGCTAATTGTGCATGCGTCTTCTGCGAGTGTTAAATAATAAATGAATACTTCACTCTACAATACAAGATATAGTATTTATGCAGGAATAAAAGGAATCCTCTTATTCCTACAACTCAAATTCTTTTATATGAGCAAATCTGAAGTACTGTTGAATAAAGCGTGAGAGTAGAATTCTCACTTTAAATTACTATCTACGATGTTGTGAAGAATGACGCCGGTGAAATTGTCTAGAATTTACTAAACGCCACTCTAAGTGAAACTTAATTATAAGTAAATAAGCATTTATTTTTATATAACGCTATGCATACAATTGTATACATTCAAAGATCAGCCTTTCAAGCTAATTGTGCATGCGTCTTCTGCGAGTGTTAAATAATAAATGAATACTTCACTCTACAATACAAGATATAGTATTTATGCAGGAATAAAAGGAATCCTCTTATTCCTACAACTCAAATTCTTTTATATGAGCAAATCTGAAGTACTGTTGAATAAAGCGTGAGAGTAGAATTCCCACTTTAAATTACTATCTACGATGTTGTGAAGAATGACGAATACTATATCTTGTATTGTAGAGTGAAGTATTCATTTATTATTTAACACTCGCAGAAGACGCATGCACAATTAGCTTGAAAGGCTGATCTTTGAATGTATACAATTGTATGCATAGCGTTATATAAAAATAAATGCTTATTTACTTATAATTAAGTTTCCCTTAGAGTGGCGTTTAGTAAATTCTAGACAATTTCACCGGCGTCATTCTTCACAACATCGTAGATAGTAATTTAAAGTGAGAATTCTACTCTCACGCTTTATTCAACAGTACTTCAGATTTGCTCATATAAAAGAATTTGAGTTGTAGGAATAAGAGGATTCCTTTTATTCCTGCATAAATACTATATCTTGTATTGTAGAGTGAAGTATTCATTTATTATTTAACACTCGCAGAAGACGCATGCACAATTAGCTTGAAAGGCTGATCTTTGAATGTATACAATTGTATGCATAGCGTTATATAAAAATAAATGCTTATAATTGAATAAAGTAATATTTACATTATTTGCATAATTCACATGGCTTGCCCTGTTCTTCAACTGTATAGTAAAAAAATAATCCCTAAATCAACAGCTAATTTTGCGAGGTTCTAAAATACAAATATTATTAATTCTTAATAACTAGGGAATCACAATTGCCATGGAATACTAATAAGAAAACAGATACATAATGATAATATTTACCTTCATATATATTTCTTTAATTAAAAATAGCGAATATTAAAATTCTCCCTTAATTTTTAATGCTTTAAATTATTGATTATTTTTTTAATTATCCCTATTAAATCTTAAGATAATTTTTCCAATATTAAAATTTAATAATTTTCCATTAATTATTTTAACCTATTAAGCCTTCACGATTTGTTTTACAATGGAAATATTTTATGTATTGCTGGTCTAGTTGCATTCATGTTACTGTTAATTACTTTTCAAGTGTTAAGAAATCAGTACTTAGTTTAATCATTATCCTACATGAGTTCAAAGTATATCAATATTCTTATGATAATAACAATAATATTTCAGTGATCTTACCATTCCACTGAAGTTCTCAGCTGGCTGTGGATATACTTTTTAGATAATTTTATATATGCACTGTTAGATGTTTTCATGTTTTATTTGACCCTTAAATTTAATTTTTAACTACATAATTATTCTTGATTCTTATTAATTAATTAAAACATTTAAAGCAATATTTAAGTATAATAATCGCACATGTACTATCTGCACTCATCCTGACACCAAATAGAGTTTTATGACCATGTAATCAAAATTTAAAACTAATACTTTACAATATCTAAAATTCACACACCTGTAACAGAAATTTAGCATTAGTATGAGGGTAGGCAGTTACCCGAATAATAAAAATGCTTTTCACTAAGGTTGAGGTATACTAAGATTTATCACTATTCATACAGAAAGGCATGGGTATACCTCAACATCTTCTGGCCATCAATAAAGAGATCATCTTACGATGTAAGAAATCACCAAGTAGGAAACTCTTCCACTGTATTTAAATACTTTTAAAAAACGGAATAAACATCTTAGTGAGTTAGCTAAACTATGACAAAACTAGCTTGGGGGAATTCTTTATACATCCACGTATACAAGGGTCTAACACCAATTTATACAAGTAAAGTTTTCACATATACACTCCTCTTGCAAAATAGTATACTAAAACATTAGCTTACAATTTTTAAGCCTTAATTAGCTTATATCTAACTATATATGTGTGGAGATAGTAATCTGGACTAATTGATGATTGCTGGTTTAGCATGAAACACGTATATTGTTGATTATTTATCTTTTCAACATGTATGTGATCAGGTGAGTCAGCATTATGAGATGGCACTGAGAGTAGTGGGTCGTGTGAAAGTCTGAGTTTGAATCCCACATACATTACATATATAAATGTAGGTTCAAGACTGAACAATGCATTGATAATAATAATAAGAAAAACAAATGCCTATTGATTTTTAAAATTATATTTCTACACTTTTATCACAAAATGATGATGTTTTATCAGAACATTCACAAAATCTTTATAAAACATATCCATGAGCCTAACTATTTGATAATAATAATATCTGATCCGATTAAAAATATTTCATTTAACAATATCTCTCATTGTCTTCATAAAAAAATGATGTAAAACAATAAATTACTATTGGAAATAAAGGTACATACAAAATGATTTAATATTAACTTATCTCTTAAAAAAAACTTTAACAGATTAACTTCAAACAAGCATAAAAGATAAAAAATTTTAGACTAATATTAGAAATGAATAATAAGTAATAAAGTTATACTTATACAGTCCTCCCGGATCATCCTTTGATCTCTTTTTCCATTATACTACAGCTTTTTACTTTAAATTGTAGGTTTGTTTTATCTTATTTGATTTTGATCTGACTGTTTATCTAACTACCAATTAAATTCCATAAAGCTATGTTCCTATGAAAATTCAAAATAAATACTCAAGAGATTCTAAACACATGGGGAGTGGATACACTCTTTAGCTAATAAATCTAACATTAAACTATCAAAATTCTGAAATATAATATTGGTGTGGGACTTGCCTCACCACCAAACAATTGGAATATATCACGTAACTTCATGAAACATCATCTTTAACATATACGTACGCAATCTAAACTATACTCTACCCATAGCAATATAAAAGAAAAATATATACTAAGGGAGAAAATTCTTTACCTCAACAAGCATAGAACGTATCAGAATAATTTCCTTTCTTATAGCTAATCTATACATTTCCATATTATACATTGGC
Organism: Epiperipatus broadwayi; assembly: GCA_028023455.1. NCBI lineage: Eukaryota > Metazoa > Onychophora > Udeonychophora > Euonychophora > Peripatidae > Epiperipatus > Epiperipatus broadwayi. Next base: position 1,169,235 of record JAQFVV010012605.1, on the reverse strand, counting down.
AGATAGACACATATATATGATCGATTACTGACTTCCTTAATTCTTTTGGAATATAACAATATCCGAAATCTATTGAGAAAAGCAATCATATAAAACGAATATTTATTAATTAAATAAAATATTGCATAAGACAAACACACACATGCGCAAATAAAAATATGAAAACAGTTCTAAATTACTTAATATGCCAATATTATAATTATAAAGGATAAGCTGAGAATAAAACTTTTAGTTTATAATAAACTGTGAGTGGTTTTATACTTTAAATAGCGATAATCTAATAAATGAGGTTTTATTACCTCTAACACAATATTCGTTTTTTTATTCTCTAGCTACTCTTGAAATTAATTCTCACTTCAAGATAAAAGAGAGCTGTAAAAGATTAAATCATTATCTTTAACAATATACCCAAAAATATATATGTTTCACTTTCAAATAAAATAAATTATATTCAAACAATATTAATTTTTCCAGCCTACCCACCATTTGTGAATATGCTATTCCGAGAAGTTCTAGAAGTTTGCAAATTAAATAAATAAACATATAATATTAAATACATCTATCTAGCTAACTATTGTATACCTATTTATCACTAACCGCAAATAATAACAGAAAGTAAGAGGTTATACTTCTTTTTAAAATTAAAAAAAAAAGTTCATTTGCAAAGTCTTTATTCCGAGGTCTGATGGATAACAAAGAATACTCCAAACGAGTGCATGTTAGTAAATACATGAAACATTAAAAATAAGTTATTCCTAGGACAAACATTTATAATATAAACTTAACTTAGTGAGCTCTAATTTTCTTAACTAAAGCTAATAGAGTTCACTTATATAACGCATGTAACAACGAATATTTTCGGTAATGGAGATATTAAAAGACAGTTTCAGCTATTAATTGGGTTCTCTTGCATTCATTTTTAAACAATTCCACCAGTTTAATTCAAAAACAGGTTTAATATATTTTCCTGCAAAAAAACTACTTGCTTCCATAATTTATTAGTCAAACGCTACATTATTAATTTTACGAAGTTGTTAATAATTGTCCACATGAAATTCGTATATCTTTCCTAGTAATATTTTATTTTCCAATATCCACATATTGAAGAGAACACACAAAAATATATAATATTAAAGTCCTTCAATTCGATCTAGGCATACATTTTGTAGATAATAGCAATAAATTATTCTGGGTAAGTCATACATTTATCTTCTTTTAATATGACACATTATTTATAGCATAAATAAGAAATAAGGTTAGCATTCTGAAGTAATTTTAAATATAGCATTATAAATATGCACATTCTTTTAATTTCAACTTAACCTTTGTATACATAAAATATAAGTTAAACAGAGAGCTTATCCAGATAAATTATGTTAAAAAAGTCTGCATGTGCTTCCACTAAACACTATAGAGTTCACACATTGTAGTTAAGGAATTATAAAGTTCATGCATTTTAGTATTTTTCTTAACAGAGATAAATAAAAGTAAATGAAATAAGATAAGTTTAACAGTACAGAAGCACATCTTTAAACAAAATGAAAGTGTAAATTTAAGTGTTTTGATTAGACAAAAGAAATGAGATTGATACCTTCTTTATATTTTATTCAGCCATTCTCCTATAAAGCTTTAAATGTCTGAAGTTCCTATAATGAGCTTTATGAAAAGGCTGTTTTAGAGCTTCACTTTAGACCATTTTGAGAAAAGATACAACCGATAGAAGCAGAAAATGAAAAGTACACTTGTTGAAATTACAAAAGATAATCCCCCTTTTTTTATTACTAGCTATCAGTTAAAAAAATATACCCCTCACCAATCAAAAAAGTCACCTGATCAACCAAAGATAAACTCCCACCTTTTTGAACTTAATCAATTAATTAATATTCAAAAAAACTTTTCTTAAAAAAAATTATTTTGACTTTCACCATTAAGTCAAATCAAATAATAAAAAAAAATAACTTTTTATAACTTTGAAACAAATGAATATCAATTAACTATAAAAGGTTTATAATACAATTTAATTTGTTAAATAATTCATGAATCCAGATATTTATTAATGATAAAAAAAAATATGCTTACAAAATTATTAAAGATATTTACTATAATTTAATTGCTTTATTGTAAGTGTAATGTTTTGTGCTGAAATTAAAATATGAAAATGAAATGAGATCATGAGACATTTATACACATACACCACTATATGAATATTAAATTATTCTAACTAAAACATAATTGATATGACTATGGGTTAAACATATCTCACTGACTATAATATTAGTAAAAGGATGGGTGTCAATGAATAATAAATCAGAAAACTGTTCAAACAAACACCAACGCTATCTTATAAATAAATAAAACAACTTTGCATCAATCTATTATAATAACACTTTCTGTAATAATCCCCCCCTTCTTTGCATTAAACACTTTATCAAATATAATAATAACAATAGATGCTTGAAAAATTGCTAACCAAAATGCACAGTTGGCCCATATATAAGTTTTTGAATTATTAATAGAAAAAATTTAAAATTTCAAGGCTATTTCACTATTTTTTTTAGTACAATGCAATTATTCACTACTGATGCAACACAGTTTAATTACTTGTGCCCATTCAGAAGGCCACAATATATATATATATATAGTTTATAAAATTCAATGTAGTTGTGGTAAATTTTATGTAGACTAGAGTAAATTTAGCTTTAATGAAAGGGATAAGGTTCATATAAGTAGAGTTAAACATAGGTATCTTAACTCAGCTTTATATATTCATGAATTGAATACAGGTCATAGAATATTGTTTGACAATGCTTTCATTATTTTTTATGAAAATAATGAGTTAAAAAAAGAATAAAGGAGACTTTGATGGTAAAACTCCTTAATCCTGAGGCTATCAATCTTATGAAGACTTTTGATATTAAGAGAAGGTGGAGTTTGAAATGAATTATGGGAAGGTTTGTTTGTTTGTATATATGTTTTCCTTTAGTTTGATTTTCACTTGAGAAGGTCTATTTGTAGTAGAGAAAACCATGTTTGTATAAGGATTTTGCTGAAATTTTGGATTTAATCTAGTATTGTATTGTTTTGGTATAGATATATATCATCATCATCAACCATTATCAATCCACTGCAGGATGAAGGTCTCTCCAAGTTTAATCCATCTTCTCTGATATTTAGCTTCTCTTCTCCACAACACTCCTGCACATTTTCATATTTCATCCATCCATCTCACATGTGGTCTCTTTCTGGGTCTTTTACAATCTCTTGGAATCCAGTCTAAATTTTCAATTTTCTATCCATTATTATCTCTTCTAGCAATATGTCCAGTCCAACTCCATTTCAATCTTTTAATTTTTTCAATAAGGTCAGTAACTTCTGTTTGTTGTCTTACCCATACATTGCATTTTCGATCTCTCCTTGTTACTCCCAACATACATCTCTCCATACTCCTTTGAGTGGTCTGAAGTCTCTGTATTGCTCTTCTATTAAGTGTCCAAGTCTCAGATCCATAAGTAAGAACTGGTAAAACACATTTGTTAAAAACCATTTTTTTCAAACACATAGTCATATTTCCTTTTAGTATCAAGTTATTTCTAACAAAAGCACTCCAACCAAGTTTAATTCTATGATTAATTTCCTCCATTATGTTTCCATCTGTATTAACTATCTGACCAAGGTATTTGTAACTGTTAACTTCTTCTAATTCTTCATAATCAATCTTTATTTTCATATTTTGAGCAAATCGATTAAACATTATTTTAGTCTTTTTAACATTTATCTTTAGTCCTAATTTTCTACTTTCATCTGCTAACTCCTGCAACATTTCCTGCAGCTCTGAAGCATTATTTGCAAAAACAACTACATCATCTGCAAAATCTAAATGACTTAAATACTCTCAATTTACTTTCACTCCTTTAATTTCCCATTTTAATCCACAAAATACTTCTTGCAGCACGGCTGTAAAAAGTTTTGGAGATATGGAGTCACCTTGTCTTACACCTTTCTCAATGATGATTTTTCCAGTATCATTATGTAACCTAATTTTCGCTGTTGCATTTTTATAAATATTCTTTAAAAAATGACAATATCCTGGATCTATACCTTGATGTTCCAATGCTTTAATCACTGAAGAAAGGTGTATAGAATCGAATGCCTTTTCATAATCTACAAATCCAAAACATAATAACAACTCATATTCATTTGTCCTTTCTATGACTTTTCTCAATACCTGGATATGATCTATTGTACTAAAACCACTTTTAAATCCAGCTTGTTCACATGGTTGGTGGAAATCCAAAGTTCTCGGTAGACGAGTTGTATTTATCTTGGTAAAAATTTTATATAAATCTGATAAAAGGCTGATAGGTCTGTAATTTGTAATATCTTCTTTATCACCTTTTTAAAATATTCTTATTATTACTGCATTCTTCCAATCTTTTGGTACATCTTTATCATTTAGACATTTGGTATATAACTTTGCTAAAATTGTTTCTATTTCTTCACCTGCTTCTTTTAATATACCAATTATAATTCCATCATTTCCTGGAGCCTTTCCTTTCTTTATATGTTTAATTGCATGTCTCACTTCTTCATTTAAAATTCTGGGCAATTTGGAAGATGTAATAGTTATAGGAGGTACTTGTTCTTTATTACTATATAATTCTTGATAAAAATTTTCTACCAATTTTATGATCTTATCTCTCATTTTAGTAATAATTCCATTTTTTTTCTTATTGCAGATATAAATTTATTACCAATACCAAAATGTTGTTTAATATTCTTGAGACTTTTATTTTCTTCTACAGCTTTCCTTGCTATTTCATAGTTATATTTTCTTAAATCATTTTCAACTCTTTTCTATACCATTTTACAAAATTCGAGATATTCAATTTTTTTTAATACATCATTTTTGTATATCTTCATATTTCTTCTTTTCCTCATAAATTCTCTAGTCTCACTAAAAATTTTATTAGTCAATTGCTAATTTTGTCTACCAGCTATCTTTGTTGCCGTTTTTAAAAGTGTATAAGTTATTTTCATATTAATTTCATTCAAATCTGAATCACGTTCAAAATCTTTTAATATTTGAAACCTATCTCTAAGTTCTAATTTAAATTCATTAGAATGTTTCTGAAGATTAGGAATATCAACAGTTAATATTGTTTTTTTAATAATTTTTGTCTCTGTAGTTTTACATTAACATGTAACTTATACCTTAGTAATCGATGATCACTTCCTGTGTTAAATTTATTAAGAACATTACAATCTTGAAATATGAATTTCCTGTAGTCAAAATATAATCCAATTCTGCTATACCTTCATTTGGATGCTTTCATGTCTATTTCCTTTTAACATTTTTCTCAAAAAATGAATTCATAATATAAAGTTTTTCTTCTTCTGAAAACTGCACAAGTGTATGTCTTCTCTCATTTCTATTACCATAACCAAAAATACCTACAGGAATTTAATCTTTCATTTGTCTACCAATTCGAGCATTAAAGTCTCCCATAAGAATTTTAAAATGTTGTTTACTCTGATCAAAAGCCTTTTGTAAATCCATATAAAAATCTTCTACTATTTCATCACTATGAGAACTTGTTGGGGCATAAACCTGAATTATCTGATTTGGTATCTGCTATTAAGTTGTATAACTAATCTTGCCACCCTGTCCGATACACCATCAATCTCCACGATATTGTTTTTCCACTTTTTATTTAGAATGAATCCTACTCCACTTGTATTTCCAATATGTCTGCCTTTATAATAGAGTATATGTCCACTTTTTAAATCAATTGTTTTTTCACCTTTTCTTCTAACTTCACAAAGTCCAATAATGTCCCATTTAATATAAGACAATTCTTCTTCTAAATCTTGCAATATTCCTTCACTTGAAAGTGATCTGCAATTGTAAGTACCTAAATAAATAATCAACATCAAATGTCAGCCTGGCTCCACACCCTCTGCCTTCGGACACCAACCGCTGCCTTGGTGACTTTACGGCCTTTTGGAATAAAGACCATGCTTTATTTTTGTCTGTCATAATTGTATTTATGTATTGGAAAAATATTGATCATTTACACAAACACTGATTCTGCCTTATCAGGCACTGAGAAGAAAGACCATGGTGTTTCTTGGTCTTATACTCGGAGGTAAAAAGCCAATAAACTCACCACACTGGCTAATGCATGTTGGTGAGCAGCCCATCTATGTTCTTATACTATATGAATAATCACATAGTAATAACAGCTGCAACGACAAGAACATATGGAGTAGACATTAGGAATTTGCCCTGCTTTGTTCCTTTAAGGCCTCCAAGAGGAATCAATGTGTCTTTTTTCAGTTAATAGCAAACTTTTTTCTGCAGCCATATATATATATATATATTGTAACGATCCGGAGAAAATTTCTTAACGTAAACTGCACTACGGGGCGCCATCTAGGCATTTGAACCTAGAAAAATTTATAAAGTAGGCAGATACGTGAGTCAAAAAAAAATATATATTTTTTTTTCTTAAATTTTGATTCCGGTCGTTAGCCCATGTCACTAGCTCAGTGGAATAGCAGAGATTTAATAAGATAATCTAAGAGCATATATATCATTTACTAGGATATAAAAGAATAAAGTAAGCCACTGCCAGTAATTCACATACAAACATTTATTTATGCACATATATATAAGGTTTAAAATTACTTTAGTGATTTACATTTAATTTAACATTTAACATTATTTTTTTTTTTACTTTGATTTTACTTTAATTTACATTGCATTACTATTATATTATAAATTTACATTTTTAATCAAGTTCGCACAGATGGGATTATATTAACCTGTTTAATATGTTGCTATAGATCGGTTACATAGATTTCAACGGTCAAAAACATTTCAAAGTAAACATAAACGATCAAAATACAAAGTTATTGATTACTGACAATTGCAGAGGGAAATATAAGAAACCCTCTAGTATTCATCGTAAGATACCTGCATCGTCACCAATAACTTAAAAGACATCCGAATAAATACCTTTTAGATACTCACCGTAAGGTATCAGTATTTGTCGAATGTCTATATATTTTGATCAAATATGAAAACGCAAACATATTTAACCGATAGCCAATCTATGCAAGCGTCTATAAACAACTTAAATTTAATAGTTTTATAGGATCGAGCCTGAATATACTATATAGATTTGCATTCGAAAATAAAATATTCTATCCCTATTTAACCTTAGGCTAAAATTCGCAGTCAAACTGGCATCAATCCATCTGATACATCGATGTATTCAATGTAATACGAAATACGGCAGCACCAAAAGAATTAAGAAAAGACATTGACTCTCAATCAGATAGGAATATTACATCTATCTAACGAGAAGAACAATAAAAAAAAAACTCCATAGAAAGGAACTGCGTTCTCCGTCTTATAATTCCTTCCATAGGCAAACGGGTGAGTGCGGCGTATACATAAACGATTCTGCCCGTGGCGAATCTCCGATTACATCTACTAACTACATCAATATATCCAATCCATTGACCCAATCTAACAACGACATAAATAACCTAAGATTACCCTCCCCTAATATAACTTTACAAATCTATACAGCCATTCACGCCCGACTTAAGTTTAACATTTTTATAATTAATTTAACGGAAAACAACAATCATAATAAAACTTAAAGAACAAAAAATAAATAAATGGAAATGATTTTACAAAATAAATAAGAAAAAAAATACATCAAATAACATTATTAATTTAGTTTGGTCAGATAGGAAACTAATGCAATTATTTTAAATACGAAAAGTTTTTAACTTAATGTTCATAAATTTTAAAGTTCTTACGGTTATTGAAATAGTTCATCCTATTATATTCCTGGCCGTTTAAACGTGAATTCCCACGTCGTCCGAAGATTAGTATCCGGTTGATTTATTTATTTATCCTTTGGAGATTTTGTTTTTCGGGTAGTTGGTCCTCATTGTATAAACGATGGCCCATTTTTTTCTCTTTCTTAGCAGAACTGAAGGGATTGAAGCTGTGCGTCTTTTTCAATCCCCCCAGCGCTAACACCTAGCTGTTACATCGTCAATAATCAATCAATTTCCAGTCACTAACCTATGCTTTCCAAAACTTGTCCTTTTTATATTTTTGTCAAAGGATTGAATTAACATTGCGTCATGGATGTAATGATCCTTTCGCTGAGGTCCGATTTCCCAAATGGATTTCTTTCATTGGCTAATCCGTTTCTATTGTTTTCTTTCTATCTGACTGAAGTTATTTCATTTAAATGCTCAAGGCTGGTTTACATTTAACTAATTAACAATCATTTCCATTTCTAATTAATTACCCTGTTTTCCAAATCAAAAATATATTTAAAGACAGATTTAGAGATATAATTTTATCTCCAAATCTTTTTAAAATTTAGTTTTAAAAATACCTTTTTCTTTAATAAAAATTTTATTTTAATAATTTTTATTATCTGTGCGACTTAATATATAAGAGTTTAAGACGATATTTTAATTTCAATTTTTAATTTTTAAAGAAAGTTTTTAAATGCGAACTTTTTATTTTAACTTGTTTAATAATTATATATAAAAAAACAATGTAACGAACGTCTGTGCTCGTTACATATCAGTAAAGTTACTTAAAAAAAAATGATCAAAAAAAAAAATATTTTACTTAGGGTTAGTAATTACGGTATTAACAAAATTTACAAACATTCAGTTAATAATTTTACAAAAAACTATATACAAAAAGAAAAAGAAAATGTTGACCATCGCCTACCTAAGGACCATTTACGTTAACACCCCTCCCCACAAGTGTTCTATTTTATTTTATACATTTTACTTTTACATACGGCATGACAAGCAAGTTATTTAAATTATTTATTTAAGAAGGTTGCATTGAACTAAATAAGTTTTGAAAGATAATGGATTTATACGTGTATATTTGCAGCACAATTATAACTACCACCAACTTATTTATGACTGATTGAAATGCATAAATAGGATTACACTGACGTAAATTCCCAACGGTACTCATCGTAAGGTACCACATTTCGATCATAAACTTCCGTGGCTGTGCGCCTATACACGTTAACGCATAAATATATATTAACAAAAAAAAAACATATCCAATGCAACCTTTTGATTTTCTTTTTAATTTACAAAAATTAGTTTTAAAATTATTTTATACTTTCTCGTATTTAATATATATGCGCAATTTCTTCCTGGCAGTGCTTTTATAAAATTTAAAAATATACGACTTATGTAAACAGATAAAAATATTTCATTTTGACAAAATTTGCTCAGGGTATTTGTGGTTTATTAAAGATCGGCCCAGTTGGTTGCGCCATTGTAACGATCCGGAGAAAATGACTTAACGTAAACTGCACTACGGGGCGCCATCTAGGCATTTGAACCTAGAAAAATTTATAAAGTAGGCAGATACGTGAGTCAAAAAAAAAATATATATTTTTTTTTTCTTAAATTTTGATTCCGGTCGTTAGCCCATGTCACTAGCTCAGTGGAATAGCAGAGATTTAATAATATCATTTACTAGGATATAAAAGAATAAAGTAAGCCACTGCCAGTAATTCACATACAAACATTTATTTATGCACATATATATAAGGTTTAAAATTACTTTAGTGATTTACATTTAATTTAACATTTAACATTATTTTTTTTTTTTACTTTGATTTTACTTTAATTTACATTGCATTACTATTATATTATAAATTTACATTTTTAATCAAGTTCGCACAGATGGGATTATATTAACCTGTTTAATATGTTGCTATAGATCGGTTACATAGATTTCAACGGTCAAAAACATTTCAAAGTAAACATAAACGATCAAAATACAAAGTTATTGATTACTGACAATTGCAGAGGGAAATATAAGAAACCCTCTAGTATTCATCGTAAGATACCTGCATCGTCACCAATAACTTAAAAGACATCCGAATAAATACCTTTTAGATACTCACCGTAAGGTATCAGTATTTGTCGAATGTCTATATATTTTGATCAAATATGAAAACGCAAACATATTTAACCGATAGCCAATCTATGCAAGCGTCTATAAACAACTTAAATTTAATAGTTTTATAGGATCGAGCCTGAATATACTATATAGATTTGCATTCGAAAATAAAATATTCTATCCCTATTTAACCTTAGGCTAAAATTCGCAGTCAAACTGGCATCAATCCATCTGATACATCGATGTATTCAATGTAATACGAAATACGGCAGCACCAAAAGAATTAAGAAAAGACATTGACTCTCAATCAGATAGGAATATTACATCTATCTAACGAGAAGAACAATAAAAAAAAAAAACTCCATAGAAAGGAACTGCGTTCTCCGTCTTATAATTCCTTCCATAGGCAAACGGGTGAGTGCGGCGTATACATAAACGATTCTGCCCGTGGCGAATCTCCGATTACATCTACTAACTACATCAATATATCCAATCCATTGACCCAATCTAACAACGACATAAATAACCTAAGATTACCCTCCCCTAATATAACTTTACAAATCTATACAGCCATTCACGCCCGACTTAAGTTTAACATTTTTATAATTAATTTAACGGAAAACAACAATCATAATAAAACTTAAAGAACAAAAAATAAATAAATGGAAATGATTTTACAAAATAAATAAGAAAAAAAATACATCAAATAACATTATTAATTTAGTTTGGTCAGATAGGAAACTAATGCAATTATTTTAAATACGAAAAGTTTTTAACTTAATGTTCATAAATTTTAAAGTTCTTACGGTTATTGAAATAGTTCATCCTATTATATTCCTGGCCGTTTAAACGTGAATTCCCACGTCGTCCGAAGATTAGTATCCGGTTGATTTATTTATTTATCCTTTGGAGATTTTGTTTTTCGGGTAGTTGGTCCTCATTGTATAAACGATGGCCCATTTTTTTCTCTTTCTTAGCAGAACTGAAGGGATTGAAGCTGTGCGTCTTTTTCAATCCCCCCAGCGCTAACACCTAGCTGTTACATCGTCAATAATCAATCAATTTCCAGTCACTAACCTATGCTTTCCAAAACTTGTCCTTTTTATATTTTTGTCAAAGGATTGAATTAACATTGCGTCATGGATGTAATGATCCTTTCGCTGAGGTCCGATTTCCCAAATGGATTTCTTTCATTGGCTAATCCGTTTCTATTGTTTTCTTTCTATCTGACTGAAGTTATTTCATTTAAATGCTCAAGGCTGGTTTACATTTAACTAATTAACAATCATTTCCATTTCTAATTAATTACCCTGTTTTCCAAATCAAAAATATATTTAAAGACAGATTTAGAGATATAATTTTATCTCCAAATCTTTTTAAAATTTAGTTTTAAAAATACCTTTTTCTTTAATAAAAATTTTATTTTAATAATTTTTATTATCTGTGCGACTTAATATATAAGAGTTTAAGACGATATTTTAATTTCAATTTTTAATTTTTAAAGAAAGTTTTTAAATGCGAACTTTTTATTTTAACTTGTTTAATAATTATATATAAAAAAACAATGTAACGAACGTCTGTGCTCGTTACAATATATATATATATATATATATATATATATATATATATATATATATATATATATATATATATATATATATGCACACATTATGTTACTGTGTACTATGTAAACAAAGTGTTACAACATATTTATTGTTAGTAGATGAAACCATCATATTATAAGGATATGTTTAAATTTGGGTTTTTTTTCTAGTAGTGTATTGTTTTCTAGTTTTATATTATATATTTACTGTGTTAAATATTTATTTGTATTATTTTGTGATTAATTCACTGCAATTTCTTAAACAGAACTAAATACAACTCTCGTGTAAATGCATACAAATGTTTAGAGAACTTAAACAAGACTAGTAGTATTAATGGCCATTATTTCGTTAATTTAAAGCATTGGCTTGCCTAACAAATTTTTATGCTAATTAAATCTTTCCCTCATAAAAGTTTAGTATAAATATAAAGTCACTTTGTGAAAGACATTTATTAAAAATGTAAAAATGATTAAAATAAAAAAATTAATGTTAATGTGAATTGACTAAATTCTATCTATACTTGTATAAGTTTTTACAGTTTTTTTACGAACATTTAAAAAAATGAAATGAAAAGTTAGTAAATTATTCATATATACAGTCTATTTATATAATCTATTTTTTTACAGATGGAAGAAATTTTTTATAGCATGTAATATCTCAATTATTAGCAAAATGTTGCAAAGGTAATTAAATAAAATCAGACAATACAGTAAATCTAAGTATTAAAAAACTTTTAAAATGCTTATTTAATTTTCCAAAAAAGTAATTAAAGGTTAGTAATCATAAAAAATTAAATAACATTTAAAAATTTTTTGATTAGCTAATAATAGTAATGAAAAAATAAAAGATATTAAGTATTTCAAAATTTCATGTAATTCAAATCTTTTTCATAAAACAATAATATTAACAACAATTGTGTAATTGGATCTGAAGAGGAAATACTTAACTGAAGTGCAATATAAAGCCAGCATATAAATGAACCGAGTGTGAAGATTGTCAAAATGTCATGTAATAAGGGAAAATGTAATACATGTAAATATATAGAACAATAAAAATGTATCAATGACCACATTGACATAATTAACAGTCTATAATAATTCCTGTCTGGTCATATTGCTAGAAGAGATAATAATGCATGAGTACATAAAAGCTGAAACTTTTTATGAAGAGGTTAGAACAGTTTATACATGACCTGATATTAAAAATGATAACAAAATTTAAATATTTGATTGATATAAAGTTGAAAAAAGTCGTGTATATAAGTATGTGGGATAAACAATGAAAAATTTAATTAATATTGTTTGAAAATGATGATAATAATGTTGCAGGGTACTTGCCCTAAATTTATAGTTCACATTTTTTCTTTTAATAAAATTTTGATAAATAATTCACAATATTAACCAAAAAGACATAAATAAATAGTTATAGAGTAAATACATTAAGCATAGGTAGTGAAAAGCAATTACACTTTATAAAATTTACAGTCTAATAATACAAATTAAATAAATTACTATTTGAAATAATGAGAATCATTAAATATGTTACAATATCTGCTTGATATGGCAATTATAAATGTTTATAAATCAAACATTTATCAAATTATTTTAACAAAGTTGAAAATGTTAGTGTTTTTGACTAAAATAAACATATAATCATATGGTAGTTGAACAAAAAGTAACATTTTCTGTTTAATTAAAAAGCCAATGTGGACATAAATAGTTAGACAATATTTAGAAAATAATATTTGAATTGAATATTATTATTATCGTTTGCCATTAGCATAATTTTCTCCATAAAATAACTTTATATTGTGAGTTTTAATATTTAATGTCTACAAAACATTATCTGAAAATTCTGAACTTAGATATTTAAATTTGTTTATAACTGTAATGTAGATTAATTAATATTTTGGGAAAAATCCAGAAGATATATTGCATCACACTTCAGTGATTCCTTTACTTGCCAAAATAAGGTGATGGTTGGATAAAAGAGAAATCACTTTGTCTAAATAACTTAGCATTGTGCAAGAACTAGACATTTTGAAAAAACTTTGTTTAAAGAACTTCATTGATGGTCTAATGGAATTGGAATAATAATTATTATAGTATGTCAGAATATGATTGAATTAAAGAAATTTTCAATATTAATCATTACCATTTAATATTTCTATAATTACTTAAATTAACTCTATGTAATAAATTGGACGAAATTTATTTGACAGTTATTGCATTCTCTCATTTATTATTAACTTTCACATTGCATCATAATATTGGAAAAATAACCAAAGTGGGCAATTCAGCAGAAGCCTACATAATATGTTATTATAATTGATGTAGATTAGATGCAATGAAATTATGTTTTTTTTATTTATAATATACATATTTAGGCAATATAATATATAATGGCAATGTATAACAACATATTTGCCTTGTCACAAATTATATACATACAGTATATTATATAAAATTGTATTCTAAAAAGCATTTTCAGAAAGGAATTGTTTCATCTTGTAAAAACCTATTGTTTGAAATTGTCCGCAGTGGAAGAAATTAGTTTTTTAATGAAAAATTCTATTACCAAATATTTTGATGACGATATTATATTGTGCTGCTTTTATTAAGTATTTTATCCATATAAGTTTCTCTAATTTAAGTGTATTTATAAAAAAGATGAAACATTAGAATAACAAATAATTATAACAAATTTATCCTACAAAGACAGACTTTTTGTAAATGTGATATATTGTTATTTCAATATAATTAATAGTTTATATTTAATCATAGGCTTATTCGTTAAAAATATCAATATCAAATATTATTTAAAATTGTAAGAATACATCAGTACCATTTTATAATGGAGTGACAGTAATATAAACGATAATCATGTAGTATCAATAATTACATTACTATTGGTATATTAAAATAGTATATAAATGAAAGAAATTATCTTATTACATTGAGAAAAGGTCAATGCAATATAAAACTTTTTAAATTGTTTAAATTTAAATCAAAAGTATTTATATTATATTCTAATATTTTATTCTATAAAAAATAATGCAACTTACCATATCTGCGAACTCATTTATTGTCAAACTATAAGAAATACTATTTTTCTTGTTATTATGGTTCACATCCTCAATGTAAACCAAATTATGAAGCCATAATTTGTATCTTGCATCATCCTCTTTTTTAGAAACATAGACTTTTTTATATTTTAATTTCCAGGCAGCCCAAGAAGGATCTTCTACAACTTTTGGTGGTGAGGGGTTACATGATGTTGTTAATTTCAAGATTGTAAGACCAAATATCAGTAAAGCTATGATCATCTAATAAAATGAAATGTCAGTTAAGGCATTAATTTTCTAATAAAATAATATTATTAGACAACTACCATAATCATCCACACACATTACAAAATTATTAGCTAATAACTAGACAGATTTCAAATGCAAATTACATGGCACAATTCAAGCTTAAATAAATTATTGTGTATATAATCTGTTATGAATGAAATCTTTGCTTAGATATAAAATTTATCATAAATACAGGTGAACTTTATATATAGTTTAATTATTGTTTGTTGGGTCATGCATTATATATATAATCACCAAAAATGCAAAAAAGGGAAGAATTTATTTTAAAAAATGGGTATATGGGGGAGAATATGATAACATCATCATCCCCATTGAATATATAATAAATAAAATAATAAAAAAAAATAAGCAAAAAAATTTACTTTATTGCAGTACTTATTGTAAAGTATAAGTTGCACTATTGCCAGGGTTAATCAAAACAATCAGCAGTTATTCAATGTGACATAAATAAAAAACATTCAGTTGTAAAGAAAAACTAAATTAATTATTCACTACCAACATTAAGTCACTATTTTCAAAAATTTATTTCGAATGCATTGAATTAAGTACCAAACTATCCATCACCATATAAATAAACTGATAAAATCCTGTACATGCTGAACAACATCAAGGTTCTTGCCATATGTTACTATATATTGACAAGTGAATTATAAACTAAACTCCAAAAGTAATGTGTAGTGAATAAGTTTTGTGGGTGATACAATCTGCATACCAAAACACAACTATAATCTACAGAAAAATTAATTAAACATTATTACACTAGAACAAAGCAGAAAATCACAATGATGCTGGAAAATGTGATTGGGAATTATAATTATGTAAATGTAAGATTTAATTTAAATAAAATAATAATACTAAAAAAATTTACAAATTTTTGAACAATATATAGTAGTGAAATCAATTCACACTGATTGAAAATTCATAGAACAAATAATTGGAGGTAAGAAAACGTTAAAATATTTTTAAAAATATGTATTAAACTTATATTTTAGAAGTAATTGAAAAAATAGGATATTATTATAATTCCAACTGACAATTTATAAAAAATATTCTTTTGCAGAAAATATATTTAACTTATGAGTGGCTTCTATTTAAATTAATTGACTTATAGTTTCATGAAATTGTTTCTTTTACAATAACTAATGTTGGAAAAGAATTTTAACAATAAATAGTTAAAGAAGTATTAAATTATGAAAAACTCTTATTTAAAAAACTTGAAATTAAAATTAAATGCATAAAGGAAACATATTTTAAAAGAGAATTTTTAAGTAAAAAAGATGTTCATTTTTATCTAATGTTATTTATATAACAATATTATATACAAAGGTACTTACAGTGCCCATATTAAAATACTTCATTTATCATAAATTATGTATTGTTGTGAGTTTTTTTGTTAAATTAAAATTTGTTTTTTTCATGGTGCTTTATTTTCTCTTAAGTGTTTTCATTAACAAATAATTTAATGGTAACATACATTTTTAACTTTATCCATATTCTAATATCATGCATCAAAATTTACATAGGCTGTGTTTTTTGTTTTAAATCTATTGATTTACAAAACAATTTAACACTGGGAAAAAGACAGTTGTGTTTTTGAATAGAAGCAAGTTTTGCTACAGATTGCTTTAGATCTATTGTCTTTTACAGTTTTTTTTAGAAAACCAATTACATGGTGAATATTGAAACATGTTCACCTTTTAGTTCAAACATAGAACATAGATTTTATGCAAAATACATGTTAATATGGATTTAAGTAATGATAAGATGAATCTTGGTCTAAATACCAAACAATTTTTTTCTGTTCTTCTCCCAGATGAACTTATGTTTTGTATTCTTCAACAGCTAAATCAATAGTAATTGCTAATATTTTTATCATGATATGAACAAAGATTAATCGAACTTATGGTTTTTTCAACAACTGGATAGACAGTGATGGTTACTCACAAACAATTCTAGCCAACTGATTTAACTTGATATATATTTTATTTCTTAGAACAATCCTGTATCTCATCTACTGAAATATTGTTCCCTATATAGCTGCATAAAACCTTGACTTAGTGAGAAAATTTAAAAAAAAAATTATTTTTATATTTTATTTAAGTAAATTAATCATAATTTTGATATTCACCTTTACCCTTTTTTTACTTATTCCAATGGAAAAACATTTGCATTGCATCAGGGAGCATTTGTGGAAATACTTACAATAATCTTGACTTACATGAAATGAAAAAATGTAAAATATTTACTTAAATTATGTTTGTATATAAAGAATATGAAATGAAAATTAACATATTTAAACAGCTTTAATGCAAACTCAGGCTGTCCTTAATGCATTTAAAATTCCAGTGAATAATAAGAAAGAGTTATCCAGAAACTGGCAACTAAAAAAAAAACTAGAAAATTATATATTACAATTTTTTATAAATGAAAAATATGCTATATTAAATCATAGTATTATTAAATGTAAATGGGTAATGAAAGATATTAAGCTATCATTAAGGAAGACAAATACACGGGGTAATTTTTATGTTTTTTAAATAACTATAAAAAATGAATCAATGAGGAAATATTAAAAATAATAGAAAATGGCAAAGGATGGTGAAAATCTTTTGATATAAATTTTGAAATATAAATATTAAACAACATATACACATATATTATAAATAAACCATCTATTTTATATAGTGCAATGTTTAGAAACTGTAATATTAATAATCACCATTTAGCAATTGCACATGCGCTTTGTACATTTTTAACTATAAATGAATGAATACTGCCACTTCAAATACAAGATATGTCTTTAGAAAAGATAGATTTGCAGCTATTTTTTAAACCCAAATGCTTATGTATGGGGAAGTCTAAAGCATTTGAAAGTGAGTGTGAAGATATTAAATAATCCCTTTAAATTATTTCTACATGCTTCACCAGCATCATTCATTCAAGCATTTAAAAGTAATTTAAAGTCATTATTTTATATCTTTATATTCTCACTTTCAAATACTGAAGATAGGCTCATACTTATATAAGCATTTAGGTTTGAAATGATAGATGCCATTCTATCTTTTTCAGAGACTTATCTTGTATTTGAAGTGAGAGTATTCATTCCTTTAAAGGTAAAAATCTATAAAGCACATGTGCAATAGCTTAATTCTGATTATTAATATTACATATATTATAAAAAAAATTGAAGATTATTTAATAACCCTTACAAAATATAAATTTCATACAGAACAAAATATTTTACTTAGTAAAATACCATTTTTATACTATATGTGAAGATTGATATTAAAAATTGTCTTATATTAAATGAAACATTATTGGACTTTGTGAAGTTAGAAGAAAAGGTGAAAAAAACCATTGATTTAAAAATCTGACATGTATTCTACCATAAAACCACAAATGTGGAAAATAGAAGTGGAGTGTGAAAATTGATGGTGTATCAGCCAGAGTGGCAAGATTAGTCTTACAACTTAATAGCAGATACCAAATGCAGCTAATTCATGTTTATGCCCCAACAAGTTCTTTTAATGATGAAGTAGTAGAAGATTTTTATATCACTGTACAAAAGGCTTTTGATCAGAGTAAACAATATTTTAAAATTGTTATGGGAGACTTTAATGCTAGAATTGATAAAAAAATAAAAGATGAAAATGCTGTAAGTATTTTTGGTTACGGTAATATAAATGAGAGAGGACTTAATAAATTTAACATAGATGTGAAAAAGATAAATGATGTCTAATAAATATATTTGATGTTTAACCAGCATTCATCATTTGTCCCAATCATTATGTCCTATATATATAAAATCAGTTTTTTGGATTATATTAAAATCGCAAATCTTCAAACTTTAATGGGCAGGCTTCAATCTACTCCACCATACAACTTTTCAGACTTCCATACCATTAAACATCTGCTGATGGAAGACTCAAATTTCTTGTTGATGCCAATATTATTATCTATTAAAGTTTGAAGATTTGCTATATTAATGTTAAACTTTATAATAACATTAATGCACACAGTTACATTGTTAAAAACATTGATAACAAATGCAAAATTATCTACAATATGCAAATTCTGTGATAATTCGTTTTATATTAAACATCTTCTATTTAATACAAATTCAGAAATTTTTCAAGTATGTATGAATGGACAGTATAAACATTTGTAAAAAATAAAAAATGGTTTTTCTATTCTTTATAAATATAAATGAGGTTAAATACGCACCCTTACCGTAAGATATTGAATTGCTTTTTCGATATTCTTTATATATGTTTTCTTTGCATGTAGATGATCTATTTTGAATAAAAAGTTAAGTGATTCTTTTAATATTTATATGCTTTTTTCCATACAACAGAAAAAACGCCAAATTAATGATATTTAAAAGTAATGAACTATTTTTGAAAACTGTGTAGATAATATTTTAAAATTCTTTGAAGTGTATTACATTGTATTATGAAGGAATTATAAAAGCAGGAATTTATATTAATGAAATAAATCTGTAATGGATAGGATGTTAATTAAAAATGAGCATAATAGGTTGATTTAATATAATAATTATCGAGATTTATTTTTAGAAAGCTATTTAAGAAAAAAATGTAAAAAAAAGATTGTCTTTTTAGAAGATGTTTAAGATAAAATGTATTTGTATTTTGTTATGTGTATTAGGGAATGTTTGAGTTTACTGCATTTTTTATTTGTCCCTTAATAAAGACTATGAAATAATATAGTCAAAACATTGAATTGTGTTTATTTTTGTACAGTTATAATAGTTCATACTATAATAAGTCCAGATTTATGAAAAAATGTTTGTGAATGGATTGTATATATTTTGAAAGTAATGGGTTATTTTTAAAATAGAAGAATGTTATTATTTTTAAATTTATTTGTTTGTAGAATTGAGACATGAAAATTAATTCATTCCAAGAAATTTTTTTGTTGTTTTTCAAGGCATTTATTTTAAAATAAAATATATTTGCCGAGGTGTGTTCTATTGTGTAGGAAAAATTTATTTACTGTGTAATATAAAAGTAATAATGTGATATTAAACTTCATATTGCTTTAAATTATATCAGTGATATATTCATTGCCTTGGATATTGAAGAATTATGCACTTTTTTACTGTTACACAATGCTTTATTTAACTTTCTCTTTTACAGTTTACAGTTCAAAATATAAGCTTGTAGAGGAATTGGCAATCCTCATTGTTTATAATCTACAAGCTTATGAGATAGGGTCATGTGATCTATGACTCTTATTTTGACTATTTACAGTTATAAATGTTCAGATAAAAATTCTGAGGCAGACAAAACTGTAAACTGTAAAAGAGGATCATAGAAGTTAGGACATATAAAAGTTCTGAAGAATATTGCTAGTGTAATCAAAACTGTAAACTGTAAAAGTAGGTGGTAAATAAACCATTGTGTAACAGTAGTAAAGTGCATGTTTAATTTAGTATTATACAGTATACATTTGGCAATACAATAAAATTATTATAGACTTTATTTAAACTTGAATGCTGTAAAGTGTGCTTTAAAATCAGTGATTTGAAAACTTATAAACTATTCATAAGTAGTAAATGCCAAAGTAAAAATTTTGTGGTATAAATTTATAAGTTTTGTTTTATACACTCCAAAGTTTTTGCTAACAATTTGTTTATTATTTGTGTTCATACAGATAAATAGAAGTACTCTTGGACATCAAATATGATTTTTATAGATTGTTAAATTCTAATTCTTATGTCCAATTATTTAATTATAAATGCAGTGTGTTTTATCAGTCTTTCATCTCATGTTTTTGGTATTATTAAGTAATAAATAGTAGGTATTTGAAATTATTTTTGTATCTTGCTTTTAATTATGCTTTTATATTATAGTACATTATGGACAATGTAAATATTGTGTTGGGAAATATGATGATAGATTATTAATTCTCAAGTTTTTGCTTTTTAAAATTAATGATATGGTAATAATGATACACATGTATTGGCAGATAAGGATAGACTTCTGATTAATCCATTATTCTTAATATCTTATTCATTGATATTAGTAATAAAATGTTAAGTACATATGTATTATAATTTACATCTTTATTTGCTTATTAGTCCACCAGAGTATGGTAATGGTGTTAATATGCATAACATGAATATTTGAGGTGTAGAGTTTATGATAAAACATTCTGTATCTAAACTTAAGAAGTAATCTTGTAGAGACAGAGAATTGTACATCTTCCCTAATGGAATGCCATTCTTTTGTTGGCAACGTTGTCTGCTAAATACATTGATAAAAGCTTCTTATACTTATGTTATAGTCAGAAAAGTAGCTAGAGTTTAAATGCAAAAGAGAATTTTATTTATTGGTAAGAAATCAATATTTTTTATGAGTTTAAATTGATTGTTGAAACATTGTTATAATTCTTTTGTTTTGATTATATTTATCTATAAAGTATTTATAGTTTTCTTTATATTTCATACAGAAATAAAAATTTTATTTTATCTTTAATTTATGATTTTCTGTCCATTATCATCATCTGTGTAATCAGAAAATCCAAATCACAAAAGTGTAATAATATTTAAGTAGATTGAAAATATATAGCTATGGGACAATTAACATATATTTATAATATTGCATATTCTTTGCATATTTTTTTTTAATTGTAAATTTACAATTGCAAAATATGTTAAATGTGATAGTTCAAATATAAATGAAATTTATGTGGAAGTTACTGAAAATACATAGCTATTTGCATATATATGAACCCGTTAGAATGGTGCACTAACACCTTTATAAAATCTAATAGAATTTGCATGCACATTTTAAAGTGATAATATAAAAATTAATTATTGTGTAGTTCATTATTTGTCAGAGTACTAACAACAAAAAAGACAAATTTAGGCTTCTCCTATGGTTAAAACTATAACCATATTGAGAAACAATTATTTGATAAAATGTGAAATTTCGTTAAGATTACAGATTAAAACCTGAATTGGAATAATGTTTTTTTAATGGGACTTGTATAATATTAGAAGCTTTTAAAGTGTTTGAATAGTTTAGCTATTTTTGAAAAAGTTAATTTCCAACCTTACCTGCAAGTGGAATAAACTGTTAGACCATAAAAAATTTCGAGATATTGAGTCTTACAAAAATAACACTGTAACTTCATTTTTGATAAAATTAAATGAAACTATTGAAGAAAAAAATATTGACCAGTACAATAAATAAATTAGAGTGTAATTTATTTATTTGGATACAGTATCAGCTTCTGGTCAATAGCTCGATACCGTTGCTGATCATTTTAATAAAACAAACATGGAGTTCAATATTTTTTTTTGATTTTCGTTTTTTTAAATTGTGCGAATAAATAAACATTTACATAATTATAATTTCAAATATATTTTTCATAACTATACCTTTATTTTTTAAGATTTATTATCTACAATTATAATTTTAATATATATCTATCATTTATACTCCATAAGAAAAAATATTTGATTTAAAATCACGTGTATGTGTGTTAAAATTGCTTTATTTCTACAAGACAAAATAGTAAACAAAGCATTCTATTTTGTAACACTGTTGCCATCAAAGCATCGGATATTATCCGCTCTATAGATTATCTGCTAATATGATTTAGTATATATATATATATATATTGCTTACAATACTGCCATATACACTTTAATGCAAACAAATTTTTTTAAAAACTTCTTTATTTTCCTTACAGTTTCGACAGTCCAGCAGTTTTCATCAGAGCTTTATCAATTCACTATTTCATTTAAATCTGTTTGTTGATATTTGAGTGAATAAATATTTGAAATACAGGCATTTTTATTTATTTGGAGCTTAATTGTAAAAATAGGGGATTTGTACTCAATCTTTCAAGCACCCTTAAACTATTCACATTATTTTATACCACTGATACATATGACCATACGCATGTGAAAAAGATAAATAATCACCATTATACTGGTTCAGCATGAAATATGCATATTGATGATTATTTATCAATTCTACATTGTTTGGTCATGTGTATCAGTGGTATGAGATAATGTGGATAGTTGAAGGGTACTTCAAAGTTTGAGATCAAATCCCCTATATTTTTGATAATTGAATGATTTTTCATTTGAAGAAGAATAAAATAGGAAGGATTGATATTTCTGCTAAAGTTATTTGTTATAAAATAAAGCAAATGTTGTAATGAATTTTATTTAAAATCGTCTATTGAAATGCTGCTAATTGATTACTTGTAACTGATAAAAATAGATAAGAAGTATTGCATAATAGATTTGAACTTTTTATGAAATAGACTTTAGATAGTGGGTCTGTATTTGTTCACTGACTTAAAATTCAAATTATTAATAAATACAGATTTAAAGAAATGTATATTATTATATAATCATTTAGTAAAAACAGATCTGACATTAATATTAGACTGGATAATTACCAAACTATTGATAATAAATAGTATCTGTAAACTGAGTTGGGTTAATAAAATAAGTTGTATGGACATCATTTTAAAAACATATATTAGTATAATTTATTCTGAGAAATTAATTATTTTATTTACTAGAATGTATATTAGTAATAATACAAATCTATAATTATAAAGCACAGAAAATATTTCATTAATAAAAGGAACATGTGCTCTTATGAAAATACTATAAATCTCTGCACATGCACACACTGGTAGTTTTAAAAACTTAAGTTAGCTTAAAACATATTTATGCATGCTTACACATCATATATCAAATCCTATCATAAAAATGGTCAGATAAAAATTGGTGTATATGTGAAAACACTCTAAGCTTAAGTGATTTACTTAAGCTTAAGTGATTTACTTGAGCTTAAAGGATTTACTTAAGCTTTTAAAACTTACTGGTGGGTGAGGGCACAGATATTTTTAATATTTACAAAATAGAACATGATCAAAAATTGATTTCTTTTTTAATAATAATAATTACAATAATATAATAAATATTTACTCCTTGTTTATGTAAGTGTTTATTAAACAGACAATATATATAAAAAATAACTCCAAACAAGTAAAACTTGTGTGTAAACAGGTATTGTCATATTAAAAAATATTGCCATAATTTTGAGTGTTAATGACAGTTTAAGGTCATCAAGAGATTATCCTAATTTTGAAATTATCAGATATATAACCAAATACAAAATAATATTGGCTATCTATTTTACTTTTATTTTTTAACTACTACAACAAGTAATTTACTGCATTAAATTTTATACTTTACTATAAAAAAATTATCTAAATTTGAACATATACTTATAAAAAAATTATCTAAATTTGAACATATACTTTGAAAGGTTTTTGCAATAACATTTGATTTTAACAACCATAGGTTTGGATTATTAATTAAAAAATTATATTTTCATAATTGTGTATGTATATATGTGCATATGCATTTAGATTAGTGTGTAAATTTAAAATCACAAATATTTTTAAAAGTGATATTGTTGTTATAGGTATATTAAATGTAAATATATTAAATAATCTTATAATCAGTACATAATCTTTTAAATTCATATAAAAAAGATACAATAAAAAACAAATGATCCCTAAGATGCATTTTGTGCTGAACCAGGTAACCATCTCTCACATACATCATTATTATATAAAAATATTTTTATTAAATAATTACATTTTGAATTGCAAGTGTCCAAATCACTCAACATGCTTCTTTTACACCATCCATTTTAGATAAATATAATAAAGACTATTATTAATCATTATATTTATCTAATTATTATATTTATCTATAGTGGATGGTCTCAAAGATGGGGGTTGAGTTAATTTGACACTTGTAATTGGAAATGTAATTATTTAACATAGATAAACATTTTTCATATAATAAAGATATATACGAGAATTAGTCAGTTGGATCAACAAATGAGTGCTGGTTCAGCACAAAATGCATTTTAGATGTCATTTGCCTTTTATTGTATTTTTATTTATAAGGATTTAAGCAAATCTGTGGTAATATTAAACTTATTTGATATATTTGGTAAGATATTATATATAGGAAAAAAATTGTGAATAACTTCATGTATTTGTGTGACTAACCTTAAAAAATCATATATATTAATCTTTAAATAAGTTTTGACTTTTATATCTAAGGTAGAGACAATCTCTAATTTAGTAAATGATTAATAATTGTTATTACTATATTTATCCAAAGCGGATTGTGTCAAAGATGTAGGGAAATTAACTTTACATTTGTAATTCAAAATGTAATTATATTAAATATAATAATCTTTCTGTTAAACAAACAAATATATTTTATTTTAAGAAGAAATTGTAAAATGACTGTTTTAATTCCATATTACTTCAAATATAATCAGCCCCAAATTTGAACTGCAGTAGGAATTTAAGCTCCAATACTTGGAAAAATAATTAATATCCTTGCTTTATGCTATCCACAAAAGATTGGTATACTACATGTAACTTGAGGTTTGATCATTCATAGGGTGTTTTTGAGTCCTGGCAGATGATATGAAGTGTGATCAGATTTGGAATGTCACACTCTTTGTCTAATGAGGTTTGATTTTTCTGTCTATATTTTATATTCTGTTGTGTGAATGTATACAAACTTGACCATTACACTATATAAGTAATAATATTAAATGGGAGATTATTGGACTTTGTGAAGTTAGAAGAAAAGATGAAGAAACAATTGATTTAAAAAGTGGACATGAACTCTACTATAAAAGCACAGATATTGGAAATAAAAGTGGAGTAGGATTCATTATAAATAAAAAATGGAAGAATAACATTGTGGAGATTGATGGTGTATTGGACAGAGTGGCAAGATTAGTTTTACAACTTAATAGCAGATACTATATGCAGATATTCAGGTTTATGCCCCAACAGTTTCTCATAGTGATGAAGTAGTAGAAGATTTTTATATGGATGTACAAAAAACTTTTCAGAGTAAACAACATTTTAAAATTGATATGGGAGACTTTAATGCTAGAATTGGTAAACAATTGTAAGACAAAAATGCTGTAGATAATTTAGGTTATAATGATAGAAATGAGAGAAGACATAGACTAGTGGAGTTTGCAGAAAAACAAAAAAATTTATATTATGACCTCTTTTTTTGAAAAAAATGTTAAAAGAAAATGGACATGGATGCATCCAAATGAAGGTACAGCAGAATTGGATTATACTTTGACTAACAGAAAATACACATTTCAAGATTGTAATGTTCTTAATAAATTTAACACAGGAAATGACCATCGATTAGTAAGATGTAAGATACATGTTAATGCAAAACTAAAGAGACAAAAATTATTAAGAAAATCAATATTTACAGTTGATATTTCTAATCTTCAGAAACATTCTAATGAGTTTAAATTAGAACTTACAAATCGGTTTCAAGTATTAGTAGACGTTGAACATGATTTAAATTTGAATTAAATTAATAATAAAATAACTGATACACTTTTAAAAACTGCAACAAAGATAGCTTGTAGAAAAAAGCATCAATTCACCAATAAAATTTTTACATTTAGTTGTTTATGATATAAAATAAGTTGAATAAAATGCTTTTTTATAAAATGATATCAATATTAATAATTTATGATTTTAAAATCTAACATTTTATTGTGAAATA
Organism: Epiperipatus broadwayi; assembly: GCA_028023455.1. NCBI lineage: Eukaryota > Metazoa > Onychophora > Udeonychophora > Euonychophora > Peripatidae > Epiperipatus > Epiperipatus broadwayi. Next base: position 1,142,653 of record JAQFVV010012605.1, on the reverse strand, counting down.
ATTTTAAATTGAATACGTATAATAAGAAAACTGACAAACCACTTGCTTGTTTAAATACATGAATTTTTTTTTAAAAAAAATTATTTTATATATCTACAGCTAGACTTTAAGTTATAGTTGAAGGAGAGATATTAATGTGAATAGTTGTAGCTGTATGTTTGTTGTGTATTTCCTTAAATGAAATATTTGTTTATTATGAAAAATAATAAAAAGTCTTCAGTAAAGCGTGTTAAAAAGTCAAGATCATTCTAAATGAATTGGTAAATAGTCATCGTTCTTCTTTATCAGATTTTGGGTTAGTTACAATATATAAATGTTTAAATGATCATTTCAAATATTTTTTAGCAGAACAATCTCTGAATAAATAAAAAATCAGACTGTTAAAGATTACAACCCCCAAGGATAAATGTAAAAGAATAATTTACACATTTATGTTTGCATTTTTAACTAAAAATATGTCCTATAATATTTTCATGTATATCATTAAAACAAAAAATTGTTTACATTAAAATATTAAATAGAAAGCAAAGTTCAATTATATTTGTTTATTACCAAAAAATTTTTTTAACCAAGAAATATAACTTCTCAATTTATTTTTATTTGTCAAAATTCATATTTTAATAAATAAAAATATGGCTATATTAAATTTTATATAAATTTATATATACCTGTAATATTTAGTACTATATGACATTTTATTTTGTTCATAAATCCTAGTATAATTATAAGTTGTACAAGATCTCTCTCTCTCTTTGTATATATATATATAGGCTGCAGAAAGGAGTTTGCTATTAACTGAAAGGAGACTCTTTGATTCCTGTTGGAGGCCTTAAAAAAACTGAGCAGGGCAAATTCCTAATGTCCACTCCATACGTTCTTGTTATTGCAGCTGTTATTACTGTGATTATTCATATAGTATACGAACATGGATGGGCTGTTCACCAACATGCATTAGCCAGTGTGGTGAGTTTATTGGCTTTTTACCTCTGAGTTTAAGATCAAAAAACACCATGGTCTTTCTTCTCAGTGCCTGATAAGGTAGAATGAATGTTTGTGTAAATGATAAATAATTCTCCAATACATATATACAATTATGACAGACAAAAATAAAGTGTGGCCCTTATTCCCAGGAGGCTGTAAAGTAACCAACCAAGGCAGCGGTTGGTGGCCGAAGGTGGAGAGTGCTAAGAATCATTTGATTGCGGACCCAGGCTGCCATTTGATGACGACATTTTATTTAGGTACTTACAACTGCAGATCACTTTCAAGTAGGAAGATTGCAAGAATTAGAAGAAGAACTGTCTTATATTAAATGGGACATTATTGGACTTTGTGAAGTAAGAAGAAAAGGAGAAGAAACAATTGATTTAAAAAGTGGACATATACTCAATTATAAAGGCACACATATTGGAAATACAAGTGGAGTAGGATTCATTATAAATAAAAAGTGGAAGAACAATATTGTGGAGATTGATGGTGTATCAGACAGAGTGGCAAGATTAGTTATACAACTTAATAGCAGATACCAAATGCAGATAATTCAGGTTTCTGCTCCAACAACATCTCATAGTGTTGAAGTAGTAGAAGATTTTTATATGGATGTACAAAAGGATTTTGATCAGAGTAAACAACATTTTAAAATTGTTATGGGAGTCTTTAATGCTAGAATTTGTAGACAAATGAAAGATGAAATTGCTGTAGGTAATTTTGGTTATGGTAATATTAATGAGAGAGGACATAGACTTGTGGAGTTTGCAGAAAAAGAAAAACTTTATATTATGAATTCATTTTTTGAGAAAAATGTTAAAAGGAAATGGACATGGAAGCATCCAAATGAAGGTACAGCAGAATTGGATTATATTTTCACTAACAGAAAATACATATTTCAAGATTGTAATGTTCTTAATAAATTTAACACAGGAAGTGATCATCAATTAGTAAGGTGTAAGTTACGTGTTAATGTAAAACTAGAGAGACAAAAATTATTAAGAAAAACAATATTTACAATTGATATTCCTAGTCTTCAGAAACATTCTAATGAATTTCAATTAGAACTTAAAAACAGGTTTCAAGTGTTAGGAGATTTTAAACATGATTCAGATTTGAATGAAATTAATATGAAAATAACTGATACACTTTTAAAAACTGCAACAAACATATCTGGTAGATAAAAGCAGCAATTGACTAATAAAATTTCTACTGAGACTAGAGAATTTTTGAAGAAAAGTAGGAATATGAAGATATACAAAAATGATGTATTAAAACGAATTGAATATCTTGAATTTTGTAAAATGGTACGGAAAAGAGTTGAAAATGATATAAGAAAGTATAACTGTGAAATAGCAAGGAAAGCTGTAGAAGAAAATAAAAGTCTTAAAAATGTTGAACAACATTTTGGTATTGGTAGAAAATTTATATCTGCAATAAGAAAAAAAGATGGAATTATTACTAAAAAGAGATGACATCATGAAATTGGTAGAAGATTTTTATCAAGAATTATATAGTAATAAAGAAGAAGTACCTCCTATATCTATTACATCTTCCAAATTGCCCAGAATTTTAAATGAAGAAGTTAGACATGCAATTAAGTGTATGAAGAAAGGAAAGTCTCCAGGAAATGATGGAATTATAATTGATATATTAAAAGAAGCAGGTGAAGAAATAGAAACAATTTTAGCAAAGTTATATACCAAATGTCTAAATGATAAAGATGTACCAGAAGATTGGAAGAATGCAGTAATAATATTAATATTTAAAAAGGTGATAAAGAAGATATTAGAAATTACAGACCTATCAGCCTTTTATCAGTTTTATATAAAATTTTTACCAAGATAATTATAACTCATCTACAGAGAACTTTGGATTTTCACCAACCAAGAAAACAAGCTGGATTTAAAAGTGGTTTTAATACAATAGATCATATCCAGGTATTGAGAGAAGTCATAGAAAGGACAAATGAATATGAGTTGTCATTATGTTTTGGATTTGTAGATTATGAAAAGGCATTCGATTCTATGCACATTTCTTCAGTGATTAAAGCATTGGATCATCAAGGTATAGATCCAGGATATTGTCATATTTTAAAGAATATTTATAAAAATGCAACAGCAACAATTAGATTACATAATGATACTGGAAAAATCAACATTGAGAAAGGTGTAAGACAAGGTGACTCCATATCTCAAAAACTCTTTACAGCAGTGCTGCAAGAAGCATTTTGTGGATTAAAATGGGAAACTAAAGGAAAGAAAGTAAATGGAGAATATTTAAGTCATTTAGATTTCGCAGATGATGTAGTAGTTTTTTCAAATAATGCTTCAGAGCTGCAGGAAATGTTGCAGGAGTTAGCAGATGAAAGTAGGAAAGTAGGAATAAAGATAAATGTTAAAAAGACTAAAGTAATGTTTAATTGATTTACTCAAAATATGAAAATAAAGATTGATTATGAAGAATTAGAAAAAGTTAACAATTACAAATATCTTGGTCAGATTATGAATACAGATGGAAACATAATGGAGGAAATTAATCATAAAATTAAACTTGGTTTGAGTGCTTTTGGTAAAAATAACTTGATACTAAAAGGAAATATGCCTATGAGTTTGAAAAGGATGGTTTTTAACAAATGTGTTTTACAAGTTCTTACTTATGAATCTGAGACTTGGACACTTAATAGAAGAGCAATACAGAGACTTCAGACCACTCAAAGGAGTATGAAGAGATGTATGTTGGGAGTAACAAAAAGAGATCGAAAACGCAATGTATGGGTAAGACAACAAACAGGTGTTACTGACCTTATTGAAAAAATTAAAAGATTGAAATGGAGTTGGGCTGGACATATTGCTAGAAGAGATGATAACAGATGGACAATTGAAATTTTAAACTGGATTCCAAGAGATTGTAAAATACCCAGAAAGAGACCACAGGTGAGATGGATGGGTGAAATAAGAAAATGTGCAGGGGTGTTGTGGAGAAGAGAAGCTAAAGATCGGAGAAGATGGATTAAACTTGGAAAGACCATCCTGCAGTGGATTGATAATGGTTGATGATATATATATATATATATATATATATATATGTTTATAAACATATTGTAATATGTTATTTTGCTGCAATCTATGGCTATGACAGATATTACAAACTTTTTAAATGACTTATTCATTTGCTCACAAGTGTTTGTAATAAATATTGATTTATTAAAATTTTTATATTTTTTCCATAATATAAAAATTCCTAACATGTTTTTTTAATAATGAGAATATGTATGCTTTATTAACATTTAGTTGTAACAAAGAAAAAATGTACCAAAGTAAGATTATTCTCATTTTTTTTATAAATTTGAACTACAAGTTTATTTTCATAAAGAATATTAGATGATTATGAAAAATGGAAAGAAATGTAATATGCTGCTTTTGGATATATTTAAATAAATCAAAGACATAATATAAAATATCTTTATATAGCAGCAATAATATATATAGTAATAATCATACACAAAATAAGCTTCTTTCAGCAAATAATAATTTTTATTTATTAAGGTGGTTCAACTAATTTACAGGTACAATCTGCATTGTATTCATAACAACATCAATCATTTTTATAAAATTATCTATAACATATTGTACTGGTTTTATTCTGAAAATGATGCTGAATGTCTTGACTTGTGAGGTTTAAGTATGCTTAAATCTTATATTTTTCTAAATTTATATTGTGCCATATAAATTATTGCTTGAACAGACCAGCCCTTGAACAGACATGAAAATACCATCAATTGAAGATCTATCAACTATACCCATGTTCAGATCATGATATGCAATGCATAACTGATCACATTTACAGACTGTGGCCACCTCAACTGCTAGATTCAAATCTCTACTATCCAAAGCACTTTATTTGTTTTGAGGTAAACCTCAGCCTCCAGATAATTACATGTAACTAATGTACCTGGACAATGGGCTCCATAATCTAGTGCTCAAATATCCCATGTCAAGCTCAATTGAAACTACAATAACAAATTTCTTTAGTTAGTGGTAATGAATTATTTCAACAAGTGGTAGAGAATTAATTAATTAATTAATGATAAAAAAATGACCAACAGATATTAGATTTAAAGGTAATTTATTTGAACTAATATTTATTTTTGTAAATTTTAAATTTTTTTGATAAATCTGATTTCAAGGAAATAATGATCAATCTAATGACCATGCACACACATATTCTAAATGCATACTCTAAAATATAATATAACAACATTAAATGGCAAAACTATTAAATAGTATGCTCAAATATTAAATATAAGGCATTTATACAAACACACGCATCAATAGTTCCTTTTATGCATGCTATAGAGTTCAGTTATTACTGACTATGGAGGTTTCATGGATTGCAATGGCTACTTTTAATTACAAATGGAAATAAGTAAGTTATTAATTATTTAGGATTTTGAAAACAAGGAGATTCTTGTTGTTTGCTTTTTGTGTTTTCCTGTGGCTTTTCAGCTTGTTTTATTACCAGTCGACTGTATTTATGCTTCAGTAAGATTTTTATTGATTGCTGTTTATTGATGCTATTTTATTTAAGACAGTAGATACTTTGCAGGCTTAATTACTTCCATCTCAGGCAGAAAGCTTGTATTTTGGACAAAAGACTAGTGTCTATCCACATGTTCCATAAAGGCTGTTAACTTTGCATTATTTCTGGATATATTACTGATTGAAGAATTGAACTCATCTGGTTGAAGAATTGTAATGAAATTATCAAATGGACATATGTGAAAAAAATTTGGTCTATTTATGTAATGATCTGTTGTCATTTTTCAGTTTGTTTCCATAGCTGCCAGCTATCCTTTCATCTCCTGTTTTCAATTTACTTGTTGACAAAATTTAATTATTTGGTTGTTTATGAATAATTTTAATTAAGAAGCCATCACAAGTTTGTTATTTTTAATCAGTAGCCATTGTGAATTTATTTATTTTTAATATTTACTTTAATATTCTTTCTATATTTTTAACACACATGCATTTTAAAATCAACATGCATTTATTATTCATCATTTCTTTGTTCACAATTGCACATATATATTTAAACTTATTTTGATAAATAATTTTTTTTGTTTTTATTTAAAAGAAAGAGAGAGTGCTTTTAATTTTATAAGATGTTTTCTTTTTTAAAGGTTCCCCTTTTTTAATTAATTGATTGTAACTTTGACTGGTAACTGATTTTTGTTTATACTAACAATAAAACTCTTTAATCTTTTATTTTTATAAACACAATCTCTTTAGACTTTTATAAATTTATTTCAACTTTCTCAAACTGGTTAATAAAACATTTGCAATATTTATGAAAATTTATGTTAATAATTTTTGAACAAAATTATTTATGTGTAGACTCTCATAAGCAGTGCATTACACATCTCTCCCAACAACAGTAAAATGTGTGTGTTTGACCATTTTATCTCTGATTAAATTCTTTATTATCTTTTAAATTATTTATTAGTTTTCTATGTTTGCTTTCTTGATGTATTTAAAACATTACACACTAAGGGCAAACTTCTTTAATCATACATTTCTTCTTTCTATGTTGGCAACATTGCTTACAGTGATCTAAGTATTGGATAGTGACCTTGAGGACAGCACTATTTTTGGTGGTACAGAGATCTTAAAATGATGTGGATACAGATTTTCTGGCTTATACTAATGAACACATATAAAAAAATGAATCTTCATATGCCAGGTTTTTACCAGACTTTATGGAAAAAGAAGGTCATTGCGAATGGCAGGATCATCGATTGTCCAATTAAACGTATGCTTTGGTAATCAGCAATATGAAGACTCTTCCAAAAAAGTGATTCAGGGCTTATGCTGGTTGTTTCCAGTGCACAAATTGAAAGAGAAAGGATCCCTGAAATCTGTTATGGGTACTAAATTTAATCCTACCAACTGCTTTAACGTATCATTATCTAAAACTTATTTCTATATTTCTATCTTCATTTTATTAATTTCAAACCCTTATTCATTCCTAACTTACACTTAGATTGATTTTTATTATCTTGTACTATTTATATTAATTTTACAATATTTTAAATCTTTACCACTCCTGAATATTATTTAAATCATTTTTCGATCATTATTTTAGCATATTTATTTACACTAAACCATCCCAAACATTATTTACATCATTTTTTAACGTGTTTTTATTAACCGACATGTATTTAAAAAACTATTTTATTTTTTACACCACTTTATTATTATTCTATAGATATTTTGTATTTATTAGTTTAACTTGATTTTATTTATTTAACCTAATTTTTTTTGAACTATTTGAACTGTTTATTTAACATTTCTATGATTTGACATTACTTTAAGTCATTTGTTTGATTTATTTATTTGTGACAATTTTCTTTAGCAGTATGTGCATGGAAAAAAAATCTTTTTATTATGGGAAGTTTCTATTATTATTATTTTTAACACATTTCATTTATTATTATTTATGTATTTTTAAATTTGTTATTTTAGTTTTAAATAGAACATTACAGATTCAAATTTGTTTCCATCAGAATAATCATATTCATGCTCATAGTCCATTTCCAGTCATTTTTTATTTCATTTACTTGAAACTTTTATCTATTTACTGACAAGTCCACTTGGCCAGGATTTTATAAGCACTTTGATCATTATACAGGTCTATTTCCCTATACCTATTTATAGGCTCCCTAGTCAAATTTTCATCATCTACTTTGGGTCAAAAATTCCACCCTTCCTTACACCGTTTATCCACTGCTGCTCAGCATCATTTCCTGCATGTGCTTTGGAATATTACACCAAATTGTTCTTATAATCTGATCATCTGGCAATGGAAACACTGTTAGCATCTTACATTTTGCTACCTGTTTAAAAAATAGCATGTGAGTCTCTCTATGGATACTGGGGTATATTTCTTTAGATATTTTACAAAGTATGCCATGCTGTCAGGCTTTGCTCCAAAAGATTCTTAAGATGGCATGCCTGTACTCATAAAACATTTGCAGGTTAGCATACTGGGTGTCCCACTAATCTAAGGCTGTTTCTTGATGGTGACTAATAGAAACTGTGACTTTGTCCTTTTCTTGCCACTTCTGAATTTAAAATAAACCAGTTAGGCTCTCTAAATATTTTAAAGGACTCTCTACTGCTTCAGCCTTAAATGTTGTGATAGCAAACTTTTCCTTCAGGAATCTCTTGGTCAGTCCCTCTGACTTATTCTCCCTGTCACAACTCTTATGTGTACATTCCATTTCTGCTACCCTACATTGAAGCCTTTCAGTTATTCTAGCACATATTGGTTGTGCTTCCAATTTAAAAGTCACTTGGTTCTTTATTCTAATATGAAATGTTTTCTCTACTTTTTCCTCCACAATATCAATCTATTTTTAACTTTACAGACCTAACACTATCCTGCTCTAATTAATCTTTCATTTCTTTTATATCTTTTAAACTTTCCACCTTCAGTCTATTTTCACTTAATTCATTTTCCATAATTTTTATAGTCTTCTGATTTTTCTCTACTTCTCCCATTATTTCACTTAATTTTTTTATTTTTTTAATCATTTCTTCCTTTATTAACCTCTGGTCTTGCTTCACTTCACTAAGGTCTTTCTTCATTTCCCTCTGGACCTCCTTAACTTCACTGATGTCTTGCTTCAATTCCACTTTGAGTTTAAGCTGATTTTGTTTGAAATCTGCTTCGAGTTCAAGCTAATTTTGTTTGAATTCTTGCAATTTTTACACACATTTTTCATCTTTGCCCTTATTTTTTTTATCATCAACATCATCATCTTCTGGGTCTCACTCTCTTCATTCTCTTTTTCAGCTGTCTGAAGGTTTTTAAATGTAACTAGGCTCTTTTCTAACTCTATCCCCCTATCAATATCTACATTATCTTTCATTTTAAAACAAAACTTTTATTTCAAAGTTATTTTTTTATTTCCAATGTTTTTCATTCACATTACAATAAATTTAAATTCTGTTTATTTTTTAAATGAATTGTAGAACTAACTCTGCCCTCTATTCTATCATCTTCCATTGTCATTTCCTTAACTTCGCCCAGAATATCTAACTGTCATTATGTCTCTCTTTTTCCATTTAAAGAAAATATAGTTTTCATCAATTCCTTTTCTGAATCAATACCACTTTACAACTCTTAAGTTTAGTTATGCAATTTAGAGTTTCATGGAATATTTATATTTAATTAATTGAAATATGATTGTTTAATCATGTGTTGGTTTTGCTGCCTTGGGTGCCATTTGTACTGGTTCTATTCTGAAATTGATTTTCAGTGTCTCACCTTGTGATGTTTATCTGTATTTAAACTTTATTTTTTCCTTAAATTTATATTGTGCCATATAAATTATTACTTGAATGGACTGGCCCTTAAGCAGAAGAGAAAATACCATCACTAGAAGATCTATCAATAAGTCCCATAATAAAGATTGGGCTATGCAATGCATAACCGATCATATTTCCAGACTGTGTCCACCTCAACTGCTAGATTCAAAATCTACTATCCAAAGCATTTTATTTGTTTTGAGGTAAACCTCAAACATCAGTTAGTTAAATGTAACTAAGCCCCCATTATCTAGTGCTGAAATATCCCATGTCTAGTTCAATCCAAACTACAATATAAATTACTCTAGTTAGTTGTAATGAATTATTTTAAGTAGTGGTAGAGAATTACATAATTAATGATAAAGAATTGACTGACAGATATTAGATTAAAAGATAATTTATTTGAACTAATATTTATTCTTGCAAATTTTAAATTATTTTAATAAGTCTGATTTTAAAAAAAAGATCGATCTAATGACCATGCACACACGTATTCTAAATGCAGACCCTAAAATACAATATAACATTACATAATGAAAGTATTAAATAGTATGACAAAATATTAAAAATATAAGGCATTTAAACAAACACGCACATCAATAGTTTGCTTTATGTAAGTTATAAAGTTCATTTATTACTGACTCTGGAGGCTTTATGGATTGTAATGGCTACTTCTAAATACAATTGAAAATAGGAAAATTAGTAATTACCTAGGATATTGAAAACCTGAAGATTCTGGTTGTTTGCTTCCTGTGCTTTCCAGTGTGTTTTCAGCTTGTTTTATTACCAGTCAACTGGATTTAGGCTTCAGTCTGATTTTTGTTGATTGCTGTTTATTGATGCTTCTCTTATTTAAGACAATAGATAATTTGGCAGCTTAATTATTATACAGCTGTTACTTTCATCTCAGGCAACATACTGGTATTTCAGACAAGAAATTGGCATCTAGCTGAACATTTTGTAAAAGCTGTTAATACTGCATTATTTTGGATACATTACTGATTAAATTATTGAACTCAACTGAGTGAAAAATTGGATTAAACTCATTGAACTGACCAAACTGTTTTATGTATGAAAAATTGAGTCTATTTATGTAATGATTTGTTGTAATTTTTTAGTTTGTTTTCATAGCCACCAGCTATCCATTCATCCACTCTTTTTGATTTACATATTGAAAAGATTTAATTACTTGGTTGTTCATGGATTGTTTTAATTAAAAAACCATCACAAATTTGTTTTTGCTTAATAAATAGCCATTGTGAATTTATTTATTTTTAATATTTTCTTTCACATGTTTTTCATATTTTTAGCACACAAGCATTACACACATTTATTACTTGTCATTTCTTTGTTTACAATTACACATATATATTTAAATGTAATTTGATAAATTAATTTTTGTTTCTTTATTTAAAAGAAAGAGAGAGTACTTTTAATTTGTATAAAACATTTTATTTCTCAAACCTTTTTCTCCCTTCTAACTAATTGATTGTAACTTTGACTGGTAAATGTTTTTTGTTTAACCTAACAATAAAACTCTTTAAACATTTATTTTTATAAACACAATCTCTTTAGACTGTTATAAATTTATTTCAATTTTTTCAAACTGATTGATAAAACTTTTGCATTATTTACAAAAATTTATTTTAATAATTTTTAAACAAAATTATTTATGTGGAGTGCTCTCACAAGCTGTATGATGTTAAAACCCTACAATATTCTTAAGACACAAAAAATAACTGTATAAATGTATTTTACATAGCCTTTCTTTCATTTATGATTAGCCAATTATTGTTCAAATTATGTGATATTCTATATATGTTCATAGAATTATGTTGTTTCATCATCATCATATTATCATGAACAATAATTATGAATCCACTGCAGAATGAAGGTCTTTTCCAGTTCAGTCCATCTTCTCTGATCTTTAGCTACTCTTCTCCACATCACCTGTGCACACTTTCTTATTTTATCCATCCATCGCACATAATCTTTTCCGAGTATTTTACAATCTTTTGGAATCCAGTTTACTATTTGAAATGTTTATCTATTATTATCTATATTGGCAATATGTCCATCCCAACTCCATTTCCATCTTTTAATTTTTTTAATAAGTTCAGTAACAACTGTTTGTTGTTTTACTCATATATTGCATTTTCAATCTCTTCTTGTTACTCCCAACATGCATGCTTCCATACTTCTTTGAGTAGTCTGAAGTCTTTGTATTGCTTTTCTATTAAGTGTTCAAGTTTCAGATCCATAAATAAGAATTAGCTCAATTAATAATAGACATGGGAATCACACATATATTTTTTACTTCTTCTGAATTTAAACTTTTGTTTTTTTAGCACTAACATTTTATAAAATTATGGTGAATTGTTTCATCTGTAATTATATACTCATTCAATGTACAAATTTAAATGAAAATTTTTTCTTTAGTTTTTCTCTTTTTTTGTTTTTAATGATGCATGCATACTCTAGTAATATAACTATTTCAAGTAGATTTTATCATTCTTCATGTCATCAAACTATTTACATCACTATATTCATAAATTATATATATGTTCCATAAATAAATCTTTAAAAAATACAAAATTATAACTTAATAAAATATATATTTTATTATAAGGTGGAAGCAATCAATATATATATAATGTAATGAATTAATTAGTTAAAAAGTATTATTATGTAATACATATTTTGTTTTTCTTATTGCTAATGTGGCATTCATTTTCTTATTTTAAAATTTCTCACTATCTAAAATTTAGTAAACTATTTATTTATTTTAAGTGTCAAACACTGATGACAAACATGATAGGATTTTTTATGCTGAACAAACTTTCTTGCAGAGTGTCATTAGTTATACTGTGGTACTCTTGTTTAAACCAATAAAAACTTTATATTGATGAAGGATTTTATTTTAGATAATTAAGTGTGGGTTTAATGGCCGGGAAATAGTATGTTGGGTTTATATAATCAGTCATCAGCATCATCCTGAGTAAAGTTTTTAATCTTCATAATTTCAAAAAAATTATATTTTTTGTTATCTCTATGTAACAGGTTATGTATTTCCTATTTGAAGTGTGGGGTATAAATAGGTTTTCTTCCTTTTATTCTCAAGCTTCAAATCATATCTTCTGATTGTTATGCTACCCATATTGAAAAATGAATGTAACTATTTTCCATTGAATTTTGTAATGTCAATAAACCAAAAAAAATTAACTTAAAAACTAAGTTGAAGGTAGATACTACAGTTTTTATATTATCCATATTTTAAAAAAATAATGATAGTTTATTATTATACTACTTTTATGAATATATGTATTTTCGCATCTTTCACAATTATTTTTTGTTTCATTACTTTTTAAATGAATTGTGCAAAAAGTAGAAAAAGCATCAGAAAATACTTTTTGTAAATACTAAATCCTAACTTTATTTTTAAAGAACACATGCTGCTGTAGACTTTTTGAAAAATGCAAATTAATTTATTAGTAGAGAGCCTATTTTGACATATGACATCTATACTATTAAATAAACAAATGGAAAAAGATGTTTTGTTTTTTTTGGAACATGTGCTGTTTAAAGCCAAAATGATGTGATGAAAAAAATACCATATAAATTAAAATTATATGTTAAAGATACAATTTAAAGTAAAACACAACAGTTAATTAGCTTCTAATATATCAAACTGAGACAAATTCATTTAAAATAAAAGAGTGCAATGATACTAATGTATTAATGTTTTTTTTTTCAAAAATGTTGTATAGCAGTAATACATGAATTACATTTCATTATTATAAAATAAGGCAAAAGAAACAATTCACAAGCTGTCTAGAATATGAATATAAAACAAACTTTATAAATTAATGATTCAAGGTTTCAAAAACATTTCTATAGTTATCAGATGACAGTAAGCATAAGAGACTTAAGAAGATAAATAGTAAATTACATGTAATATATTGTTCAATGCTTTTCCTGAGCTAAAAACAATGATGATAATTAATATGAGTAGAATAAAGCTGAGAGTTACATTTAAACAGAGTTTATTTATTGTTAGATAAACTGATTAAAGTTGTATCTTTCTAATGGTGTCTATCTCCACTCTATTTATAGTTAATATAGTTGATTTATTTACAGTTATATATACAGCAAAGACCACTATAAGTGAAAAATACGCATGTAAATGAAAAAAATTTTTCATTTTTTTTATTAACATTTAGACTTAGATATAATTACATACACTTATTAAATTTGGATATAGTTATTAGGGGGGAAGTAGTTATGTTTTTTAATAATAGAGGGCGAAGTGTTCAGACTGCTATAAGTCAGTTTTACCTTTATTTTGATTAATGATTACAGTGCTATAAAGATTACTTTTTTTTAAAAATTATTTTTACATAAAATAATCTTTAAAAAAAGATTGCTTCTAAAAAATAAATTAATTTAAAATGAGGTGTAATTAAAATGTTACGTTTTGGAAGCAAATGTAAATAGTCGTGGTCATATTTTGATTTTAAAAAAAAACCATTTTTAGAAAAAAAAAATAATAAAAAAAGATCTATTTTTAAAAACAATGAATGTATAATAAATGGATTTATGACAGGATCAAATTCCATGTAACAGTATTAATATTCAAAGCAGATTTAAATAGATGTGACTTCTACATTATTGACACCTTTATATTATACGCTGCATATGTTTCAAGTAATATGTGTGTAGACGTTACCCTTGCAATAATATTGCAGTTAGAGAGTGCTGCTTCTCTGTGTGTAAACGTGGACAAACAGTGCCACCCAATGGAGTGGGCTAGAATCTTGGTGTAGCAGATGATGTAAGCTATATCTGTTTACAGGAATCAGCACAACCTAGATTCTTGGTAGTGCTGGTAGCAGATGGTGTAATTTAAATGGGCTTATGCATTGCAACCAGTGCCACCAAGTGGGCAGTTTTTCTGCCAGGTTGCTTTTGGAACAGCTGGAACTGGCATTTCTGCTTTTTGGCCCCTACTCTGAATATTTCTGTGTGTAAACAGCGCCTCTAGCGGCTGGGGTGCAGCTAACCAGAAAATACCATATATTTGTGTATAAGTGTGATATGAAAAAAATACATATAGATATGCAATTAAATAAACATTTTGCATTATTATTCTACAGCCTGAACTAATAAGCATCAATAGTTTGTTGACAAAAACTGTCTAATAGTAAATATTTAAGATATAACATTACCTTTTACTTTATTAATGTCCATTTGATATTAAGAATATTTATTGTTAATAATCATAAACATTATATAATTTTTTACAGTAAATATTATATAACGTATTTTTCTGTTTATGTATATGCATTCAAATGTTTTAAAAGGAAAATGTGCTCCATTTTATTAATAGTTTTTTTTTGTAATATCTGTTCTAATGAGAGAGATGTGTGCATTTGAAACTGAATGAAGAAGCTATTGTATCACTATCCACAATAAATTATGTCACTTTATTATTTCTCAATAATTTCAATATAATTAATCAGTAAAAATGTTTAAATATAACTAATATTTATTATTAAAATGTTCATACAAATTGGTTTTTTATTCCAAATTATAAATAAAATGTTGGACAGAAAACATCATTCTATGATTGGATAAGAGGCTGATGATGCAATACCAAACTGGTTGCCTTTGTTTCTTCTTATATAAATATAACCATCTTGGCCCCATGATGTTCCCCAGCTAAACAAATATAATAACATATTTTTACATAAATGTTATGGTGTAACTAACATACATTTATAGTAACATCTAACCTTAATATTTATTTATATTGCTTTAGTGAGTGAAATAGCAATTTATATATAATCATAAAAATATCAGACTATAATACTAGTATTTTAAGTAAGAACAGTTCTGAATTGAATTATATAGATACTGCTAATATTTGTGTGACTATAACCAATTATATAATAATGTAATTCATAATGTGAATATAATGTAACACCTAATCCAAAAATGTTTGTTTCTTTAATGCTGTTATAGTAAATAAATTACACTATCATGTTAAAACTTGACAATACTATTACATAAAAATAAAATCATTTTCATATTGGTTAATCGAGGCTGTGAATATTAATAAAACTAATCATTTTCTTGCTTTATAATTATTACATAGATTAATATTTTACTTTATAAAGAAATAAAATCAATTTTATTTCTTAACAAACATTAAGTCGTAAATATATAAAAACTAAGTCACAATATGAACATATATCTAACATTAATCTCAAGGATATTAAATAAAAGTGTTAGTACAACAAGTAATATAGACTCAATTTGAATGTTTGACAATACTGGAAAAAGAAAGAGATGTTATTTTCTTATACCTTCTCATTACATATTATTATCTTGATACTTAAAATATATCTTATGACTATTAATTATTACAATTGTTACTCTGTACAATTTGGTACAGTTGTTATAGCATTAAACCTGGAAGACGGGAATCTCAGGATCAATTCTGCTGCTTGGAAAACTGGCATTTGAAGATTTTTATACTCCTGAATAATAAAGGTAAATATATTTTTAAATGCTTTTATTGATTTTTGAAAAACTGATTAATATCTTTTAATTTTTTACAAATTAAAATAAAATTTTAATATGTATGTTTAGTGTTTTTACTTTTAAGCCAAAAAACATCACATGATCACCATTTATTATGCTTGCTTATAACTGTTATGAAGACAGGAAAAACCCACTATACATATTACCACACACAGCAAACTAATGTAATCAATGGATGCCAGAAGTTTCATACATAAAATGCCCATCTATTACCTACTCATCCAATATACCCAGACTTGTTTCTGGTTTGTGGCCTTTATCAGTGAGAAGCTTTGGATCTGAGTGCACTGCACTTAGATCTTTGAATCTAATGAAAGCCTCCAGCAGCCACATTTATCTCCACTTAGCTACAAAACTATGAGTCTCAAATTGAAAACACCTTACATTTTTTCAATTCAATTCCATCATTTTATATAGTCATATAAGTCTGAACTCAGATTAGTACCTATACATTTTGGTGTCTTTGGTTCTTTAATAACCATAGCCAATACTGTCATATTAGGCACGATTTTATGCAAAGCCTTCTGGCATCCATCGATTAATCTTGCTTGCTGTGCATAGCAATATGTTGTAAGAGGTAGCTTACATCATAATTATAGGCCTACATAATAAATCTAATTCATTTGAAACAAGCGCTTGTAAAGGATCGATTATTCATTTGTTTGTTGTTAACATATATATAAATACAACACATATTTATTTACGTTCACAGTGAATGAGGGAATAATAAATTATTTTATAACTAATCAGTTAGTATAATCAATATTTTAAGAAATAATAATAATATATTTATGCTATGTTATTAATGAATTGTAATATATTTAGAATCTAAAATTGAATGTAATTTATAATCGAGTAAATGAGGGATAACCTGAGGTCAAGTTAGGTAGCTATAAAATTGTGTGACATAACATTATGATTTGATTTTATTTATTGTAAGTGAAATGTATTTCAACAATAGTGATATGACGATCTAAGCATTTAAAAAAAATGGACACACAAAACTGGATAAAACCCAGAAACATTTTAATTTTTTTTTGCTTTCTTGTTAAAACTCCTGAATAACACTTAAATTAAAAATGTAAATGCTAAGATGGAGTTTTTAATTTATTTTTATTTGAATGATAAAAAAGATTTTAAAGTCAAATATTGTCATCCAAATTTATTGGAATTCAGCAATAAAAGCAAGAATAGTTGTGTTTTGATCATTATTGAAATGTTCTATTTATATATATTTTAATTCTTTTTAAAAAGAAAGAAAATTATTTCTGCTCATCATAAGTAAAAAAATTGCAATAACTTTTTATACATATAAAAATTGCTTTTGTATTATCACATAATTTAAGTTTATAAATAGTTACTTAATGGTATTTTAAGATAAAGATGGAGTAAAGCAAAACATACCCTTGTGAATCCATGTTATTATCTAACGCAGTTGAAAATAAAATTTCTATTTTTATTCTACTTCATTATAAAATACGAGAGGATGTCTGCATTCCAAATAATCGAGCATTGAAATATCTAATGGTTAATCTGTTCAGAATCGAATTGTTTTCTATACACAGTGACATGAATGTAATTTACGTTTGCCAGGAAAATGATTAGCTAAGCCAAACTGCTGGTGGAAAGTAACATGCCTAATCATCAACTACTATTACTACTAGGATGATTTTATAAACTTTATCCATTTATTATTTTAATCAAGAAATTAATGTTGAAAATTTTTGTGTGATTTTTCTGTTATTTATGTTGTATTTTCACACTCCGATAGGGCATCTCATTTTTATTCTGCTAAAAATCTCATTTTTCAGATTTACCAGAGAAAAGGGGGGATGATTCACTTCGTTATTTTTTTAGAAAATCAAATTTAGGTCACATCACCTGCTTTAAGTCAGGTCGTCCCCGTAAATAGTGAGGTAAGAATCCTATTTATTTTTACAGATTTAGATTGCAACACTTGACAAAGATTCACGTTATATGTTTTATTTTGTAATTAACCTTTATTATATCTATGTTTTTAGTGCGATTAATTAACCAACTAGAGTTAATTTCTATTCCTGTCATATATATATAAATGGGGGGACTTAAACTAAATATATTGCTTTGTGAAAATTAGGAAATATATAATTTAGCTAGACAGAATCATAATTATATTAACTTATTATTTATTATTTTTAGCACAATGCATGGTTTGTAAATAATGAACATCATTGATGAATTTTTATATTTGGGTAAAAAAATGCATCTAAAAAATTATTATCTAACACAATGGTAGAAATTCAGATATGAAACATGTAAATATTATTTTGTTTATATTTTTTTATCATTACTATTTAGTATATTTTATGTTAATTTCATTTATTATTATCGATAAATGTTTGTCTATATTATTCTATTCTCTGGTTTATTAAATTTTTCTGACATTCCACAGTTAACAAACAATTAGGCATGAACACTCATCTATTCTCTTTCATATAATAGTTTAAAGTAAATCAAATATAACAAAGGCTAGTTGTAACCTATATAAGTTGTCAGAAGTTGCTTTGCATATATGTTCATACCTGTTAAGAAAGTCAAAGGCAAAATATTCCCTGGGCTCAAATATTAGGGCATAGTGGTAATTAAAAAAATAAATAAAGAGGTAGATGAACTGACCTAAATTTTATATAAAATTATTAAATATGTATAGAGACAGTCAATTTAAGAACATGTGCAATCATTGGTTAGGTGTTTCATTGCATTTTCATCAGCATACTACCGGAAGATCCAGAGTCCAACCATAGTTAGATGTGAGTTTTTCTCTTTCCCATTCTGGTGGAAGTAGTTGTTTTGTTATATCTGGCATGCCAACAGTGAGGACATATAGTCACGATGTAAATTGGTTACATTTTGCAGACCAACTAGCTGATTGTTGAATTTGATCTATGTATCCAAATGTATTTTATCATCAGTTACATTAAGCATGCAGTGTATAAAGTCCGATTGTTACATTTGACACCCAAATGTTAGGTTTGAGTACACTGTAGTTGCAAGGGAGGTCCATCCATTGGAATGGTGTTTAAAAAAAAGTTTTTTTTAATTTTTTTGTCTTGTGAATTTACATTTTATTTTATATTTCTGTCAATATAAACATAAATGAATTTATACACTTGGAAAACAACTAGCATTTACATTAATATATATATATATATTGTAATGGAACGTACTTGCTGCATAAATATAGATAGACTTATCGATATTTACAATATATATATATCTTATAAACTAGAACCAATTTGAGTTAAGTATGTCAAAAAAAACAGATTCAAAGTATTGACTGCCAATTAAAAATATAGAGGATTGAACAATAAACAGAGACCAATGACAGTTAACTAATTAATATATTATACTAATATAGAAGAGTTAAACATGTAAAATGACTTATTCTAAAAGTAGATTATTAAAAATAAAAAAGAGGTAAAAAATAAATGCAATAGTTAGGGGTTGCATGATACATGATGGTATATGGTTATTTATAGCTTAATAAATATTTTATTCAAAGATTATATAGAGAATAAAATGATAACTAGAAGTGGTAAGCAATTAAGTGCTATGGAATCTAAACATTGTAAAGTAGTGAAAATTGATAGTGTTCATGAGATGATAGATGATAGTACTAGTAATAAGGTAGGATCTACAATGATCCAGATACCTGGGGAGTTTGTTATGAAGGTTGAACAATCTCCACACGCACAGGAAGAGAGCCAAGTATCTTCTTAGACTCTAGAGACTCCCACCACTGAATTTAGTCAAGCTCATGAGTTGAAATAGAATCTTGCAACAACTACTCCAAGCAATTAGGGACATGAACAATGATATTACTAGGATGAGGAGTGATATGAATAATATGAAGAGTGATATGAAGAATAATATGAATAGTATGAACAATAAGATGGAGAATATGACAACAAACGCTGATATAAATAAAATAAAGGAAAAATTGAAGAGGGATGTGAATGACCAAGGAAAGCAAATGAAAATAAAGATTGACAATGTTGAAACTGAGCTGTCTGAAGATATGGGACAACTCTCCCTAAAGTTAGAATATGTCCAGAAAGACAGTGTTGAGTTGAAGCAAGAAATATTAGAGATAAAAAACAGAAATTGATGAAGAAGATACAAAATGGTAACAGTGATTTGATGGTTTCAAAGTCAGACTAATAGTACAATTGAATGTCAAATGGGATGCGGCATACAAAAGTCAAAAGATTTTTAGATATAAAGATGCATATGAAACAGGATAAATTCCAAACTGATATCCAATATGAAGTCCAGATGGAACTACTAATCTGCTGTACAGAGTTGTAACATAATTCTACCAGACAAGATATGGAGATAATAAATCTTGCATCAAGAATTAACACATTTAGATGATGCCATTACTCAGAGAATTAGGATTGCTGAATCCCAACTGAGTAAAAATATCTTTGACATTGGTGTACAACAATCTCAGACCAACTAAAGTATTAAGTATAGTGAAGAAAAGGTAATTGACATGGAAATACAAAGACTAATGTCTTCAATAAAATTCATAAAAATGAACCATGAGAGAGATGTTTTGGAAATAGTTGCTACTCTTTAGGCTCTGGAGAAGATGAAAACATTAGAGTAAAAGATGAAAAATAGACCCTACTGACTAAACCTAATCATTGGTGTAACTGCTTCATTACTTGTGATCAACATTATTTGTTCATTTGAAATAGTATTGCAAGTTTGAAGTTTTCAAATGGTGATATTTCCTGTTTTCAGTGTATTATAAATAGAAAATTTATTATGATGTACCCTGGTGGTACCTTAAAGGATGCCTTGGGTGACCATAAAACTCATGAAAGACTTTTAGAAAAATTACATAAGGTACATAGACAAGTTATACCTGGTGTGTCTAGTCGACAAATTATATTTTCACCTTGATCAACATGATTAGCCATTGGAAAATTGTTTTTACCTGTGGAGGAAATGGATGAGATCATAATTTGCAGATCAGATCAGCATCGATAATCTATCATTTTACAAGAGTTGCCTGCTTTCATTTTTGAATTCTTTCAAGGTACTACACATTCTTTCATTGCTGAAGTCTCACATGATCCTGAAATTTCTACTGTGTGGATATCACAGTTTTTTGAAGATGGAATAGACAAATACTCTTTCAATCTTAATTTAGCAGGATTGATGCCAAAGACATATCAAGGTGATGCCAATGCTCACACAGTGACACCATCTTCAAGAACTACTAAACATACCATCTGTGAAACCCATAGTAACTTAAGCAATCATTACCTAAATGCTAAAATTTATTCTAAATTTAAAATCTATGATCATAGTGATAGCAGTCAAAGCAAATTACTGTTTAACTCAAACAGCTTTTTTAAAAGAAAACTGTTACATGACAAGTTCATTTTCAAAGGCACTAAAGAACTCAGTGAACTCAACCATCTTAGATGTGCATTAAGAAAATTAGTCTCTCTCCATGATGAAAAAGATGATCAAAATATCAGAAGATATATGATGAGAATGGTGATGACTCTGTTGAGGTCTGTCAAGCAGAAAGAAGGTTTCCAGTTTCACAAGTTGAGTAACAGGTATGAATAATCCTTCAACTATATTAGGCACATTAATGGTGGTTATTAAATAAAAAATCATATAATAAAGGGAAGAACTTCAAAGGTTATAACTTATAACACATAAAACAGACCGTTGTCTGTGGATGAATCCTCAAGTCTTATTTTTTTTAAAAAGGAAAAAATATAAATTGATAAATCAATAACAGTTTGTATACATATGTGAAGTAACTTATAATAATATAGAAAAATGATAATAAAAGACAGATAGATACATACATTTAATACCTATTGCTATGTTTATAATATATTGGCCACCTAACCAAAAATTAAAATAGGCAAAATAAACAACATAAAATGCAATAAAAACAACCGTAAACAAAGTGATATGGAGTCAAATGTGCAAAAACCATATCTTCACTTAATAAGGAAGGCTAATAATAGAAAGATAGATAACACTGGAACTCCATATACCTTTAAAATAGGGGATAATGTTTTTATAAAAATCCCCCATGCCAGTAAATAAATTGATATAAATATAGTAAGTTCTATCATCTATATGAAGGACCTTATACTATAGTTAAACAATAGAGTGCTAATGCATTTTATATTAGATATGGAAGAACAAATCAAGGTCACATATAATGCCTGAATTATGAAACCATATTATGGACAATCTAGGTAATTATGGGATTGTCATACCCAACTTGTATGTAAAAAAAGAGTTTAGTGTTGAGATGTTAAAAAATGTAGATATAAAAAAGTTAGCTTAAGAACTATGATGAGAGTATTGTTTAATAGATGTCATATCAGATATTAGGATAATTTGGGGCCACATTATGTAAAGAGTTAATCTACACTAGTTATGCATGCTCTAATCTTTTATTAGACATCAAAGGAAATCCAATATGATTGAATAGAAGCAGGATAAAAGCTAACAAAAAAATATATGCACCAACTGAAGCAAAGACACCTTTTTTAAAAAATGTCTTAAAAAAACATCAATCTTTAAAAAAACAAACCTATGTTTGAACCCTGCCTTAATATATGTTTTACAAAATTGAGTAGAAAAGAATAGAAAGCAATTTGTGTAATTGAGTTTACAAAACAATAGAAATAGGTTTCACTATCCTTATACATATGTAAAAAAACAACATCAAACTCCAAGGTGCTTGTTTTATAGATAAAGATGCCATTGGATGGTGCCATTTTTACGCTACAACTATAAAAGATGAACATTCATGGACAGTTGATTTTAATAATTTTTCTGTGCTTTTTTGTAATGCGAAAATAAAAACTAAACAAAATCGTCTTTTTTAAATATTATTTTTTATTAATATATACAATTTAAATGATAATAATAAATGTAAAATAAAATAAACAAATTACTATTTGATACATTTATTTATTAGAAAAATAAATTTTCTATCGTATATTTTTTTACTTGTGTTACGGCTTTTTTTAAAATCAATTTTCTATCGAATATTTTTTTACTTGTGTTACGACTTTTTTTTATTGTTATTGTTTAAAAAATAATCGTAATAAAAATTAAAATTTGTTAGTCTATTTTTTATTTTTTTTAGTCTTCGTTTTACTTTTTTTTATTTTTTATTAACAGATAGACATATATTATGGCTATTTTTTACTTCAAATAAAAAGTAACAGTTGTTAGTGTTAGGTTTAGGGTTAGTTTTAGTATTATGTTTAGGGTTAGTGTTCTGTTGTTTGTAATGCTAAAATAAAAAATATTTAAATCATACTTTTTTTAGTAACATCTCTAAAATAAATAATTACAATAAATGTAAACTATATTCAACAAAGTATAATAGTATTCTGAGAAAATAAATAAAGTAAAACTTTTTTAAACAACAACAAACACACACATATATATAAATAATATATCTTCTTTAATTATTCACAATGTTTATAATATATCCTTTTTATGAAAGTTAAAAAAAGAGTTTATAATTATACTTTTCTTAAAGATTTTACATTTTATTATTGTTGTTTTGTGTTCCCTGCTTTTTTTTTATTTCAAAAATAATTATAACGAAAATTAAAACTTGTTACACTTTCTTTTTTAAACTATAAATAACAATAAAATAATGAGTTTTTAATAACAAATTGATAACTTTTGACGTTTTTATACAATAACAAATATAAAAATTAAACCTCAGCATATTTAAAAAGAAATAATAAATACAACAACAAAAATGTAATATTTTCTAAATACACTAATATATACCTCATTTTTTAATATAAAAATTAAAAAACTTTAACATTTGTAAATAAAAAATAAATAAAATAATAATAAACAACAACTCTTAAAAATATTTAAAGTAACTTAGTGGGAGTGGGGTGTCAAAGACATCTCTGAAAGTATGGCCAAGTAAACACCTTCATCCTTGTGTAGACATCACCACATAAATTCTGAAAGGTAGTTGGACAGAACTTGCTGGTGAGTTTCACGTTCTTTGTTATTTTTCCATTTTAAAAGTCCCCAAGGTCACTCGATGGTCTGAAGATGAGCACCTGTGGAAGGGTCCACAAAATTGTAGGTGTGATTAACTGTCATATGATGGAACCATGACACCTCAAGATCTGCAGTCTTATAACCTTTCCAACAGTCTGAAAAGATAGTCGATCCAACTTTCATGTTGTCTTTTAGTGCTTGTAAAAGTGTTGCTGCAGATTGGCAAGGAATACATTTCAGAAAACATTTATGTATCTTGTGGCATACACCTCTCAAGATCCATTGTTGAGGTAGTATTATTCCCTGATGATTTTTTCTCTTACTAAACAGAGTTTCATCAACTTCAACTGTCAGACTGGGCCCGCCAATTTAACAGCAGGCTCATGCTGATAGATTCTTAGCACACAGCTCCCACAGGCTGTTTGTCCAATGTAAAATGGCACATTGTCCGATACTCAGTTCTGTCTGAATGGCTTGAATAGTCAGTTGTTCATGGCTCCCATAATATATAAGTTGTAAAGCTTGAACAAACGGAATTCTGGAGCTGTCAAACCAAGTATGCTTTTGAATGGAACACGTTCATCTGCATGAATGCAATGGACAGTGAAATTGAGCCACTCCTTTATAAAAAAATATCTTCATGTCAAATCCACAATTACATTTTTTTGAATGTGGAAGTACATTCATTGCTTGCAAATAGGACACAGCATTAGATTCTGTTGTTGGTAAATCATCAAATTTAACATGTGTGATTTTCTGCACCATATTGTTTATTTCTTAGAATGTTACAAATAGTATGTTACTTGATGCGTTACCGAATTGCAACTCATTAAAAATATAGATCTTTAACATTTTCCCAATTAAAACTTAAATACAGTATGTTTTAAAAAGTCTTAGAATTATTACTTTACAAAATCTGAACATTTTAATCCTTTAAAATTACAAAAAATAAAAATAAAACTACATTTCCATACAATTCAAATACACACTCTTTCATCAAGTCGTAACTGTTTTATAAACTGTATGAATTTGGGAAATATATTTGCTTCCATGCAACATACATGCTGTACTGTGATGTGACATAGTGGCCTGCATTCTGTAGAACAACAAAAAAGTTGTATTATAGAAAGCACGGGTTTGAATATGTTAGCCACGGAAACAGCATTTTTATTACTTTTAGTGTGAAAACAGCGCCATAGAACAGGGTTTTTAGCTATAAGATGAGTACCAACTCCAATTGCAAACTTTATAAAAAGTGTTAAAATTTTTATTATAAATTAAAATTTTAACCCTGTAAAGAGAAAAGGTTGTAACAGGTAGATTACAATGTAATTATTGGCCTGTCATAAATTTAATGTCTTTGAAACATGCCCTTGTAAAGGAATGATTATTAATTTGTTTGTTGTTAACATATATACATACATACATACATAATTTTTGGGTACAAACCGTGTATTATATTGCATTACATTCTGATATTTAGATGGACTAGCAACCATCATTATCAAGGTTAACTTGTAAAACAACAATCATTAGATCTTAAAGAATAACATGGCTCAATGTGAGATGATAGGTGAGATTCAAGTTGAAGGAGTTGGCATTCACAATATGAGTCTTATCAAAATGTTTATTTCCCACAGTTTTTTTACATATTAATTTCAAGTTAATATTAGATAAAATGATAGGTTTCCACATGGCTGGAATACACTGTGCTTTGTCAGCCCTATTTAAACCAATAGATTTTTTTAACATTTCAATTGACTCTCTCATGGTTCTTAAATTATAATTTTCCAAATTTAGCAAGTATTTTTGTATTATCAAAATCAGATTTGTGACCAATTTCTAAAAAATGGGAAGTAAAAACTGATGTGCTAATTTTTTGATTAAAAGCATTTCTTTATGTAATACTTCAGAAATATTTCTAATATTTATATACCATAAATAAAGGTGATTTAATAAATGTGACCCTAATGAATAATAACATATTGAATGTGCTTTTTTAAATCTAAAGTTTATGTACAATTCTTTAATTTAATACAATCAGCCTTTTATCAAGTTTGGTATAGAAGTTATGTATTTGGAGAAGTAATTATAGACAGATGGTCAAATAAATTAAAAAACTGATATACTTGGTGTACTATATTTCATTTTCTATTTATATTCACTTCATAGAGCTATTAACATGATTTATGGAAAAGTACTTGATAAAATGAAATGTTTTTTTGAAACTTTTACTCATAATAAAACATAATACTAAGGTACAAATTAAGTGCATACCAAATGTATAATTTCAAACCTTTTATACTTATAAATTACAGATTTGTTTCAAACATTAAATTATTTGATTCAAATTATTTGTTTTTCTTACTAGTGGCAAAGAGAATGCAAATCAAAAAAAAAAGCTAAAAAAGAATATTTCACAACAGATTTACTGACACATTTTTTACACATGTGATTTAGATGAAATTTCTTTATTTCAAGAAATGTGTCTCTCATTATCCCAATTTTTATTTCTGCTTCAATCTATAAATATTAAAGGACCTGGATGTTTATTTTAATCACTGCACTTAATTAATGTTTTGGATTAGTGATGAATAATCTCCAGACATTTTTCATTAGTATTATGGATTTCATTTGACAATATCAAACTATATGAATAAATGTTAACTATTTAATAAAGTGAATATTTTAGTATCATAAAAATAAAAACATTTTTACTTAATATAATAGTTTATAAAAGTAACAAACTTGGTGATAGTAAACATACACAACTCATGCTTTAGTTTTAGACTTTTTTCTAAATATTAGAGAAAAATTAAACTATAAGAAAAAAACAGTAGTGTAATTTTTAGATTGATTTGCAAGGAAATTCGTAGTTTATAAAGAACAAATATTATTTTTTATTTATTAAATGTAATTTACTTTAATTATAAAGAATACACCACTCTTCAATTACTTTTTCCAATATATTTTCAATAACTCCATGATATGAATCAATACAAAAACTGAAATATAGTATGCCTACTAGGAAAAACTAGTTGAAACCAAAACTGGTTAACTGGTTTTTTGTTTAAATTTATGTAATCATAAAACCCAGGTTTTCCTGAAAATCAAAAGTCAATTTTTTTTCGAGTAGTAAATAATTTTATTTTTCTGCTGTTATTCATGAAGTATTTATTTTGTTTTTTTTTATTTAAATTCAAACAAAAAGAAAAATTATACATTGTTTGAATGAACAAACAATGTTGAAATAGTAAAAACAAATTGCAGCAAAGCAAGTGGAATTTGATTGTCAATAAATTTAAAAAGACAAAATAAACAATATTACTTTTACACAGTGGTACAGATTTTGTGTTGTAACAACTGCAAAAATATTATGCTTTCTTAAATAAATATCATGCTCATATAATATATTATATATAGAATTCTAAATTACAGTCAAAAACTTATTAAATACACAGGTATAGATTCAACCCATATCAACAGACAGTGAGAGTTTTTTTGCTCTGTGATAATTTTTGTAACAATTTACATTCATCCATCAAATATGACCTGTTGAACACATTAGTTTTATTTAAATACTATTTTTATTAAAAACAAGATTTATAAGTTATATTATATATTACTATTCTATTCTTTTCACATAATAAAATATAAATAATAAAGTTATGATATTTTTCTTGTTATTTTATACAATTTTTAAATAAAAAATAATTCTAAATGCTAAATTTTGTGCTGTATATGTTTATTTATTTTTTTTGGTTTATAGTTCCACTATATTTAAGGTAGGTTTTATTGTATATTTAAAGAAATAGACTTTATTTTTATACATTATTTAAAAAACTAACTGAAATCTAGAGAACTGGTTTATTACTTTATGAAAAACTAAAAACAAAGTTGTGTAATTTTATCAAAATTTGCAAGCCCTAATACTTGCCTAAATTTGCAATTTAGCCAAATCTCTGTGCCCAGACATAGCAAGATATTGCATTGATATAAAAGAACATTAAAGAAACCCATGCATTGTTTTGTATATGACTTTTTATTAATGCCTCTCAAATCTAATTTACAGGCATGTCTTGCCATTATGTACCTAAAAACAAAGTGCTTTCACTATAAAAGATAGATTTTATATTTTCTATGCATGACTTTTTTGTTATGATAAGTTGTTAAAGGAAAATGTTTTATACTCACCTATTTTTGACTATCCAGAAATCTTTACCATTATCAGTTCCATATCCAACTATTAAAACATTATGATTCACATGCTTAGTAGCCATTTCTGTTTCTAAAATACCTGCATGGTAAAATTGAATCAATCGGTCAGTAGTAGTATGAATCATAGCTGATATTGGGCCTACTGTAGCAACTGCTTTTTTTAGTTCATCTTCTGCACCTGAGGGAATATTAACATATCCTACAAACTTTTTAATGGCTCTACGGAAATCGAACTGGCAAATATTTTCCTGAAATAAATATAAATTACACAATTGAAAACACTAAAAGTACACAATAATTTTGATGTTTCAATAAACACCAAACAACATTTTGCTACAAAAGTAAAAACAAACAAAAACAAATTGCTAGTTATTATTAACACTTTACGCTCTGTGGAATCTATTGTAATAGTAAAAGACAGCCCATAATAATTTCAAACTTGTCAATTCTTCCTGACTGGTCAAATAAGAGAAAAGTTAATAAATTTGACTGTTATACTTTATTATATTAGCCAGTAATAATAAAACTATATACTGACGTTTTTTTAACCTTTATGTGGTTATTCTATTTTGTATCAAGCAACATTTAAAAAAGCAAATAAATTGTGCGGTTCACAGTCTAATTTAATGTTTCTGGGTGAATTTAGGTTTTTATTTTATACACTACAAAAAGCAAGTTAATCAAGCTTTGAGAAAAGAGAATATTCCTTTTGTGTATAAGTTTAGCTATCACAAGAACATAGCCATATTTCCTGGTTAACTGGCAAAACAATTATTATAATTTCAATTGGCTGCATGATGAGTTGTTTATTTATTTAAAAAAAAAGGCCAGAATTTTATACAAGAAATCACTGATCTTCTGTATTAAATTTTCAATTCATAACTAATAAATAAAAGTAAGATTGGGATTACATTTTTTGTCATTTTAAATTTTTATATGATTTTTTCTATTGAAATTTCCCACAGACTTAAACAAGCATGTTAGCAAAGATTATTTATACATAATAAATTCTAATAAACTAACCTAAATAATGCACAATGAAAAGTTGATATTAAAAATAAATATTTGATTATAATAAATTTAAATGTTTAAAAGATAAATTATTAAATAAAATTGGAAAGCACATATAAATTAATCCAGTAATAATGTTAAATAATTAAAACAATTCTTATTACACTCTTTTTAGGTTTCTTCTAGGTAGTTCCTTGACTAATAAATCTGAAAGATTTTCTACCAGTTGTAAGTAATATGCTTCTAGTTTAGATTAGTTTGCATACAATTAATTTAGTCACAAATTGGAAATGACTTACTTTCGCTTACTGGTAAGTTTGTGTACATTCTTCTAGTATAAATGTATTTCATGGGATCCTGACATCATTAGAAGTTAACTGATTTCATTTGTCACCATTTTTGTGTTTGTGGTCTGTTTTAAGACTATACTCAGAAGCTCTTTTGGATTACCTCTTTATTATGAAAGGCATTGTCTGTTAAACCTTGTTTCTATTTCCACATAAGACTTCATTCAGCAGATGAATAGTATTCCTCGGAGGATGCCTTCCAATGTCCAGGGCTATTATTGGAAATTCCAGCCAACACAGCAAGACCCAGATTTAAATTGTATTATTTTTTATACTCTTGATTCATTCTTTAACTTATGCTCATATTACTGTTATCAGAATGTTAATTTGGTAATCTTATACATTTACTTTTCTTTTCAGTTTAAAATTCTTTTTTTTTATGAATTACTTTGGTCATCATTAAATAGCATAGTCTTTTTTTACATTTGGAATTTCTTTCTTTTTGTTTATCTGGATTAGAAATCTACATGTCTTTTTTGTTTTCTCCAATTTTAACTTTAATTAAATTAAAGAGATAAATATGAAAATTATACTAACTAAAATAATTAAATTGCTTCTTTTAAATGATCCTTAAATTTTACTTTCTTTTAGCTTTTTTTTTAAATATTCCCAAACGCCAACATACTCATGAAGCATATGTATTTAAATATGATTCAAAATATTGAAAGATAATAGTCAAGATATTTTCAAGTATTGATAACATTTGTTAAATTAAGTGATATTTAAGTTTGACCATAGCTCTGACACACTATTTTTCTTTATATTTAAGTTAATGGTCTAAAGAAAA
Organism: Epiperipatus broadwayi; assembly: GCA_028023455.1. NCBI lineage: Eukaryota > Metazoa > Onychophora > Udeonychophora > Euonychophora > Peripatidae > Epiperipatus > Epiperipatus broadwayi. The sequence goes on along the minus strand of JAQFVV010012605.1, from coordinate 1,112,258 downwards.
TATGGACAAGACAAATATTAAATGATTCTCAAGAAAGGAATCATAAATACATCAAAGTACCAATAGTACAAATTACTGACAAATAACTTATTCTGACACATTTGTGTGGAATAATAGCTGAGTAATCTTTAGACAAAGCTTACCATTACATAATGTATTTTATACAGAAAATTATGAAGACTAAATTCTGTTTGCAAAAACAATTGAAAATAAATATTCAATGCAAATAAACAAACAATTGGTCATGTGATTTCTAGAAAGCACATCAATGCATCCAATTGTTTTTCATAACATCTGAGATATTGCTTTATAAATAGTCAATGGGAAAACAGATCAAAGAATGCAAAAAAAAACTATCGAATTAAAATGAAAATACACTAACTAGTGTACATTCAGACAGGCACACTCAACTATGAAGTTAGAATCTTTTAAGGCCAATTATTAATGTACTTGTATAAATAGAAATCACCTATTGACTCAATGATGTTCTATGAACTTAGGAGTTGTCACATTCACTATCATGTTGAGCTCAAGTCTTCAGGAGGATAAATAGAATTAAAAAAACAGACTTAATGTCATCAATATATATAATCATCTGTTGTCTTTCAAACTTTAATTTTACAAATTCTAGTATCTTTTGCTTTACTATTTGTTTGAATTACATTTTCAAAACACAATTACTTTCTGAACAACTTGTTTGTCATAAAACCTAACAATTTATTTCATCTTTTAGTTTAACATGATTGAGATATAGGCTAGAAATTTTGCAAATGAACTAAAAAAACAAGTGCCACAGTGTTGCTTTTATATATTTTACAATAAACTATTAAATGCCATTGGAAAAAAAAATACCTTAATTATATGATACAATTAGTGCTGAATTTTGACATCACTTTTAATTTGAAGCAAAAAGGCAATATAAACATCCTCCAATTCATAATAAAAACTATATATTTTAAATCCAACTATCATCAAATAGAAGAATTGTCATTAAGTCATTCTAATTCAGTTGAGTCTTATTTCAAATAATGAGCTTGTACTTAAGACTATTTTACTGGATTACATTTAAATTAGAGTAAGTTTAAACAATGAATTTTAAATAATAGGAAACGAACAGCAGTGGAATAACAAAAGCAATCTCATCAGTGTGATACAAAATTTCCAGTATGTTTTATGATGTTGCTATGTTTTGACCAATTTTAAAAATTGTTCAGATAAACACAAGACATATAACTCAAAATCGAACAATAGTATAAATGTTCCTTGCAATGTTTTATCAGCAGTTATGCATAGAAAATATGAAGGGTGAAAAAATGGCAACAAATATTAAAGTATCTGCATATGAGAATGACTCATAATGTGCTGGCAACTTTACAAACACAACTTGGGAGTTAATGTATTCTTCATAAACATTAGTTTCATGATAATTCACCCAATGTAGCACAGGTAAAGTTTTTTCAATAAACATTCACTTACATACTTTATGCAGAGCTTCTGAATTTCTATGTATTTTGTATTATATTTACATGCAATGAATCATTTATATTTATTAGACTTTTGTATCTTTTACAAATAATCAGCAATATTATATCAACTCTATTGTATGTATCATTCAGAAAAAAATAATCAATTAGGGTTTAATTTAGTAAGTACAATTATACAAATTTATATATTGTTGAAAAATAAGAAATATCTAATAAACTGTAGGTTGAGTACCAATTATAATAATGTATGTAAATAAACCATTTATTTTATATAGCACAATGTTTATCAACTGTAATATTTAATCACCATTAAGCTATTGGACGTGCGCTTTGTAGATTTTAAATATAAATAAATACTCCCACTTCAAACACAAGATAAGTCTTTGGAAAAGATAGAATAAACACATCTATTTTTCAAACCCAAATGTTTATGCATGAGCAAATCTTAAGCATTTGAATGTGAGAGCATAAAAATACTAAACAGTCACTTTAAATAACTTTTACATGCTTAAATGAATGATGCTGATGAAATTTACTAGAATTTATGTTACATCATTCTTATTAGTAATTAAATTTATGTATATAAACTATTTATTTTATATATCACGATATATATAAACTGTAATATTAATAATCATCATTAAGGTATTGCACATCATGTGTTTGAAGTGGAAGTATTCATTCATTTATAGTTAAATTCAGCAAAGCGCATGTAGAATAGCTTAGTGCTGTGGAAATATTACAATAATGTATGTAACTAAAAGCAGAGAAAGGTATAAGTAGTTCTGAGCCAAATTATGTATTAATTATGAAGAAGATGAATAATTATTAAGATGGGTGCCAATATTTTGGAAAGAACAGTTAGTTAATATTAATCAAAAATGCGATAATTTTTATAGAAGTTTAAGTAAACCTGAGGATTTTTGCTAAGATATAGTTTAAAAAGTATGTCTAAGCAAATATCAACTATTCAGTATTAATCAACATTAAGATGATTATTTTTTGCAAAGACATAAACCTTTATTCACTGAGTAGACTGCCTGTGTTTAATCATTAATAAATAGATCTCAATATAAAACCTTGCCTTTTAAAAATAATATGATCATTAATATAAGTAAATATAATTTGAAAAGTAATGCAATTACCTAGTATCTAATCAACTACAATAAAAATATCATTACAAATCATTATAAAATTGTGTGCAAAGAACAGTTACTTAGGATTTGTAATTAACAATATGGTGTGTCTTATATTTATAAATGATTATGGAGTTGAGAAAAATAATAGTCATATAAAGCCTAATAAACAATAAGTGTTAAAAAAATTTAAAAGCTTGATACCCAAATCCCCATTTATATTTAATGACAAATTCCATGGCTCCAAATTTATACTGCATTACTTTTGATTTTTTAAAATACTATGTTCTCACTATTATTGATACAAACATGATTCCTACCTTTATTTTTGATTAATGTTATAAAAAAATTTTTTGTAAATATTTGATAATAAAATATATATAACAATTACCGTATTTGTCAAAGGATAGGAATATTCAGCTTGCACTCCTTGAGCTGCTTGCACATATATAAACGTGTTATTCATATATCCTCCTTCGCACCCATAATTTCCTGACAAAAAATCATAGAAAAAAAGTAAAACTATTTAAAAAATCTTAAATAAATAGAATTATAATAGTCTTTGAAATACTTTTATTTTTCAGTTATTCAAAAAAGACGACTTAAAATCACAGTTTAATATCAGACAATCCCACTACATCAAACTAATGGTAAAATTGGTAATAAATAGAAGAATTATATAATTTATATATGTAATGTTTAACATATATGCTTGGTTTATAATAAAAAACAATGATAAACACAAATAAATTACAATTAATGAATATTAATTAATCTATATTTTGTGGAATGATGACTTGCTTTCAAAAATAATTTTTCGGAATAATACAAAAAATATTAAATAAATGCATAGCAGTAGATTTTGAGTAAATTCCACAAAATGAAATTATTTAATATGTGATACCAAAACCAGAGTTTGCTAGTATTGTGTTAAAATAAAAGTTAATGACTAAAAGTAGAGTAATCAGATTTTTCAAAAAATATTAATAGATAATGGATCAAGTGCTTTTGATAGACATAGAATAATAAAAAACTATGCCCCCAAGATTAAAAATGAATATTTAGCAAACATTTTTTTCAGATTAAGAATTATGTAAATTAAAAAGACAACAAAAATTAAAACTACTATAGTGAAATGGGTCCATATTATTATTTGCAAAGCCAAATAAAGATAGAATACAAAAATGGATAACATTTTGTACTGACATTATTAAAAACGTATCTACAAATGCTGTGGACTTTTACTGTTACCAAATCAGTTGATAATATCAAGATCAACTAAGAGTGAAGATTGTATTATGACTACATGTTCAATATTAACATAAGATGATAAGATAAAATAAACACACTGTAATTGTGTAAAAAACTACAGATAAAAAATGAGAGTAAGAATAAAAAAAATATATTTCTAGCATAGATCAACAATAGGAAAATGAAGAAATTTCTGCTACCTTTTATGATTAAAGAATTTTAAAAAAATGAGAAATTGAAAAAACACAGCAGTAGATATATTTGGAATTTAGGTTCCAATATCGAATAATGCTTTACTTTTCACTTAATATAGTATAATTATATGTATAACATTTAATTAATAAATTTTAATAGCAAAACGGTTTATTTTGCATGTTAATTGATCTAAACAACTGTTTTTTAGTTTGACTTTTTGATTACATTTATAATTAAAAAAATTTGTATTTAAACTATTTTTTGGTAGAATAGTTCAGTTGATTAAAGAATACAGTATTCAAGAATCTAAGGGTTCAGGTTCAATTGTCATGCTAGTACTATCACTGCTCAGACCAGCGTGATCTGAAGAAAAGGAGAATAATAACTCTCAAAAAGTTGAGCATATACTAATCTGTGTGCTCTTACTAATATTTAAATAAAGTTAAATCTGTTTTAAAACATTTTGTATTTGGAAGAAAATAATGTTTATTTTCTCTTATTTAGACATATTTCTATTATAAACTATTTAATGTAAAAAAGCTTTAATTGATAAAAAAAATTTTCTTTCAAATATTTATTGAATCAATAATCAAAATAAGAGTTATAAACAATGAGGATTGCCAATTCCTCAACAAGCTTTGTGATAAATTCTTAGCTAGAGAAGCATTTAAAATATTTTAGTCAGGCCTTCCACAAACCTCGGACCATGGTTTCATGCTCTGGAACTCCTTAGAAAAATATTAGCATAGGTTCAGACACTAGATCTAAAAACACCAACCCAAAACCAGCATCTAACTAAAAGTTATCTATTGAGTGGATAATCTACAATTTTTATACACATACATGTTTTCAAACTTAGCTATCCAACTCAAATTTTACATGGAGAAATATTTTTTTTTTACATTTTGAATGAATATTCATCCCAGGAAGTTAAGCTTTCATTTATTTCATGTAAAATCAGCATTTTTAGAAAATAATATCATAGAAACTCAGTCAGGTACAGAAGAATACATTTATATTTTTTCTATTATCTATGGGATTTAAATGACTATTGCCATAATCTTATTCTTGTGTGTTTTGACTATATATTAACGCCAGTAAAGACTTCTATTTATTTTACATGACTCCCACTAAAACTATAATTTCAATATACATTTTAAAACATTCAAATTTATATCAATAAAAAATACATTCAACATGTATCAGTATTTGTGGGTAAAATAATTTTCTATAAACATTGATTTTAGCAGAATAAAAATGTAAGAAACATTTATTATCTAAATATTCAAAAAACAAAAATTATATTTAATTTTTTTATTTATATTATAAAAAGAAAGTTAAAACTAAAAATAACCTTTGTGTGTTTTGTGGATTAGAGTTTATTTTTAGATTAATTGGATTATTATAACAGATTTTTTTTATAATTACAAAACAATATAAACAAGAAAATTCTTTTGTATTATATATCAATAAAAACAAAATAAAATAATACATTTCAATTGTCAAACTTACAAACTTTAGAACACTAGTGTGATTTATAAACATTAATTCACAAATGATTTTCAACAATTATTTATAAAATTTGAGATAATAGCGAGCTAGTTTAGACATAATTATTAAATCTCATTTAGAAATTACTATATCTGATTTTTAATGAACACACATACATAAAGTAATCCAACTTTATTTCTTTTTATTTCATTTGTAATATGTCATATAGACATTATTAATAACCTTCTCTATACCATTCCTCTTAAGCACATGAAAAAAGGCACAAGGAAAATAAAAATAACTGCTCATTTCACTAATATATTTTTTTAGAGTAAATCATCCATACGGGTATATAATTTAACATTTCATGATTTACTATTGATAAATACAAAACATGTAATGAACAATTATATGCATGCTTGTTATAAAGATTATCCAATGTAAGATGGTTTAGTACAAAAGGGTGTTAGAAGTTAAAAACAATGAGCACTGCTAAATGCTCAACAAGCTTTGTGATAAATGCTTAGCCAGAGAAAGCATTTAAAATATCTATCAAGACCACCCATCCTCTGACCAATGGTTTTGTGCTTTGGCATACTGCAGAGAGATATTTTAAATGCTTTCTCTGGCTAAGAATTAATCACAATGCTTGTTGAGCAATTAGCAATGCTCATTGTTTATATCTTACAAGTTTCAAAAGATGGAGACATGTGATATATGACTTTATTTCTTATTTTATTTTGAACGTATAAGTTATTTGTTATTTGCTGTAATCTTATGCATTGTGTGTCAAGAATAAATAGTGAATTGGATTGTTAAAAAATATTCCAAATAAAATGAAAAAAAGTTGAGTTACTTTAAGCATGTGTATAGAAAACATATTAATTTTGAAATAATGTATACAATTTATATTTAGGCTAGAAATTTTTTTGTTTAATATAAAGTTAGTTATATTAATTAAGGTATATTTTAGAGTGGATCATGTTATGAATGTACCTTGAGATGTCTTTTGATTGTAAAGCAAAATTTAGCAGTTTTTTATTTTTAATTTGTAACACATTTTTATTTACTTTCATTTATTTATTTTATTTTATTGTAATTGTATAAATTCTACAATTATATTTTAATATTTAATATCCACATTTCTTTACCATGTTCAGAGTTTTTTTTGAATAAATTTGATTATACTTTTGGCAAAGCAGATTATACACTATATAAATTATTTATATGTAAACAAAGAAAATGGCATACTTTTCTTCTATACTCAAGTATCAAATAATTTAACTATGGTTAATCACTTTCAAACGTGCAGTAAATAATTTTTAATCATTTAATATATTAAATTACATTTTTAATCCATTCATTTGTAGTTAAAATATTCATATCTTCTGATCTATTTGAGTCATCTTAAAGTTCTCTGAATAAATACAACTTTATCATCCAATGTATGACTAGTTACTAGATTTATTCAAAAAATATACTCAATTGTATGTAATATTACATGCAATATTTATTATTGATTCACCTTTACAATATAAAATAAATAAATCATTTATTCATATAGTGTGATGTTTATAAAACTGTAATATTTAATGAACACTGATTTAACCAATAGCCTTTTGCTTTTTTACTAATTAATATATTTATTATTTTTTAATAATTTAAAAAAAATTCATCTCTAGCGAATAGATTTTTTTAGAAATATAAAATTCAATACTACTGAAGTTACATAGCATATAATTTTTGCATTCAATAGCAGACAATTTTTGCATTCAATTTATATTAGATATAATTTATTTTTAAATTTATTTCATGAGTTGTATCATATTAGTTAATATTTATTTTTAAATCTACTTCATGCCTGATATTACAGCATTATTCTTGTATTTTATTTTATTAATCATGTCAAAATCCACTTTCTACTACATCATTTTTAACCAAAAAATACTATTGTCACAATGTTTATTGTGCCAGAGGTAAAGAAATGTGGAGATTAATCCTTTCCTAAACAGGTGGTAGTGCAATATCATTATCATCATATATGTTACATAAATACTTAAGATACTTTATATTATCTTCACAAAAATTTTAATGTTAGAATTTCAGTATTACAATGTAAAATGTGATATATTTCCCAGTATCATATATTACCTTCAATGTTTTCTTTCAATCAAAGTTAAAAACAGTGTAAAATGATTATTGTAAAATCTTTTATTCAGAGCCATAAGTAGTTGTAATCATTCTAAACTTAGTAACAAATTTGCCCAATTTTGCATCATGAGATAATATAATAGTAATATAAAAAGTAACAGTGAAATAAAGGTGCCATGTGATAAATATGAGATGGAATACCATCATTATCATTTCCATAAAATACATGATCAAATTAAATATAAAAGAAATTACCAGTGAATCTCTATCAACACATCAGGTGAATCTCCAGCATTACAAAAATAATTATCATTACTCATCAACAATCAATCAAAAATCAATATTAAATAGTGAACATTATGACTGAATAAACAGTCAACTTGTTGACTGGCTTTATAAGAGGTACATTATAAATAGGCTATTTATCTAAATACTGCCAAACATAGGGTGGAAATATACCACTGTTATTTCTGCACATACATGCTAATCCATCATAATATAAAAGAAGTGAAATAGTTCTGATATAGAAACATGCTGACCATCATTAATAACTGGGCCATAAAATAACAGTAATATATTTAATTTTTAATAATAATAATGATGATGATTATGATAAAACAAAATGTAGTACAAAACTTTTAAAGATGGATTCCATTGTACCTTCCAAGATTATCTATCATCTGGATGTCCAAAACATGAACATAAATCCTACTGTTACTGCTCAGAATAACTTGGAAAGTAAGTACCCTAGAAATTATGATTGTAAACAAGAAACAAACTAGCATGTTATATTATTTATTATGAAACAAATTCATTGGAATAATTTAAAACAATGATATGAAGATTTAAAACCATCAAACATCACATAATCACCCATTTTTATCTGTTTTGATATGCAGATTTATTAGTTAGGAACAATATCAAAAAATCAAATTGAATATCTATTAAATATTCTATAAATATATCATTCTCACATTGTAATTTACAGATATTTTAATATTTTGCATGGCCTACACCTGTATATCCAAACAGACATGCCAGTAATATAAGATACAATTAATATATTCAAATGGTCAATAAACAAATAAAAAACACTTCATTTTATTATTTATAATTGAGCATCTAAATATGTGCACACACTATTGTTTAAATCCTAAAAGTACTTCTTTTGTCAATCACCATCTACATAGTTAATTTTCACAAGACAATTCAATTTTGATTAAATATACAAAAAACCATCACATAAATCATGCATATTCTAATGGATAATGAAATAGGTGGTATGAATTTTGCTATCTTTTTACATGCCAGCTATCAATGCATAATATTTTAATTCTATGTAAATGTCTTAAAATAAAGAATTATCTTGAACAGTTCAGTTTGAAATTTTTTTAAAACTGGTTTTTGTTTCATTTTTTATATTTAATAAAAGATTTCTGAGTTTACTTTTTTAATTCCAAAATAAAATCTTATATGAACAATAATTGGAATAAATATTATGAAAATAAACTGGGAAATTCTTATTTTTTTCTTATGTTCTTTTTAGTTGCATACATTAAGTAAGAATTATTTATTTTAAAACATATAAATTGTATATTAAACATATAGGGAAATGTTAGGTGTTTGAAATAATGTCATTTTCATTAGATATATTATTACTCACTAATGAATATCCATTCATGAAATAGATGACCCTTATGCATTTTATAAATATACAATCACAGTAACTTTATCTTTGCTTTTTTGAAAGTAAATAAAGCAGTGGATGTATAAAACCATAACACAATAATCTTACATTTCTCTGATGAGTACTGAAATTTCTTAGTGATATGGATTCGTTGAATCATGTCCATGATTTGTTGTCATTTCTGGAAAAGGTGTATACAGGTAAATTTTGAAAGTTAGTCACCCCCATTCATTCTCCAATTTGATAAATATTAGACAGACAGGCAATCTATTACATGAATGTGGGCTGTGAACCACACCAAATCATGCCATTACTTGCTTGGGAATTCAAACTTAACCAATGTAACACTAGTAGCAGCTGGCTTGACCTCTACATTAGCTTTTTTCAAATTGATTTTTTTTCTTTCAAACCTAAAATAATCATAATTAATATTTATCTAAAATTTTCTTAATTTTGTAAACAAAATCAGATAGTTGAATTTATAATTAAAGTATATTACAACAATTTTCTTTAGTTTTAATCAAAGGCCATTCTTAATTAATCTAATTAAAAACAGATTTTTATAAACACTGTATTATCTATTATAAAATAAAAAACAATTTTATTTTGGGTTTTGATTTAATTTTCAAAATTAAATAAACATTAAATTGATATTTTTAAAGGACTTAAAATAAAATTTTGTATAATAAATTTCAAAATCAAAAGTATTATTTATGCCTAAATCTGTTATTATGGTATATATTCATTGTAAATAAATACTTATATTTATAAATAACTATGCACACACACTTTTATGTTGCTAAATGTCATGAAACCCCATTCTCTCTTTAATAATTGAAAATATTTTGAGCAGAATAACAGCAGTAATCCAAGCTTAGTTTTAAATGGTTTGCTGCAAATAGTTTAGAGAAAGAATCATTAATGTTTTCACTAAGATAGTCAGTTAATAGACATATGTTTATTTTATTAACCCATTTGTTCATTTTATTTTAAATTTTTTGTCATGTTTCAAATTAAATAATCTTTCTTCACACAATCGATTTGTTTTTAGTAATTAGTATTAGATTGTTATTGGCTGCTGGATTTTTTTTAATAATGGCAGTTATGGATTGGGGTGGTTAAACTGCATCAAAAATTTTAATTGCTAACTTGGTTTAGATTGTACACAATATCAATTTCATAGACTGAACTATTCCAGCATTGATTTCACTTTAGTTCTGTTACCAGATGGATATGCAATACCTGATAGGATATAATAGCTGTATTCAAAGTATATTATTTTATACTAGTATGCTATATATTATTAACATTCAAATAAATTTGAATTTCTTTCATAAAATTTTTAATTTTTTTAAACTTACTTATCAAATTATATTATAGGAAGATAATAAAGTAGTTTAACAAATGTTTACATGTAAAATACCATAATCATTAACACTCCAAAAAATAGTATACTCTGTTAACAGTGCTACCCCAGTAGCATTTGGTCATAAGCTAATATAACATATATTACATTTCAAAAAATTACACAGTGATGGCTGTTTCATTGCCATGTACCTGCAGATAATTATTTTCCGATTATCTATCATTAATCTTGGAATATTTCTATCATCTAATGTACATATTTTGTGTCTTCAGAAAAATTTAACTTTATTTAAATATTCCAAATATGTTCAACTGTTAGTAATAGTACATCAAACAGGTTAGTATATGCACAACATTTCAAGACATATTATTCTTCTTTTTCAAGTGTTGCTGGCCTCACCAGTGACAGTACCAGCATGGGATTTAAACCTGAACCTTTAGATTCTTGAGTAGTAAATTTTAAGGTAACACTCCAACCTACTGAGCCATCCTGTGCATTATCTTAAAATTCAATACTCAAGAATCTAAGATTCCAGGTTTTTATCCTATGCTAGTACTGTCTCTGATCAGGCCAGGAATACCTGAAGATGAGGGGAGAATAATACCTCTAAAAATGAACACCATCATCACAAATCTTTAGGAGAATTGGTTTAAATTGATTTATTTCTATATTAATTGAATGAGTAATGTTTATAGATAATATCATTTACTTCATCCTAATATAGATTTAAGCTAACAGTCTATTTATTGATGTGGGACTTCGTCAATTCCAAAAACCAATCCCAGCATTGGAAGTGAGAATTATACTAAAAATCGCTAATGTGAGATTTTCTTATTATGCATAATTGGTACCTGCCCCCAGATAGCTCAATTGGTGAAGACACCAATGGAAATGATATATTAATATTCAAAAGTATATGGTATTGCAATAGATTTGTCGATCATATTATTTATGTCATATTTCTTATTATGCATAATTGGTACCTGCCCCCAGATAGCTCAATTGGTGAAGACACCAATGGAAATGATATATTAATATTCAAAAGTATATGGTATTGCAATAGATTTGTCGATCATATTATTTATGTCATATTCATTTCTTTTAAATAAGAGTCATTTACAACTTACAATTTAGCCAACTTCTATTAATTAATAACTTATGTTAAATTTTATATACCCTGATTTGGGAGCATCCATCCACTCATAATCACACACATGTAATTATGGCAATGGAAAGTAATTATTTGTACAATAAAATAAATTCACTACTATCATGAGATTAGATATATAACATCTTTAATAATATTATATTTCGATGTCTTTATTATTTCAAAGCAATATGTGTAATTATATAATTAAATATTTGTAAATAAAGTAATTAAATAATTAAAAAAGTTTTATCCACTCAAGATTGTGATTTTGATTATTCTAGTATTCATTGTCAACTAAAACATTGAAAGGCAATTTTTTTAAAATTAAAGTCTGATCTAAGTATTGAGCAATAATTTGATATCATTTTTTAGCATTTTTTATAGAATTTCAGTGAAAAAATCTGAAGATTCTACTCTACATTCTGATGTCATAACTTTTTCCTCTCTGTTTGTTGTTAGGATTAATTTTTTTTTACTTTGTTAAATTTTAAAAGCAGAGAAAGCAGAAGCTTTAACACTAGGAGTATTTTTTCAGTAGACTATGAACAATTAAATTAGAGTTTGGAATCTCAGTTGATTTTGAAGGTAAAATAGGGGTTTATTGTGATGGATTATCAAAGAGTATATTTAAAGCCTCCCTAAAGTTATGTCTTGGGCTCCGAATTTCATTAGCTTGTGTTTTATTTAAATCATCAAAATTTGGTTCACAAGTAATATCATCTGTTATTATATTATGATAAGTAGAATCATTTTTATTTTATAATATAATTATTAGTGTTAGATTTAGAGCATACTGCAAAAATATCCAGAAAAAATAGGCTGTGCATTGCTTCTTTAGTGTTGTCCAATAACATTTCTTCATCGGGCATGTTATCTTTAATGTTAGTGGAATGTTTTTGAAATATTTTGATTATTTACTTTAGATTTGGTAGATTTGTGTTTAGTTATGCTCTTGGTGTTTTTATTTGAGGATATTTTGGGGGATTTAAAATTTTTTTTTGCCTCCATTAGAAATGATAATGGCCATGATTTTGTTTGGCACATTATTTTGTGATTTTTTCAGGATAAAAGATATTTTCCTCAAGTCCATAAAATATAATAATAAAAACACAGTCTTACCTAACTGCCTTGTCTCATTTTCATGCCTTGATAAAAATATGTGATAAGACATACAACAACTTTGAATGAGAGCTGCGAAACACACTGTTAATCCCAAGATAGTCACAGGTGGTGTATTAACACTAATCCAAACAGAAAATCATCTATTAAAAGCTCTGATAAAAATAAAGTACAGAGGCTAGATCTTAAAATGCAATCAAATGATATTTTCATTGTTGATAATGCTGAAACACGTACAAATGTCTTCTAACTTGCTATCTAAGTGCTTTGAGTACTTAAAATAATGAAAATAGTATTGTTTCCTTTCAAAACATATTTAGCAATGATGTCATGCTTAATTTAACACCATCCATATCAAGGTTTTTTGATTCTAAAAATCAAAACTGCTCTATAGAGGTGGTATTTTTAATGCCATTTAGGTATTTTTAATGCCCTTTAAAACCAAAAAAATGACAAAATAAAAATAATACTTTAAGTAGGACCAATTCCTCTCATAATAATTCACAAAATATCATCCAAATCCATTCCTCCAATTTAATAAATACAACTAATCATCAACCAAAGCCATTATATGTAAATATTACAAAATTCAGTATTTCAAAACTAATAAATCCAAGCATAAATTCAAACAAAAAATATTCACACTCATACAGCAAACAATTACATAAAGATTCTAATGCTAACGATCAGTAATCTGAATCTATGATCTTAGAGTTAATTGATCAATACATTTATAAACAAAGCAAACTCTCCATACAGTATTGCCACTCTGTGCCAAACAGAGTAACAATGAATTCCAGAAGGCTTGTGCATAAAATCCCTATCTAATGCCTACTCATCCAATATCCCCAGACTAGTTTCTGGCTTGTGGCCATCATCAGTGAGGAGCTTTGGATCTGAGAGCACTGCACCTAGATCTTAGGATCTAATGCAACCCTCCAGCAGCCACCTTTTATCTCTACTTAACTACAAAACTATGTGAATAAAATTGAAAAACACACTGTTTTCAATCTAAGCTCAATAGCTTATATAGTCATATGGGTCTGAGCTCAGTTCAGCACCCATACATTTTGTTGTCTTTGGCTCTTTAACAACCATAGCCACCACTATCCTATTAGGCAAGATTGGTGTTAAACCATTAAGCATCATGTGATCACTATCTCTTATACTAGCACATATTTGCCTTCTGGCATTCATTGATTACTCTGGTTGGCACAGGGTGGCAATACTCTATGGAGAGTTTTGCTTTGTTTATAAACAAATATGTGCTAGTATAAGAGATAGTGATCATGTGATGCTTAATGGTTTAACACCAATCCTGCCTAATAGGATAGTGGTGGCTATGGCTGTTAAAAAGCCAAAGACACCAATTATTATGGGTGCTGAACTGAGTTCAGACCCATATGACTAGATAAGCTATTGAGCTTAGATTGAAAACATTTTTGTGTTTTTCCAATTTCATTCTCATAGTTTTGCAGCTAAGTAGAGATAATAGGTGGGTGCTGGAGCGTTGCATTAGATCCTAAGATCTAGGTGCAGTGCTCTCAGATCCAAAGCTCCTCACTGACGATGGCCACAATCCAAAAACTAGCCTGGGGATATTGGATGAGTAGGCATTAGATAGGGATTTTATGCACAAGCCTTCTGGCATTCATTGATTACTCTGGTTGGCACAGGGTGGCAATACTGTATGGAGAGTTTTGCTTTGTTTATAGACAAATATGTGCTAGTATAAGAGATAGTGATCATGTGATGCTTAATGGTTTGATCAATACATTGAAACCACAAATATGAACTTACTTCACACCACATCAGATGTTTTCTCAACAGCCAACTTTACTGAAGATCAATATACAAATCTATCACACCAATTCAACCAAATCATTCTGCTTAAACTATTCAAATCCCATGCAGATTATAACAGGAACAAAAGCCTGATTTTAACACAACATATTCACCCTGTTATCTCTACAAGTATCCAGTTGAATCACTATGCAATCTTGTAAATCACCACAGGATTGGGGAAAGAATTTGTCATCTACTAACACCTAAATGATCATTACATAGTGTTGGAATTTAAGAGTTGAGCAAACCACAACAATTTTAAGAGCTCTTATAAAACTATTGGTATTAAATTCCTGATTCACATCGATGTTAATAAAACTTCCACCTTTCATGGAAAAATAAAAAACTGAATTTTTGGATTTAAGGAGTCACACCTTCAGGAGATGCTTTTACCTTTAAATTTTTTTTCCATTTTACATACCTAACAGAAGAAAAAATTGAAACCAGCAACTTTTCAAACAAAGCTGTGTTTGAATTTTAATTAAATAACAGGTTAAACCTAGCCGACATAACAGCAGTTATAAAACACCATAATTCACAATTACATTGTCATTCCTAGGGATAAGAATACAGTGCTTCTATTGTGATCATAGAACATAATTACAGAATGGTTGTGTAGGATATACAATCATTGTAAAGAAAAGAAAAACTGATAACATAATTGCATGCAAGTGCTAATCAACCAGTCTTATACCAGCCTAGGCCAAAATAAATATTGGCTTCAAACCCTGAAAAAGAAATCATTAATAGCATCAAAGTAGACCTGTTAAACCTTGCAAATATATCATTCAATAATTCCACACATATAAGAATAATCTGATACTGAGTAATACAAGCAAAGAAAGAATATTTCCAGATGTAAAATCATATTCCAGAATCTTTGAAAACAATGAAACAACAGATGCATCTGAAAATTAATATAAGTGATACCAACTCCATCTTGTACAGATTAAATAAAAATTCTACAAGCATCTTGTTTCAACAAAAACAATACAAAAGCATATAACATCTGCAACCAACAAACAGCCTCCATAATCTCCTCATCACAGCTCAAACTTATCCAGCTGAAATTAATGCCTCCATCAAGAATAATAATCTTAAACAGATTTCATCTTCTTTTCATTTTACTCCCATTAATTAGGATCCTTCATGTGACATTGAGTGTAAAATGGAGCTGTTAATTAGCACATCCACTCAAAAAGAAAACCAACACAAATGAAGAAGTCAAGTTTAGAAGGTAAGGGTACTCCCTCCAAATACCAGTCTCTTAATCATGAGTGTCTTTAAAAAGCAATTTCACAAGCTTCAAAAAAATAAATAATAGCATCTTTTTTATCATGCTCCCCCATGTTGAGGATGCTAGTTATGACAATCTCAACCTTATTCCATCCTTTAAAACCCTGCTAAACACCCTCTTCATTCACACCCAGTCATTGTTTATGCAGCAATCGATTATTTAGGTGGTAGAATTCAGTTTATATTCCATTAATGTCTAATCTGTCTTGCCTTATTATTGGGATTAATGTCAGAGGAATCAATTCTATACCTTGAGTTCAGGCAATAAAGCTTTGGTTTCTCTACTCATCTCCTCACATCATGTTTTTGGAGAAACTAAATTTAACACGAACTCCAATCCCACTATCATTTGCATGCACAGTAAACTTGGTTATGCATATCTTTCAATTAATCTCACTGCTTTGGTGGGAGTTGTTGTTCTCATTAACGGTAAGCATCCTCCAAATAAATTCAAAATTATGTATCAGGACAAGAACATTATCAGCATCAACCTGACATACAGAAGTAGTAAAATTAATGCATTATACATTTACTTTTTAAACAATCACTTCAATTTTATCTGAATCATCAACATAATAAACATGCTGACTGACAGCAGTAGTGCACCAACCATTCTCATGGGTGATTTCCACATGTCAAATGACCAATTTTCTATTAAATACCTTCACTCACTAAATATGAAATGTATAAATGGCTGTGGATTTATTTCCTAAAATGCCTATTTATTCTACACACATAAATATCAAATGCTGATAGATGTTTTTCTATACAGATGAAATACTCCATGGTCTGGAGGTCACAATTTAACAAGTTGCTTTCTTAGACTATCATGCTATTACCACAACCATACAGCTCAGAAACTATGCTACATTTAATCTTAACCATTCACTCAGATTACTAACTAAAGCATCTATCATGAAAGCTATTTCTTCATAAGCACATATTCTTTTCCACAAGATTGAACTTTTGAATAGATCCCCTGAGGAGGCTTGGTTTGAATTCATTAGAATTTTGAAAACTTTTATTGTACACTTCACCAAAAAAACAAAAATCCCTTTGACACTGATTGAAGAACTAGATGATATTCATGTAAAAATAAAGGCCTGCTTTGCTGAACTGTAACATGCAACAAGCTTTTGCAACTAAAACATCAATATAAAGTTAAGCAGATTGCCATCACTGAATACATTTCCATCAAAAGAACACAATCTCACAGCCCAACATTTCTGGACTAGAGATTATCTATGGTGGGCTATGGGTGCCATCAAAAAGCTCTTTACACCTACATCACTGGTAATAGATGGATACAGCATTTTCAGTCCATGTATGATTGAACACATAAGTCATCAGTTTAAAAACCATCTACAAAATAAACAAACTGCAATAGTAACTGGTAGACTCGTGTTTATCCTATTATCCATGAAATTACATTCTCTGATCTCCAGGACAGACTTTCTGCTCCAGTCAATATTCATCTTGGAATGCACACCATTCTAAAATTCCTATTATCTAAATTTCCTATTATCACACCTTGGTAACTTTGCAATCATGTTTATGATGGGTATGGTAAACCACCTTTATACTGGAGAAAAACAAATACACAATATATATCCAATAGTACTAGTACCATATGTAAAGAAAAATAAATATTCTACTAATATCAACAACATAACACCTACCTCCATGACTCTTCTTGTGCTGAAAGTAATAGAGATTCATTAATGAATAAATACAGCAGGCAATTCTTAACCATGTTCTTCAGCTTTGATATGCTATAAAAGAATCATCAGCTTTGATGTCAATTGGTGAAGTTAAGATGCTTTTTGATTGTTAGATATAAGCGAATGTGCAAGCCTATTGACATTCAGCTTGACATGTCTGAGGGGTTTGCCTCCATCAACATCCTAAAACTTTTAACTCTCCTAAGTGAAATCAACATTCCCTCTCAAATTATCCAGATCACAGAAAATCTCATTAAAAATAGACAAACTTACATCATGATAAATGGATGCTATACTAACAGTTTCCAGCCCAATATTTCTATTCCACATGGTTCCACAATTAGCACCTTGCTTTCCATCTATTATTTAAATCCAACATAGAAAATTCATTCACAGGAATGTACATACTCTGAATTAAAAAATCATTCAAACTTTTTGCATACATGGATGATGTCTTAGTCATTTTTCTATTTGAAAAATTCATAATAAAGCTCCACCAAATAATAAACAATTTCTCATTGTCAACCCATCCTAAATTTAATCTTGAGAAATCTTCCCTATGGAAATTTTTTTTGGGAAAAACAGTATCATGAAGATTCCTCACCATGCCACAAGAATTTCTGGCCTTTTCAATTTATCTTTCTCAATCATCAATGTCAAGACAGATACAAAATGCTCTAATAGATTCTACTTTGAAACTAACTCAAACTCTCTCTAAAGTATATTTATCATCACAAAAAAGGATTTACTTATCAGCATGAAGTCATGTCTAGAATTGCATAATGTCTGCCTATCATTAACATTTCCAAAACTTTTTTCAAAAAGTTTAAAAGCTTATGCTCCAAAATTTCTAGAATAACAGCACTGCATTAATTAGCATGTGTAGAATGCAAGTACACTCTAAATACAATGGAACATCTTTCCACTCCATCCTGCAATTCATTTTCAAAAAGCCTTTATGACAATTATTAACCTCATACAAAAACATGAATCAATTACTTTTAATGAAACAATTGAACCTACAGACCATCCTCCGCCTTGTAAAACATGCTGGCTGCATCAACTGCTCTGGATGCTTAAGCAGCATTAACTGAAACTCAACAATTTACAAAAATCAAAAATTACCATTTGGGAGGGATACATTGCAATTAATCTGAGTATTTCTACATTTATTCCAAATCTTGGTATCTCTAACTACAAATAGACAACATTTTTTAAATTCCTAACTTTTGATTTTAAAGACCTTAATCTCACAAATAAATTCCTTCATTGCAAAACATTCTACAATAAAATAGATTCTACTTGTCAAATATGTAAAAGGCAAGAAGAGACATTTAACCATATAATATACTCATGCCCTGGGCTCAATAAAATAAATTTAGACATATACCAAAATTTAAGAATGGATTACTTCAAAATTATGTAAGGATGGATTACTACAAAATTATGTCTATAAAAGAAGCCTTACAAACTAGACAGTTTTCTATCATTAGACTTTCAACCTTTATGACACATGCTATATGGAATGTCAGATCTAAGATAATGTTCACAATGCCTGTCCCTGAACCAGTAAGTCTATTCATAAAAATTATAAGAAAAATATAAATCAGAGACTTCATCATATCATCAAACTTATGTACAATCAAACCTGGAATTTACTTAATATACCAGACCCACAAAAACATTAGTTGATTTGACTAACCAAACGATGATTAATAGGTACATTATGCATCAATCTTAATATGTAACTGCAAAATCTACTTCAGTACATTATTATCAATCTGAAGATAATCAATATACAAATGGTTCTAGACTGTTTAAAGTAAAAACACATATTATTTTCTGTTAAAATAATGTGAAATACATTGTTTTTCATAAATAAAATTTTTTTGAGATTAAAACTTTGAAAGGCTAACCTTTTCACAAGTCCATGATCTTAACCTGCCGTTAATTAAGTGATGTTTATATTTGTATATTAGCAGAGCTTGCTTTATTTTTCTTTTATTGTTATTTTTCTAAATTTGCAATATATTTACACTATTAAAATTGAAGTCAAATCATAAATATATGAATTATTATGGTCGTAAAAACATGTTGAAATAATAACTACTATATAATTTTGTTTCGAATTCTGAACCCGTTTTAATAATAGCAAGTAATGACTAATATATTTACGGCTATGAGAAGTAATTATAATTTTACGAAGGTGCAACATACATATATGCACTCCGATACATGAAATTACAATTTAACAAATGTGTAATATTTTTATCTCAGTTCCCGGGAACTCGTTTCACTAACATACGTAAATTATCTTTGATACAGTTTATTTATTTTCGGCTTTCTGGATTGTCAGTTATGAAGTAATTTTTCTTTTAGCTTGCAGGAAGTTTTCATCAGATGTAACTTTCTGGAAGTAGAAGGACGACATGATCTGTAGCACGGTTACATATGTGAGTTATAAGGCATGAGCCGAGCACATTTACAATATTTTACCCCTATTCATTTTTTTTCATTTGAATATTTACTTATTCAGTTGCACTTATTTTCTATTTCTCGGTTTTACATCTGACCAGCTGATGAAAACTCTATTTATACTAGCAATTACTATAATCAATTATCTCTAATATTTTTGAAACGTTTCTCCAATATATATCTCTAGAGAAAATTTTATCCTTGCTCACTGTTCCAGTAACAAAGGTTAATTGCCTTCCTTTTTTCTTCGAGAATATTCTACAATCGTCCATATCCGCCATTAGTTTCATTTGTAATCCAACGGAAAATCTCCATCTACTTATTCATTGCTTAGGATGGGATCCAATCTTCTGATAACAAGTTATTGACAATTTTCTACCTCTTTTAATTTTCTTTTTTTTTTTTTGTTACCTTTCCAAATCTAACACCCTCTGTCAAGTTATCAAAATTTGATACAAAGAACCTTTTAACACATTGAAGCTGAAAGGAATCTTCTCAGAATTTGGAAGGCAATAACAAGATATTCACAATCCCTACCTCTCTTAATTTTCTTTTTCTTTTGTTACCTTTCCAAATCTAACACCCTCTGTCAAGTTATCAACATTTGATACAAAGAACCTTTTAACACATTGAAGCTGAAAGCAATCTTCTCAGAATTTGGAAGGCAAATGTTATAAAAACAAACAAACAAAAAATACACAAAACAAATATATATATATATTTCTACTGGACATGTAGAGCGTCTTATATATAAAAAATGTCTTGACATCAAAGGTGACTTTTAATAAAAGACCAAAGGGAAAAGTTATAATTATTATTTTTAATGTTATTTCACATTTCTATATAACATAAATAAATATATATTTTCTCATTGCACACTTGGCAATTTAAGACTCATATATTTTCATCTCATGAAACAATATAGAGGTAGAATGCTTACTTGTATAAATTCTTCAAAAATTATATGCATCTTATTATCTCCAGATGTGTGTGTGTGGGGGTGAATATCTATAATTCCACTTGTAATGGTGTAAACTTATTTCTTGTTACCTGTGTATGCATAAATTCATTTTTATAAAAATGGTGACTACGACATTACTCATCTGCCTTATTTTTGTTGTAACTCATTACTCATTATATTGGATGATGACAAGTCCATAAGAAAGATTATTTATAAAAAAAAATAATTCCAGGAATCCAGATCCATAAGTAAATGCTTGCTGAAATTTTATTCTTGCTTGGACGTTTTACCAAAAAAGATTTATTATACAAACCACTGAAATGTGATAATGTTCTGAATTTTCTACATATGTTTCATATTCAAGTATATTGAAAAGAAAATTTTATACCTGTTATTTAATAGTTTTATACTGTAATGTGAAATGCAGGAATCACCTTTCCTAGACTCATATTTCAATACCATTTACTTTCGAATCGTAAGTAAATAATAGATTGTGTCAAATATTGTTTTGCCATTTCCTATTATAATTGTAGTAATTGTCATTGATAAATAGTAAATATATTTTTAAATATTGATTCCTGGTTTAATACCAGAGTGCTCACTTAATGTGAAGCACTTTGGAAGTCTTTTTTTTCCAGATGTTATTTATGTACTTCAAGAAGTTGTGGTGCATGGAAGTTTGAAATTTATGTAAAAATGTTTAGAACATACAAATTCTTACCAAAATGTTTGGAGCAATCTATTAATTGTTGTGCACTGAGAGCAATCAATTGTCCAGTTTTTTTTTTAACTTGACCTTCCATAGACCCAATTGCAGAAAAAGCATAAGAAGAATGACATGTTTCCTAAATATAAAAAAATAAGTAGTAAATTTGTTAAAAACATGCAAATATTAACTATTTTGCTTTTATAAAAGCAGTTCTCATATTTTTATTACAATTCTAATTCTAACTTTATACTTGACCACATCTATGAAACTTTATAATAAGCTTCTTTCTAATATTTGCACAATTTTATGTAATATATAGTCACTCTGAATTGAAAGAATACCCATTGATTCCTTTTGGTAACCTTAAAAGAACTGAGCAGGGCAAATTAGTAAAGGCCACTCCATACATTCTTGTCATTGCAGCTGTCATTACTATGCGATTACTCATGTAGTATAAAAACATGGATGGGCTGTTCACCAACATGCATTAGCCAGTGTGACAAGTTTATTGGCTTTTTACTTCTGATGAGGCAGAAAGAATGTTTGTGTAAATGATAAATATTTTTCCAATACATATATACAATTATGACAGACAAAAATAAATCATGGCTTTTATTCTCAGGTGGTGTAAAGTCACCAACCAAGGCAGTGGTTGGTGGCCAAAGTGAGCATGCTATGAATCTCCTGAATGTGAACCCAGGTTGCCATTTGATGATGACTTTTATTTAAGTTCTTAAAATTGAAGATCACTTTCAAGTGAAGAAAGATTGCAACAATTAGAAAAAGAACTATCTTTTATTAAATTGGACACTATTATACTTTATGAAGTTAGAAGAAATGGTGAAGAGACAATTCATTTAAAACATGGACATATACACTATTATAAAAGCACAAATATTGGAAATACATGTGGAGTACGATTCATTAGAAATTAAAAGTGATAGTGTGTTGGGCAGAGTCACAATATTTGTTATACAACTTAATAACAGATATCAAATGCAGATAATTCAGGTTTATGCCCCAACAAGTTTTGATAGTGATGAAATAGCAGAAGATTTTTATATGGATTTACAAAACGTTTTTATCAGAGTAAACATTTTAAAATTGTTATGTGAGACTTTGATGCTAGAATTCGTAAACAAATGAAAAATGAAAGTGCTGTAAGTAATTTTAGTTATGGTAATAAAAATGAGAGAGGACATAGACTTGTGGAGTTTGCAGAAAAAAAAAAAATATTATGAATTCTTTTTTTGAGAAAAATATGAAAAGGAAATGGACCTGGAAGCATCCAAATGAAGGGACAGCAGAATTGGATTAAATTTTAACAGAAAATACATATTTCAAGATTGTAATGTCCTTAATAAATTTAACACAGGAAGTGATCATTGATTAGTAAGATGTAAAATATGGGTTAATGCAAAACTAGAGAAACAAAAATTGTTAAGAAAAACAATATTTACAGTTGATATTCCTAATCTTAAAAAACATTCTAATGAATTTAAATTAGAACTTATAAATTGGTTTCCAGTATTAGTAGATTTTGAACATGATTCAGATTTGAATGAAACCAATATGAAAATAACTGATCCACTTTTAGAAACTTAAACAAAGATATCTGACAGAAAAAAACAACAATTGATCAATAAAATTTCTACTGAGACTACAGAATTTATGAAGAAAATAAGGATTATGAACATATACAAAAATGATGCATTAAAAAGGATTGAATATCTCAAATTTTGCAAAATGGTGCAGAAAAGATTTGGAAATGATATGACAGTACAATTGTGATCTAGTGAAGAAAGCTGCAAAATAAAATAAAAGTCTCAAGAGTGTAAAGAACGTTTTTGGTATTGGTAGGAACTTTATATCTGCAAAAAGAAAAAAAAAGATGGAATTATTACTAAAAATAGAAAGGTCATCATAAAATGTAGTGAAAACTTCTATCAAGAATGATATAGTAATAAAGAACAGATACATCCTATATTTATTACATCTTCTGAATTACCCAGAGTTTTAAATGAAGAAGTGAGACATGCATTTAAATGCATGAAAAAACTAAAGGCTCCAAGTAATAATGGAATTATAATTGATATATTAAAAGAAGCAGGTGAAGAAATAGAATTTTTTTTAGCAAAGTTATTTACCAAATGTTTAAATGATAAAGATGTACCAGATGATTGGAAGAATGCAGTATTAATATTAATATTTTAAAAAGGTGATAAAGAAGATGTTAGTAATTATAGACCTCTCAGTCTTTTATCAGTTTTATACAAAAAATTTTTTAAGATATTTACAATTGAACACTGGATATCCACCAACCAAAAGAACAAGCTGCATTTAAAAGTGGTTTTAGTACAGATCATATCCAGGTATTGAGAGAAGTTATAAAAAAACAAATGAATATGAGTTGCCATTATGTTTTAGATTTATAGACTATGAAATAGCATTTGATTCTATAAACATTTCTTCAGTGATTAAAGCATTGGATCATCAACATATAGATCCAGTAAATTATCATATTTTAAAAAAATATTTATAAAAATGCAACAGCAACAATTAGATTACATAATGATTGTAGGAAAGTCAACATCGATAAGGGTGTAAGACAGAATGACTTCATATCTCCAAAACCTTTTACAGCAGTGTTGCAAGATGTATTTTGTGGATTAAAATGGGAAGCTAAATTTACAAGTGAAAGTAAATGGAGATTATTTAAATCATTTAGATTTTGCAGATGATGTATTTGTTTTTGTAAATAATGCTTTAGAGCTACAGGAAATGTTGCAGGAGTTATCATATGAAAGTATAAAAGTAGGACTAAAGATAAATGTTAAAAAAAACTAAAGTAATGTTTAATAGATTTTCTCAAAATATGAAAATAAAAATTGATTATGATGAGTTAGAATAAGTTAATAGTTACAAATATCTTGGTCAAATTATTAGTACGGATGGAAACATAATGGATAAAATTAATCCTAGAATTAAAGTTGGTTGGAGTCCTTTTAGTAAAAATATTTTGATACTAAAAGAAAATAGGCCTATGTGTTTGAAAAGGAAGGTTTTTTTATAAATGTGTTTTGCCAGTTCTGACTTATGGATCTGAGACTTGGACACTTATTAGAAGAGCAATACAGAGACTTCAGACTCATCAAAGAAGTATGGAGGGATGCATATTGGGACTAGCAATAAGAGACCAAAAATGCAGTATATGGGTAAAAGAACAAACAGGTGTTACTGATCTCATTGAAAAAAATCAAAAAGACTAAAATGTATTTGGAATTGACCTATTGCTGGAAGAAATGATAATGGTTGGACAATTGAAATATTAAACAGGATTCCAGGAGATTGTCAAAGACCCAGAAAGAGACCACATGTGAGATGGATGGATGAAATAAGAAATGTGCATGGGTGTTGTGGAGAAGAAATGCTAAAGATTGGAAAAGATGGATTGAACTTGGAGACATTTTCATCCTACAGTGGTTTGATATAGGTTGATCATGATGATAGACTATATAAAAATGTGATCATTATAACATTTGTTTGCTATAAAATTGTCATAATGCATTATCTATATTGTAACCTTTTGATTGGTTATCCATGGAAAGAATGGCATTTAAATGTATAATATAGTTCCAAAATTTTAAATTTATAATTAAGATAATATTAAATATATAACCTTGGATATTATAGCAATAAATGTTTAATACATATAATTTAAAATGATAATTCTGTAGAAATTAATAATTGTTTTTATTTACAATCAGTTACTTTAACACAAATTTTATTATTTAATATAAATTTTAATAATTCTAGCTGTGTAATTTAAAAAAAGTTGGTAAATGTAAATAAACATAGTTGCCTACAAACCTGATTTTGAATTATTTAATGCGCAGTATTTCTTCGAAAGTTAAAAATAAAATTGTATTTAAAGAAAGAAAGAATGACATATTTTCCACAAAATAATTGTTTTAATTTCAAAACTTAGCTTAATAATAAAGCATATATTTTTATTATAAAGTTTATAGATTAAATTGATTAATCATATCATAGATTCAAAATATAATCTGAAATAAAATTTGGTTTGTATGTTTTGATTTAAAAATCAATTTCATTTATTAAATATTTGTATATTTTAATATTATTTCAAACAGAAATACTAGAAACATTTTATTTTAAAAAAACTTGGTCAAAATGATGGGAAAGTCAACCAATATGATTTCAGTAATTGACTCTCTAAGTCTAATGTTATATTTCGCAGTTTTCTTTTCAAAGAACAAAAAATTAGACGATTAAAATTTTTTTACAAAAGTCTGATAGTGGTGTTAATTTTTTTTTTCGTGTTATAGTAATTAAAATATTAAAGTCTGCGTTAATTAAGACAAAAAGAAAAACATTATATTTACAAAGCTATCTAAAGAAATGAAATATTTTTAAGAGATTCTGAAAACTATGTAGTGAGCAACCAATTTCTTCATTGCAGTCTAATTTCGAGTCTTGATAATCTACTTATAATCAAAATGCTTTGTAGTATCAGTTTAAGAAGGAAATGAAGGTCTATTCTTTCCAGAATAACCAAGAGAAAAGAAAAATAACGCTATAGTTTAAAATAATAGACAAACAACATTAGCATGGGAAAACAATAGTTTTATCTATGGAAAGGTAGGTGCTTCATTCATTATAAAATGAAAAAAAAAAAAAAGAAATCCATTTAAAATTTTTCAAGAGAAAATTTTTCAAGTCTATAAAGCTACGTAATCATATGCTAAAAATAGTTCAGGAGTTAATAATGATAAAATGAGGAAACACATAATCCTTTGACTGATATATAAGCAATAATTTCCAAGGTACACCTAAGATTGAGCATCTACCTGAAAAAAAAAAGAATTTGAATTATGATTTTTCATAGTCAATAAAAGTTAAACTTTTATAAACTTGAAAGAATAACAAAAGTCTGTATAACTTTAAATAAAAATTAATAGTCAGTAAATGAATAAGATTTCGAGCCCATGAATTAAACAAACTTATTAAAAATATGTTTACAAATTTTGCAAGTGTAGTAAATAACCAGAGAAGGAGAAATGCTGAAGGGAAAAAAAACATCCCTAAATCTTTGTAAAGCTTGTTAACGTAAGCATTGAAAAAAATTGATATAATAATAATCATTATAATGTGAAGATTTATTAAAAAGAAGTAGGAAACATTTATTCATGATATTATTTTGGAGAGCCAGATTATGTGCATAGAAGAAGAAATTAACCAAGTTAAGATAGTTAATTGAACTTATATGCTTAAAGTTTTATTTATATTATTATGTATAGAGCAAGATGAAAAGAAAGACAGTGTGCTACGAACAAAATCTACATATGGGGAGGGGGGAGAAATGTTTTGAAATGGAAAAAAAAATAAAGTAAAAGAGATTTTAATTTTACAATTATTAGTGATATTTTTTTTTTTTTATAAATAAGTAATAATAATACTAATATTTTTATATAATATAAAAAAACCAAAAGGGTTTTTATGTTTACAACTAGCTATATAATGTATATTCATGAATTATAATGTGAAAGAGTATGTATGTGGGAATAATATTTAAGTTGTGTATATATATTCTGATCAGATTATAAAAGACATACATATTATAAAATATAATGTTAATAATCGCAAGGATGAGTGAGTGTGATGTAAGACCATCTTAGAATCTCATTTATTAATAAATATACATATTATCTAGACCATCTGAGTAATAATAAACAAATAGATTATATATTTTGGGGAAGTATGGTAGATATAGGTAGGAGAATATTGTATGAGAAGAGTAGGTTATAGGAGATGTCTAAAATAATAGAATATTAAAGGCTGCCTGCACTGAAGTAAAACATGAGTCAAATTTCGAGGATAGACTATATAGAATAGTGTCCTGGAGAATTGATGAAGGAGTAGCTGAGTTAAATCTTTGTAATGCTCAGGTAATTCATAGGGAGAAATAGGAATTTCAATAAACAAATGACTGTGTAAGTACCGTAAATGCTTATTAGAAAAGCCACGGTAGGATTGGGGTAAGTTCATTAATAAAACAGATACCTAACAAAATTGAACTCTCCTATCTCTCTATTAAAATAATAGGCAATAAATCAGTGGCTCATTTTTCTAAAGTAAGCATAAAAATATTAATCTATTGTGCATTAAAGGTAAAAATAAAATTTTGAAGGGTTGTATGGATTTTCTAGTTAGATCTGTATAAAATTGTCTGCAAGTAATTGAATCATGTACAAAACATAGATAATAGATAGTGGAATATTTACTAGAATAATTAACTCTCTGAATAAAATACTGAGATATAATATCAAAAGAGAAAATGAATGTAAAAGATACAATGAAGAGATGAAATATTTGTCATAACATAATAAAAACTAGTAACCATATTTTTTTTTACATAATATACATATTAATCTGATTTATATATATTTTTTATCATATCAGTAAAAACTTTGTAGTGCTTAGAATGTAAATTTTCAAACTCAGTTTAAATGTAAATAAATATGAAGAGATTGAAGAATTCATGAATGATGTACATTGCAGATTAGTATAAAACTCTAAACAATAATGAAGAAATAACTAATAATTTTAAAAGAGAAGTATAAACTAGGGAGAGAGTAAATGAATATCTAAACACTAAGATTATCTCTAAAATGTAAACAAGTTATCACTGTGTTTAAATAGTTTGATCTTTGTTAATTTTTTTTGTTATTGTTAATGAAATATTTAACCAAGTATATATATGTTATTAGTGTTTATCATTCTTATTGTAAATAAAAGAACATTGATTTATCTCTCTAATATTAGTCTCATTGTGTTGAAAAGTCATTATCATCACAAGGTCACATCAATAAAATACATTATTCACATAGAATAATACCTATTAGGTTTAACTGCAAGGCTTATTTGAGAACTTCTGTTCAATACTGCAAAATGGAGGGCACATGATAGGATCAATAGTGCAATGGAGAATCACATTCTAATTTTATAACTTCAATTGAAATATCTATAAGGTAATAAACTTAATGTAGTATAACAATTAAATAGTGTAAATAACTAATTAATGCATCTGAAAGTCTGTAATTCTAGAGGATTTAGTGATAGTATGTTAATGCTAAGTAAATGAAGAGAATATTTAAGTATGTTAGACTTGGTGTATAATGATAGTGTAATGAAACTTGGTTTATGATAAAATAAGTGTTCTGTAGTAATTATTGTTGGCATTGGTATGTTTCCTTAAATGATTGGATACCAGTTAGACCTGGTATATAATGATAGTGTAATGAAACTTGGTTTATGCTAAAACAAGTGTTCTATAATAATTATTGTTGGTGTTGGTATGTTTTCTTAAATAATTGGATCCCAATAAAATCCCTCTTGTGATACAAACATTTAAGTATCAATACAATGGATAGATTGGATTTTAATACAAAAAGCTTATAATTTCTGAGATAATTACAGGATAGCATTAGTTATGTACAATTAATGTAATTTCAATAATATATGTTAATTTAATATTTTTAAAAAGTATAATGGAAATTTAAGTCATTAGTTAAATAAAATATTATGGTAGTCATTGTTTATTGTGTGGATTTTCACAATGATCATAATAAGATGGTAGTTGGAGAGTCTTCTCAATAGAAATGCCATTGTGGAAGTGTATTTCTCTTTATACTTCTCACTTTTAAAACCACTCTCTTGTAATTGCTTCTAGAGTTTATTCTATAAAGTTATGTGGAAAATGTTTCAAGGCCCACAAAGAATTGTATACCCTCTTGCAATGATATTGTGTTTAATATTGAGATAGTATGGTATAGAGTAAACAAGTAGGCAAATAAATATGGCCAGAAAAAAAACAAAAAGATTGGAAGGTTATAATATACAATATTTATCAACATGTGTTATGACAAGAATTTAATTATTAGTCATTTTTAAAAAATAAATGTGTGAATTCAAACAATGTAATCTGAATTAATAGATTATTTAGATTCTGTAATAAGAGCAATAATCTAACCACGCATAACAGTCTATATAAAACCTTGATGTAATTAATTGACAATAAGCTGGTATAAAACATACCTGCTTTTATTTAATGGGTTCTCATAATTGAGAAAGTAGTTGGATATTATGCATGCCAATTGTTCATTAAGATGACATAAGTAAGCATGGACCAATTATTCACCAAAAGCAATTATATTTTTAAGTTGTTTACATAATATTTACTTATTTGTGTTGTTAAAATTTTATAATAATCACAATTTAGTACTTACAATTATAAATATAATACTTAAAGATATTTTTGTCCAATTTTATTACAAATAGAGATATTAGACCATAGTCATCTCCAGTGCATGGTATATACTCATAATTCTCATACACAAAATAAGGCTTTCATCAATCTCAAAATGTCTTTACATTTTATAATAATAAATATCAAACTGTAAATAAAACATGAGAATAGTCTTTTAGATACAAAGATCTAGTGATTGAAATTTCAAAGTATATTACATTATTATGATGACAGACCACACATAACATTACTATTATGACATTTATTGTACAAATTGCAGTAGTATGTATAAAAATATTTACCTGTTTTTTTATGCTAGTTACATAATTTTTATCTCTCCAGTCCATATGGTCAGGTAAATCATCTTTTTTTGCAGGAAATAAATTCTGAGCACTTTGATTAATATCTCTTATTAACAAATCCACATGTCGAGCATGAAATTCAGGAAATGTCTAATATATATAAATTAAATGCTTTTATGGATTGTTATTAAAATCATGTATCAAAATAAAGAAATAATATCTATTAAATAGCAATAAACATTGTATATTGATATTACCAAAAATCTATCACTTACTTGCTAATTCTCAATTCCTGAAGCTAAGGAATTTTTTCTCATAAATATATAGGAGCTCAGCTTTATGAAAAAAACATGTTTAGCCTCAGCAAAATTTAATTACTTGTAAATGATAATTTTTTACTAACCTCAAATGTTAAAATTCATCATTAATTAATGAATAAAATCTCATTTCTGTTCATTATTATTATATGCATACAAATTAAGATTGTGCATTGTTATCGATATTGTCTATGTGTTGAATGATTATACATATGTAATAAATTATATATAAATATATGTTGTATGGGGATATATATTGTAACTGGATCCCTGTACAACCCCTTTATTACCTGTTGTAACAATTTTCTGATGAGCATATTGTAAGAAATAACCATCGGCTTTCCCCAATACAGATATCACCCCACCCTGTATAACAATATTTCCTGCTCATCAGAGAATGTAGCACTGTAGAAACTGGAAACACCTAGAAATTTCTGTTTGAAATTCCCAAACATGCCACTATGCCAGGTTTAGCTCAGGAGGCATGACATTCTAGTGAGCAAATGCAATGAATGACAAGTGATGCAAAAAATGGAACTGAACAACTAAATTTAATTTTAAGTAACAACAGTTTTATTAACAATAATATTGATAAGTCCTTTCAATAAAGTTCATCATTTATTTCAAATAAAGGATAATTTCAATTTATTTTGTGTGAAGAAGTCAGAAGATTTTTTATCAAGTAGATGTCTATCATTACTGCATGAATATTTTTAACTACTTCTCCCATATATGTATGTCCTTTTTATGTAGTAAACAGGTACAATGAGTGATTCCAGATTTGTGAAGTGATTCCAGATTTGTGAAGCTTCTATAATTCAGTCAAGTATAGATGTGTATTTATACATGTAAGTCTCATTATTTTACTCACACACAACTAACATGCATGTAAGCATTTGTAATTTATATAGTACTTCATTATTTCTAAATTTATCATAGGTAGGTAAACAGGTAATATAAGCAATTCCAGGTTTGTGGACTATTCATAATCCAGTGAAGTATAACTGTGCATTTATACACATAAGTTTCATTAGTTTATTCTTACACAACCAATATGCATGTAAGCATTTGTAATCATATAGTATTTCATTATTTTTACATTTATCATAGGTAGGTAAACAGGTAATATAAGCAATTCCAGATTTGTGGATTATTTATAATCCAGTGAAGTATAGATGTGCATTTATACACATAACTTTCACTATTGTATTTAGACACAACCAATATGCATGTAAGCATTTATAAGTTTTATTTAATTATTCTAATATATAGCATAAATATTTATTATTTGGTCTGCCACAGACATATATTTCTACACATAAGTTGATCAGCAGTTTCATTTATAATATTAATTTAATTCTAGTATATAGCATGAATATTTATTTGGTCAGCTGTAGATGTATATTTCTACACCTAACTTTATGAGAAGTTTCATTCATAATTTAGTTAGTTGAAGTTATATGTAATAGCTCAGCATTTCTAATTTTTCCAGGTATACTTATTTGTATATCAGCAATATAAATAGTTATAAGTATTTATTTTTATTTCATTTTAATTCAGATATATCTTCACATAAAAAGTTAATCATTTATGATTTACCTTATTAAAAATGCCTTTTGGTTATAGACATTTAAGACATTTACATATTTATCATTCATCACCAATAAAACTTATTTTCACATAGCTATAATTATTCATACTTTATTTTAAGAAAGACAATTTATTTTGTTTTTTTTAAAAACACAAATAAGTATTGAATATTTCATGAAATTGTTACATTCATTTTATCCAGTTTGTTCCTTCACTTCGGGTTACTACTGCATTTCAAAAAAGGTCAGATTATTTGAGTTGAATGGCATTATTTACTTTCCATGATGTTCACTCAGACAAGTCTTGCAGATTCGTGGTTATGGGCAAAGAGAGGAAGCTATTACAATTAGCCTTCCATAATTATGATTTCCTTATTTATACTTTCTTTTTTCTTCATTAGCAGTGTGGCTGTATATATTATATTTCAAGGTGACTAAAATCAGCTGTCAACTAAACAGTTAAGCAACACTTAGATAAAAAAAATTTTAACCTTTTTAACTCTCACTTTTTTTTACTTTTTAACTCTCTTTTAAAAAATCTCTGAACTTAAATTTATCTATTTATACACTGAAATCGGGATTGATTCGGCAGCACTCCCACTGTGTCTGATTTGTTACACAGCTTTCATTTAAACTCAAATGCTTTTCTCTTCATAACGATTGGACCACTATTTTTAGTGGGACAGATAAAGAATCATGAGGATTATGCCATATTTTTCAATTTGATAAATCTGCCTCAAGTGTTTATTACACTTTGTATGACAACATCATTTCAAAAATTAAAAATGTAATATTTTAATAAATGCCAGCTTTAAATAAATACTTAGTGACATATTTATATTATAATTTAAAATTATAAAATGAATAATGACGGTTTATCTTTTTTTCTCAATTATAGAAACTAATGACTTTATTTTAACTTTAATTTTTTGCTTTATTTTTTTTTTTTAAAAAGGATCAACTTCTTTTATATACATCTGCCTTTTTTAGGTGGGAGGATAAAATAACTTTTAGAATACACAAATGAAACAGAGTTTTCTTTCATCAACCCCCACCAAATGTTCGGATGAAATTGCCTGGAAGTATGATTTTATTCCACATAATGTACATGCCATTTTTCATTACTGCCTCTCTACTGGTTTTAGATGTGCTGATGAAATGGGTAAGATGATCTAGAAAAGTGAGTACATGAACTGTAGTTTCCAATGCTAGAATAAGCAGATGGCCAAGCACAAATTATTAGTACAGACTGCCCCATGACATCATGAAAAAATATCTCATTTTTAAGCACAACCTCTCTTTTACCTAGAGGAATCAACCAACTAAGAGTAGAAGCCAGAAAAAAATTTAACAATTGAGCCACCCCTGCTCAGATCCTGTGAGTCTTAGGGGCTTATTCATTTAGTCTATTCATAAAACAAAGGCCTATTCATGAGTCCTATATATACACTCCACTGGACTATTCTAGCAGATCAACATCCAGGTCTGAATAGTTCTGAGCATATGCTTTGAAGTATCATAAACACAATGCATCCAAGCAGTTCTGCTCAATCATCCACCCACCTCAACATAAAAAACAAATTCATGCATAACTACATCCCACTCACAGGCTTCTTCCATCAGCTATCTTTATTTTATTGTTCTATATTGTAACTACAATCTGGTTTGAAAGACTGATGATCATGATCAGTTCTCCTGCAATAATCTTCTGTATTATGAGGTGGTACACTTCTGGATCATTTTTTCTTTGGAAAGTTTCTCATGCCAGACATCACTGTGGTGGCTTGCTTTTTTATTTCAATATTGCCTTTGGAGATCCTTGTTACTGTTTGATCTTCTAAGTAAAGGGGTGCAATATGGACCATAAACACTATCTGTGGATTTCCTTCTGTTCCTCTTCCATGGTGGTACTTCATTTTTAAAAATACATAAAGATTTATTTAAAGTGGTTCTTCTGCCATAGCAATTATTTTTTTCACACTTATAAATCCTGAGTTTTCATATGCCTTTCGGTTTCTTTTCATGCATCAGCAAATATATTTTTAATAACTGTCTTTATAACTATTTTTCTGTATTCAATTTCTGATTTGAGTTTATTGAGCTTTTGTTTATAATTTCTATATATGGCTGAGGACTAACATACTATTCTTTCAGATTTATTATTTCTCTATCTACCTCTGTTTCTGTTTCAGAGTATATATCAGATAATCCTTTTAAAATATTTTCTTTTATATTGGGTAGATCCTTAGTTACATGAGAATTAACTTTTTGATTATTTTCCTTTTCATGTTTTACCTTTTCTTGGATATCAGAAAAATTTAATTTTGCTTTACTACATTCATTTTTATCAGTTTTGATTATTAGTGTCAATTGGGTTGGAATAGTTTTAGGAAATTCTTCGGCTGCCTTATTTTTTTGAATTTTCTCTTCCTCATCCAATTGTTTGGTGTGAGTTATTTCTTTTATTAACTGGTCGAACTTTTCATTTTAGCTTTTGGTTATTTCTCTGATTTGTTCTTTTAATTTACTTTTGTCTTCTCTGTTCTCTCTGTTCTTATTGTCTTCTTTTCTCTGTTTTTCTCTTTTCTTGTTGTCTTCTTCTCTCTGTTTTCTATGTATTTTTTTTATCTTCCTCTCTTTTTCTTGTTGTCTTCTTCTCTCTGTTCTCTCTGCTGTTTGTTATTTTCTTTTATCATTTTCATTAATTGGGCTAACATGGACATGTTTTCACTTTTTTGAGCTTCTATGTTCACCATTTTTTCTTTATTTTCTAGCTTAGTAAGCTTCTCTCTCCATCCATCAGTGAAAAGTTTTCAAGTATTTCATTGGCATACCATGAGCTTACTTTTGTAGTCCAAGAAATAATCAAGCTGTCTTCTAGAACATATTTAAACAGCTAGTAGATCCATTTGAAGTGACTCTGGCCTCACAACTTAAAAGTCTGCAGTAAATTATAGGGCAGCTACTGGACTGCACTTCCTTAGATCTTCATAGGAACTTTATGTAGCACTGCTAACTATTTTGTCCTCATTTTGTCAGGCTATTGATTTAGAAGTGACCCAGCTTCAAGTAAATCAAAACACCTGTGAATGATAATATTAGCAGCTTTAGATCTGCTATCCTATCTTCAGCAACATCAGTTTATGGTAACTATTCTTCCAACTAACAACAAATTGCAGCTATCCATTTTGGTCAGCTAGTTGCTTATTTCAAATTTTTTTTAAGCCAAGCTGTTCTGTTGAACTCTTACAAAACTACAATCCAAACTGTTCTCTTCAAACATCACTCTCCAGACTTTTCTCTTTAAAAATCATTTTCCAGGCATTGCAGTTGGACACTGCTTAAAATATTAATAACTCTTCTGATCAACTCTTACAAAACAGGAAGCAGAACTGTTCAATTCAAAAATCACTTCCCAGACTAAAGCTAATTTTGTTATCAGCTCTTTTATAGAATCTTCTAAGGTGATAACACCTTGATTGAAAATGAGTTTTTATTTTTATCTCTTTAATCCCTTTCAAAACATAATATTTTAATTAATTAAAAAAATTTCAAATACAAGTATGGTGTTTTTACATATTAAAATTAAAATTACAAATAATATTTATCAGACCGTTTTAAAATATTTAATTTTACAATAAAATATTATTTTAAACCCAGAGTTATTTAACCCTTTACTTATCATTATTTTATTTCATTTGAGGAAATATAGAAAAATATCTACAAAAATTTATTCTGTGTTTATTTCTCACGTTTCCATTATTTTACATATATATGCACGCACACTATATTAGTGTATGCTATGTAAGCCAACTGGTTACAATATATATATATATATATTGACCTATACATCTGTGTGATGCAAAACTACATATCATGCCATTTAAGTTGGTTGCCATAACCTGACCTATGCTTAGGTAGTCTCACTTCCGGACAACATAATATTAAATAAAATGGGTCTAGCTCTGTTAATGATTATGTTTGATTAAATGCAAATAATTGATAAATAAAATAGTCTGCATTAATATTAAAACACTCTACTAGCTCAAATTAATAAAAATAATAATAAGGTTCAGTTTATAAAATAAATAAATAAATATTTATTATATCATAAGACTTGGAAGTGAAATACAGATGACAAGTAAAATTACATTGAGCCAATATCCACAGAATATTACCTCAATGACATAAAAACACTATCCCCTCTATTACTATCTCAAATAAATAAATATATAGCATTCTTACTACTTTAATAAAACTAATCAATCATTAAGATTAAACAAATAATTAAATCTTAATCTTTTATCTATAATAATTTAGCTAAGTAAAATATCAGGTTCATAAAAAAACTACTTTAAGTTAATCAAAATTACTATAGTTAAGCATGATAAGGGATTTAATGTCATACTTTACCACACCTAACTAATAATAATAATAATAATAATAATAATAATAATAATAATAATAATAATAATAATAATAATAATAATAATAATAATAATAATAATAATAATAATAATAATAATAATAATAATAATAATAAATTTCTGCCAAGATTACTCCTACAGATAGACCACCTCCTCTTCAAGGATATCTGAACACGCTACTTACACCATTATTAACAATCCACACTCTTAACTTTAAACCACCACAAGCCAAATATAAATATTGGGAAGTTTATCAACTTCTACATCCAAATCAAGATGATGTACAAACACCACTTCATATTAATAATAAACAATTATGTCGCAAATTCAAACTATGGTCACTTGAACCAAAATATTTTGACTTTCTCCTAAAGATAAATCTGGACTCGCTTCCTACACAACGCTCTTCCGAGATATCAAAGAAACTATAAAGATATAGATGATATATGTAATCTTTGCCATAGGGACTCGGAGACACAAAACCACCTTTTCTTCTCATGCTCAAGTCTAGAAAACATTCGTGAAATCATTAGCACTTCACTCAAAGATAAAAAAATCAATATGATAACCCTTTTTGACTCTTTTAAAAGGGGTGTCTTTGCTGAAATAAGAATCTGCACATTTTTACTCTATGCCTTATGGTGTACAAGGTGTAATTTCATATACAATCATAATCCCAGAAGACATCCAAACACGTTCAGAAATAAGCTGAAAACCATACGTGAAAGAGACAGGAAGATTACAGAACAAACTAAGTACACTGACACCTGGAATATACAAGAACTTATATAAAAGCACACAAAAAAACTATATTTAACATGGATCCTTGTGCCAGTTCTAAAGTCAACTGACACAAACTAGACGCATTCCTGCTTTAGTTTAATTGAAGTATATCTAATTGAATATAATCGTATGATTGAGTGAATATCATTGACTTTATTGAACTGTTTTTTTTTCTCTTAGATACTTCTAGTTTGATAAAGCATACAGGTACTGATCAAATCATTGTACATATGCAGTTTTGTGAAAACAATTTATATATAAGAAATATGTTGTCAAATGTAACTTGTGTAACCTTTTAGAACACTAATAAAGTTTATCCTTTGAAACATAATAATAATAATAATAATAATAATAATAATAATAATAATAATAATAATAATAATAATAATAATAATAATAATAATAATAATAATAATAATAATAATAATAATAATAATAATAATAATAATAATAATAATAATAATAATAATAATAATAATAATAATAATAATAATAATATTCTTCATTCTATGAACTAATTTTATATATCTTTTTCTTTACTATAATTTTTATTCACCATAATAATAATAAGGAAATAATACAATATAATCTTTTATCGTTTATATAACATAATAAGAATATGGTAGCATATGTGTGGCAATGGATAGCATTTATAATTTGATGTACTTTTATAACAATCAACTTATGACCATAAAGATAATGCAAATTGTAATTTCTTAAATAAATCAATTCCATGAAAATATTAGAATTCTTAAAATTAATACTTTATGTATTTCTGTGCAAAATGTTATGTTAGATTCAAGTATTCTGTGTTTATTATGCATTGTAATAGGAAAGAAAAGAATCTGAACACACAAATTTAGAAAAAAAATTTTAACATAGTTTTTATTATAACAAATAAAATAAACAATATATTTACACTATTTACAATCGGTATACTAAACTTGCACCATTATACATCTCTTATTTATTGTAACTTGTAATACATAGAAAATCAATTTAAGTCTTCACTCTGACTTAAAAAAAATAATACATTTTTTTATATCTCTTTGTCATCAAATTTTATGATATATTATATCTCTTTCTATTTATTCTAAAATATTATATCTTTAAATCTTATTACAAAATTCTTCATTAAAACAAACATTGAAGCATAGAACGGAAAACACAAAAAATAACAAATCGAGTATGGATCTTTTTACTAAATAATTTCCTATATTTTAATGTTATGAATATTTTACATAAATATCTATTGTTGATATACTAATACAATATGTGACATCGTTGTTAACCATACTATGATTGTTATACCTAATATATCTTACTTAATATTACTTTAATATGGAATAGCTGCAATTATTGGTGTACTTTTATTATTCAAATAAATACAAAATTGTACCTATGCTTATTTAGTATTGTTTTGTGTTACTACATTATATCTTGAAAAATATTCAATACTTAAAAAATAAAATAAAGTATTTGAAGTTATTTAATATTTCAGAGCAACTTTGCTTTATTCATTTATTCATAAAATTTATTTTATTTCCAAAAAAAATATAGAACATATTGTATGATTCATTATCATTTGGTTTCATTGGACTTTCAATTCCAACTTGCATAAACTCTACTCATCTTTAGAAGTAAATGAATCTATTTTATTCTTTCAGTAACATTTCTTAAATTTTAAATTATTTATTATTTATTTTCAAAATATTCAATACTGTGCGATGTAATTAATTTGGAAAAATTCATGATAGCGAATAGATGAGTAGGCATAGGGGAAAAAACTAGTCTCATACATATAGAAGCATGGCCCATTTGTCTAATGTACTCTGCTACCAACAATGATGTCAAGCTATTACTTCAGCTTTATAAACATCAGTATTCAAATAAAAAAGACACTGCCCACAAATAAGTATACCAGCTACAGGGCTTTGTTAACTGTACTCATATACTTAATAAAATTACAAAAATGTTATTCCTATTCCCATAATACATCCTACATTAATATCATTTCTTTGGTTTCATGTTCTCCAGATTACTCCCAAGTTACTATCTTATCAGAATTTCCCTATAGATTTATCAAATCTTACACTGACAAATGAAACTAACTCACATATTCAAAATAATAAATAAAATTCAATCATAATTAGAATGATCTCACTAATCTACAAGAAAAGTTTACTTTACTTTCCTATCTAATATTCTTAAATAACATACAAAATAATCATTATATATACATCTAATAATATTAAAGTTTTACTAAAAGAATCATATAATTATTTATCATCATGTTGCATTATATTAATAATATGAAATTCAAGTATGCATATTCCTAGAATAAATAAATCCTAATCTTATAATGTGCATCCACATACAACTTAACATTCATACTTCAATATTATATAATTCATTGACAATCTGCAAAGAAAAAAAATATATCATAAAAATATCAATATTCACATCTATTACGTAAGTGGTATCACCTTGTAATCACTTATGATGTCTTCATATCCATCAATTAAAATAAACATTGCATAATATAATATACAACCATACTTCCATACTTGGAAATATTAACTTTTTTAAATTATCAAACTATTTACTATAAGATTATAAATATCATTAGTACTAAATTAATATTCATGTACCTATTCTACTAATTAAATAATATTACACTTAAAAAAGAAAGCTAATTAAATAAATCAAGACAATAATTACATATATCTTCAATATTGACTAAAGTTCTTTGCAAAATTCAAATGTTTTTATTTTCCTCAAGAGTTTTTTTTTAAAAATTTTCTCTTAAAGGGCATTTAAAACCCCCAACCATTGGTAAGTTCTAGTGCTTGACGATGAACAACTGCCCCGAACTTGGCACATAAGCTGTAAACTCTTTCCTGCGTGATGAACGAAGTTTAAAAAATGAATGATAAAAATAATAATAAGATGATGTCTGAAAATCTAGGAAAATTAAATAAAATAATCATTGATCTGTTCTGGAAAAGTTTATAGAATAATAGTTTATAGTTTCTATGGTCCAGAACAATGATTATTAAAATAAAAATAAAATTATAATATTAAAAAATAATATCTCGAAGCTTCTATTCCATAGGATCCTTTATTGGCTCAGTAATGCATTATGTTCCGGCAACATGACTGCAGACAATCCAGATAAAAACTTTTTGTGCAATTTTAAAAATATTTCCATGGATTTAATAATTTCTGGTCACACATAAATTCATCATGTTTAAGCTTATATGTCAGGGTAATTTATTATTTATTATCCAATTATAGTTATTATCGATTACGATACAAATTATCATTTTTTTTAAAGAAATTCCTGCAATTGCATATAATCATCTATAATTTAGGTTGTATTACATATTCTTTAAAATATTCATTTAGATATTATTTATGATAGTTTTTTAAAATTGTTGATAATGCTTTCTTGAAAAGATAAGGATAAAATATTTATCTCCATAGCTTTATTTTCCATAAACTTTATTATAAGTTTGCCGTATTATTTATGTTCGAATATGACTATCTCGTTTCTAAAATAATAAATAATGCATTGTTAATTTTAATTTACAGGTAGCTTTCATGTTAAGTTTTT
This sequence comes from Epiperipatus broadwayi, assembly GCA_028023455.1. Classification (NCBI taxonomy): domain Eukaryota; kingdom Metazoa; phylum Onychophora; class Udeonychophora; order Euonychophora; family Peripatidae; genus Epiperipatus; species Epiperipatus broadwayi. The sequence continues at coordinate 1,070,858 of JAQFVV010012605.1, read as the reverse complement.
TGCATAATGTCCAATATATTTCTTTGTTTACTAAAATAGTTCTCTTCGTTCATATAACTAATATTGCATTAACAATTAGGAATTTTACCTTTAAAATTCTTTTAATTAAGCACATTATTTGTTGGTATTTTCAGATTCTTACTGTAGAATCATATTAAGTTTTGATGATAATCCTGGGAAAAGGAATTTTAAATTAGCACTGCATCCTTTTAATAAAACCTGTTATAATTATTATATTACACTGTTTTTGCAAATACTTAAAAATAAATATCTTATTAGTTTGCAAATAAATTATAGGAGAGCACTAAAATTGAATAAAATAAAATTTTAAAAGTAGTATAATTTTAGAAATTACTAACACACTGACTACACACTAATCGTGCAGTAGTATTTATACCCTACAAAATATCTCATCTTATTGGTGGATTTTGCTTTTCATCTGATACTTAATTTACATATTACTACAGTATCACATAATTAAATTTGAAAAATAAAATAGACTCATTATGATTTTAAAAATATTACTAAAATATTAATCTTAAATCATTTTCTACATTTTACTATAATTAATTAAACATTTTAAAATGACTTTTAAACCAATATTTTATCAATTTATTCCACCTTTTATATTTAATTTATCTATATGATTTTAAAACAAAATATTTAATTTTTATTAACTGCATTCGTTTTATAATAATATTTAAAACATTTTATAATGACTGATTTAATATTTGCTTTTGTGATAGGTAAATAAATACATACAATTCTATAATGCAATTTTAAAAATATTTTGAAATTTGTTAACACAAATACTAGCAAGCATGGGTGCATTGCTGTATTATACAAGTGACATGATTTACAACTGAGACAAATTTTATCCAAATTCTGCCTGAAAATATTAAATGATAAATTGCAACAATAATTATATTAAATAAATAATATAACAATATAAAATTTGGAATAATAATTTGGAAAACATATAATTAAATATAACTTCTCCTACCACAAAGATGACTTTTAAAAAATATATTAAATATAATTTATACCTTTAAATATAGCATTTATTTAATTTAAAGCTTTAACTATTAGAATTCAATTTTTATAAGATTTTAAACATTTATTGCTGCATTATTCATTATGGCCAGCATTTCCAACCATATGTAATTAATATTTTTAGCTTTATTTAACTGTTTTAAGTTATTTATAACTTTAGGCTTTACATATTTTTATTTAGTTTTAAATTGGACTTTTAAAATATTGTCAACCCAATATAATTAAGCCACAAAAAGAACATATCCTAAATTTAAAATTTTTAGTAAATTGCTATGATGATCTAATTCTGACCTATAGAAAAGGGCACAATATATATATATATATATATATATATATATTGTATATAGCCCATATATATATATATATATATATATATATATATATATAGTAATGGGCTGCAGAAAAAAGTTTGCTATTAACTGAAAGAAAATCCTTTGATTCTTCTAGGAGGCCTTAAAGGAACTGAGCAGGGCAAATTCCTACTGTCCACTCCATACATTCTTGTCATTGCAGGTGTTTTTACTAAGTGATTATTCATATAATATATGAACATGGATGAGCTGTTCACCAACATGCGTTAGCCAGTGTGGTGAGTTAATTGGCTATTTACCTTCGAGTATAAGAATATTTTTTAATATATACAATCATGATAGACAAAAAAAATTATGCCTTATACCCAGGAGGGTGTAAAGTCACCAACGAAGGCAGAAGCTGGTGGCCGAAGGCAGACGATGCTAAGAATCCCTTGATTGCAGATTCAAGCTGCCATTTCATGATGACTTTTTATTTAGGTACTTACAACTGCAGATCACTTTTAAGTGATGGAATATTGCTAGAGTTAGAAGAAGAACTGCCTTATATTAAATGGGACATTATTGGACTTTGTGAAGTTAAAAAAAAGGTGAAGAAACAATTGATTTAAAAAGTGGACATATACTCTACTATAAAGGCACAAATATTGGAAATACAAGTGGAGTAGGATTCATTATAAATAAAAAATGGAAGAATGACCTTGTGGAGATTGATGGCATATCAGACAGAGTAGCAAGATTAGTTTTACAATTTAATGGCAGATACCAAATGCAGATAATTTAGGTTTATGCCCCAACGAGTCCTCATAGTAAAGAAGTTGTAGAAGATTTTTATATGGATCTACAAAAAGCTTTTGATCAGAGTAAAGAACATTTTAAAATTGTTATGGGAAACTTTAATGCTAGAATTGGTAAACAAATGAAAGATGAAAATGCTGTAGGTAATTTTGGTTATGATAATAAAAATGAGACAGGACATATACTTGTGAAGTTTGCAGAAAAAGAAAAACTTTATATTATGAATTATTTTTTTGAAAAAAATGTTAAAAGGAAATGAACATGGAAGCATCCAAATGAAGGTACAGCAGAATTGGATTATATTTTGACTAACCAAAAATACATATTTCAAGATTGTAATGTTGTTAATAAGTTTAATACAGGAAGTGATCTTCGATTAGTAAGATGTAAAATACATGTTAATGCAAAAATAGAGAGACAAAAATTATTAAGAAAAACAATATTTACAGTTGATATTCCTAATCTTCAGAAACATTCTAATGCATTTAAATTAGAACTTACAAATTGGTTTCAAGTATTAGTAGATTTTGAACATGATTCATATTTGAATGACATTAATAGGAAAATAAGTGATACACTTTTAAAAACTGCAATAAAGATAGCTGGTAGAAAAAAGCACCAATTGACCAATAAAATTTCTACTGAGACAAGAGAATTTATGAAGAAAAGAAGGAATATGAGGATATACAACAATCAATCATTAAAAAAGATTGAATATCTTGAATTTTGTAAAATGGTGTGGAAAAGAGTTGAAAATGATATAAGTAAGTATAATTGTGAACTAGCGAGGAAACCTGTAGAAGAGAATAAAAGTCTAAAGAGTGTAAACAACATTTTGGTATTGGTAGGAAATTTATATCTGCTATAAAAAATAATGGCATTATTACTTGTAAAAGATATGACATCATAAAATGTGTAGAAGACTTGTATCAAGAATTGTATAGTAATAAAGAACAAGTATATAGTAATAAAAAACAAGTGCCTCTTATACCTATTATATCTTCCGAATTGCCCAGAATTTTGAATGAGGAAGTGAGACATGCGATTAAATTTATAAAAAAAGGGAAAGCTTCAGGTAATGATGGAATTACAATTGATATATTAAAAGAAGCAGGTGAAGAAATAGAAAATTTGTTTGCAAAGTTATAGACCAAATGTATAAATGATAAAGTGTACAAGATGATATAATGCAGTATTAAAATTAATATTTAAAAAAAGGTGATAAAGAAGATATTAGAAATTACAGACTATCAGTCTTTTATCAGTTTTATACAAAATTTTTACTAAGATAATTACAACTCGCCTACAGAAAATACTGGATTTCCACAACCAAAAAAAAAGCTGGATTTAAAAGTGGATTTAGTACAGTAGATCATATCCAGGTATTGAAAAAAATTATAGAAAGGACAAATGAATATGATTTGTCATTATGCTTAGGATTTGTAGACTAGAAAAATGCATTTGATTGTATAAACATTTCTTCAGTGATTAAAGCATTGGATCATCAAGGTGTAGACCCAGGATATTGTCATATTTTGAAGAATATTTATAAAAATGCAACAGCAACAATTTGATTACATAATGATAGTAGGAAAATCAACCTTGAAACAGTGTAAGACAGGGTGACTCCATATCTCCAAAACTTTTTACAGCACTGCTGCAAGAAGTATTTTGTGGATTAAAATGGGAAGCTAAAGAAGTGAAAGTAATAGGAGATTATTTAAGTCATTTAGATTTTGCAGATGATATAGTTGTTTTGGTAAATAATGCTTTAGAGCTACTGGAAATGTTGCAGGAGTTACCAGATAAAAGTAGGAAATTAGAACTAAACATAAATGTTAAAAAGACTAAAGTAATGTTTAATAGATTTTCTCAAAATATGAAAATAAAGATCGATTATGATGAGTTAGAAAAAGTTAACAGTTACAAATACCTTGGTCAGATTATTAGTACAGATGGAAACATAATGGATAAAATTAATCCTAGAATTAAAGTTGGTTGGAGTCCTTTTAGTAAACATACTTTATACTAAAAGGAAATAGGCCTATGTGTTTGAAAAGGAAGGTTTTTTTTATAAATGGGTTTTGCCAGTTCTGACTTATGGATCTGAGACCTGGATACTTAGTAGAAGAGCAATACAGAGACTTCAGACCATTCAAAAAAAATGGAGAGATTCATGTTGAGTGTAACAAGAAGGGATCGAAAATGCAATGTATGGGTAAGAAAACAAACTGGTATTAATGACCTCATTGCAAAAATTAAAAGACTGAGATCGAGTTGGGCTGGACATATTGTTAGAAAAGATGGTAACAGATGGATGATTGAAATTTTAAACTGGATTTCAAGAGATTGTAAAAGGCCAAGAACGAGACCACATGTAAAATGGATGGATGAAATAAGAAAGTGTGCAGAGAGAGATGTGGAAAAGAGAAGCTAAAGAAAGGAAAAGATGGATTGAACTCGGAGAGACCTTCATCCTGCAGTGGATTGATAATGGTTGATGATGATGATATTGTAATGGTCATATTTGTACATCTGTGCAAGAAATTCCAGACTTTTGACAAATTATATCAAGGCTGATCTAGATAAAGGTTTGACATCTCGAATCTGGTCACATCTCATAATTTACATGCTGATAGTAGCAAACAGTGAGCAAGAGTCTTGGGAAAATAATAACAAAATTACTAATAGTTTAACTAAACACACATATATATGGCTGGCTAGACAATGCATATATTAATAACTAATACTAAATTAGAGTAAATTTAACTCAGATTTGGAATAGGCTATGAATGGCTCAAAACACATTGATTATAATTTAATATTTATTAATTATTAAGTATTGATTAAACAAACATAAGTGCAGTGAATGACACATGCATGTGTAACAATGATGAACAGGTTTGAAAACAAAATCTCATTTGATGCACAATAATTTAAAACAATTTATTACAAAATTTAACAAACTATGGTCTATTCAGGCCTTATTTATGGTATGCCATTCTTAAGAGATTTGCCAGTAGTCATATCTGAAGAGAACAATAACCAACAGAAATAATTAATATGTTAGTATTACATAATGAGCAATAAATGTGCACTTTCTGCAGATTGCATTATATAAACTAGATCTGAGGTTCAGATCAATCAATGCTGAATAAATAATATTATGGAGGGTGAACTGGAAATTTGTAGCATAACTTCTTAGACTACGGCACTACATAAATAAATAAAAGATGCAACTCAAATGTGTAGTTACTTATGAGATTCAGTATCAAATACTCGGTTTCCATGGACAGTACCACTTGCTAAGATAAAATACATGAACATTTAGTTTGAGTGATCCCAACAGCTTATATAACAATCTTAACTCTCGTTTTCCAGTTCTAAAAAGTGATCTGTCCAAACTCAGAGTAATGGCATAGCCCTTAAACCCAAAACCCATTTCAATAAAAAAAATAGATGTAGCAAGGCGTATATTGCATCTGTGTGCTTTATAAAGACACATATTTCTAACGCTTTCTAAATCTTGATCTGCGAAACTACTATACACCAGTTTGTGAACTAGCATACTTAAATCATGTTAAAAGAGGTAATTATAAGTGACCTAGTTTATCAATTATCCATATAGTTTATAAGAAAAAACTAAGAAGGAGTAAGGCATATTTGGGACTTAATTAACTAATTTTTCATAATGTTTTAAACTATTTTCACTTTTGCTTAACTAAATAAACATTAAATATGCTAACCCGAATTACAATAAGCTAAAACATAGTATCCTAACTAACATATATAAAAGTAGGTTTTAAGTTTGGACATTTATAGATGTGCTTGCAAAAGCAACATGAATTAGCTATATGAAAATTTCTAATCAGTTTTTAAATTACTGATATTATCTATCTCTGCTCTAAATGAAGACATATAATGAATGAACAATATATAAAATAAAAATAGGCATGACCACAGATTAGAAAGATTTAAGTGGTCAACATTCTGCTATATTCATAAGACAGGCACACCTGAATTTCAGATTTATATTCGAAGGCAAACAAATTTATATTATAACTTAAATGAAATAATATAGAAAATTTGTAATGTTTACTAAATCTATCGCATTGCATTTTCCTTCGCATATATATGTAAATGCGCTTCTACTCATACTAAAATGTTTACAACTTACACATACAATAATATTTACAACTTACATCAATTTTATTAATTTTACATTTATAACTGCATATACATTATATGCATGCTGACATTAATATATTGATATGCATACATACCCACATATTCACATAACAATATGCTATTACATAGCAAAATAAATTATAAATTTATATACATGGAAAGGGAAGAATTTGAATACAGAAAAAAAGACTACTATGGCACTTAGTAGATGAAACAGGATGATAGACAAATAATACTTTTTCAATATGCTTATGTGTGTGGCTGTGAATTGTACATCAGAAATCATCAGACCCAGAAACATAAAACGCTTTGAATTCTACCCACATCTGCTAATCATATCTAAGTGATTCACTTCCTTAATCTCATAAGAATTAAATTTTCTTAATGCAGCCCAGTAGTTAGAAAAGGATGACTTGTCAGGAATCTTAGCTATTGAAATGATCAAGCTATAATATAGCATATAATAATGAAAAAATACATCATGTTATTATTACATAAATGTATTATGGATATAATAAGTATACATTCGATTATAATCAGATATTTACAAATAAAGATGATAAACAGAGAATACCCACACATATGCAATAGAAGTGCTTTTGCTTGCAACATTAAAAATATATATGTTATTGTTTGCAAAATTAAAAATATATACAGAAAAATACATTGAGATAAATTATTTAAAATGAAAAGTTAGGAATCCATAAAGGGGAAGTGCATAAATCAATCTATTGTACATGAATATAAAGTGAATATTCATTAAACAATCAAGTGATTTGAAAGCAAGCTTAGCATAAAATCTAGCCTAATTTATACTAAAATATTCATTAAACCCTAAAAACCCTGAACAATAAATAAGCACAGCAACACATGTAGAGCATATATCCATGGGCATAATTATAACAAGAGGTAATATTTAGCAAGGTACTTAGTGACCATATATATTTAAATATATGTCTCTAACAAAGATCATCATTTTGCCAGTTTGATTTGTGGACAGCTATATTGCTTCTAAGTAGAGTGACGAGAGTTAAGGGTGAAACATATAATACTAGCTTTATATCCATCTTTCTTCTTTGCCCCTTTAACAGGATTATATCCAGCATTCATGAACTGGCTGGATGAAGTTATTTGGAAAGCGAATAAAAAAACATAGTGATCCAATGCTATCATCAAGTACTACAGTATGAGAATATGATCAAAGAGCCATATATATTAAAAAGCCATATATATTAAACCTTATTTACATTAAATATAAAGATATACGATCCGTGTATATTACTACGCTAAAATCCTTTATAAAATAAATATATCCTTTTAAAAATTATTAATTTAAGTAGATGTTTGGTTATTCAAACGTCATCCCAATGGTAAAGTTAATTTATAAATAGTATTATTTGACTATTTATATGCCTATAGATTTAAATAACATTTTAAATATATAAGTACGCGTATGCAATATTTAAAGATCGCATCATAACACGAATTGTTGCATGTAAATAGACTATCATCTTCAAATAGAATAATTAATTAAGAGTTATTTGGTTTAATTATGCACAATATATAGAAATATGTAAAATAAACATTAATAAAGATAGTGAGATAATTTCTTTTTAAAAAATAGTTATTTAAATAGACAAGCATATATATTAGCATCTTTCTCATAACGTAATTAGATAAGAAATATATGGTTTTACTACTTACAATAAAATAAATAATCGCAATGTATTTCTCCCTTTTTCTCTATCAAATATCATTTATTAAGGCAAATGTGTGCGAAGATGGATGAAAGTTTCATTTTCATTAAGCTAAATGAAATTCTATAACATGGAAACACAGGCTTATTATAGACCTATATCCATATATGTAGTATATAACATATATGAGTACAGACTTTCACACAACCTTCTACACTTCACTCTATTTCAAACCAGTAATCATCAGTTGTTCCAAATTATCACCTCTACACATATATGGCATAAGTACTCAGATATATATTTAAGGTAATAAATCTCCACTCCATGCTCCAACTCTTCTACTATTCATCCAATTTACAATCTGATGATGGAATCCTCAAAAGCCACCCTAAGGCTGAGATTCTCATCTCACCCACAAGACCTACAGTCAATGGGACTCCTTATGTAAAGAATATAATCCATTTAATACATATACAAGGAATGAGCAGACATCTCCACTATGTAATAACTGTAATACAGGCTTATTATATACCTGTATCCATATAGGTAATATATAGCATATATGAGCACAGATGTTCACATGACCCACCATTCTCCAATCTATCGCATAACACTGACAAACTTGAACACATGTTTATCAAAAAAATCACCAGTATACATATTTCATGCTAAACCAGCAAACGTCAGTAGATACAGATAATCATTTCTACACATATATGCCATAAGTGCTCAGATATATATTAAGATAGCAAATCTTTTTACTTTAATGGACAGGTTTTAATACACATGGTTGTGATAAGAATCTTGGCATCAGTGTGACCTTTGAGCATTCCATCATCAGATTTTCAATTAGATGGACAGTTGCAGAATTGGAGTGTAAAGTGGATTGAAACCTGTCCATTAAAGTATGTATAATGGCTATCTTAATATATATCTGAGCATTTATGGCATATATCTGGACCAACTGACGATTGCTGGTTTAGCATGAAATACATATATTGGTGATTATTTAGCTTTTCCACATATATGTGTTTTAGTGTCTTAGTGTTATGAGATAGAGTGGAGAGTAGTGGCTCATGTAAAAGTCTGTTCTCATATACCCTTTATATTACATATATAGATACATGTATATAATAAGCCTGTATTTTAGGTATTACATATGGAGATGTCTGCCCATCCCTTGTATATGTATTGAATGAATTATGTCTTGTACATGAGGGGTCAGATAGATGGGTTCAGATTGACTTTAGGTCAACATGGGTGTGATGAGACTTTCAGTCTAGAGTGGCTTTTGAGCATTCCATCATTCAGGATTTCAATTGGCTGCCAGTTGAAGAATTGGTGCAGAGTGGATTGAAGCCTGTCCATTAAAGTATAAAGATTGGCTATGTTAATATATATCTGAGCACTTAATCATATGTGTAGAGACAATAATCTGGACCAACTGATGATTGCTGGTTTAGCATGATATATGTATATTGGTGATCATTTATCTTTTTGTTTTCAAGTGTATCAGTGTTTTGAGATAGAGTGAAAGTCTGTGCTCATATAGCTCATATAACAATGAGGATAGAATTTCGAAATATTGTTTTTAACTTAAATTTACATCTAGAAAAAAAGGGCAAAATTATACTGGTATAAAAGTAGTTTTTATATGGTTATTCTTTTAAAAGGTGGCATATTATGAGTTGGAACTGGCAGTCTGACTTCACAGCTGTTATGGTTTACGTCATGGATGTCAGATGCTTCCCATTTCAGTTTAGATAGGTATTGATATTATAGGTAGAAGCAATAGATTGTCTTTAGACATGATTCCTTAATTTTCTGCTGGACTCCATTCTCTACTCAAACAGAATTCACAGGAATTTTACATATATTCTATCTCAAAGTCAAATGATAAAACAAGAGCCATGAACAAAAGCATGACTTCAGTGTATATATTCTTTCATCCTCTCTCTACATTTTTGGAAACATTTAAATATTTCTCAATCCCTAACTTTAACATTAATGAATTAATGGAAGTATGTGAATGTTTCCTTTGTTTAAAACCTATTAAGAGCTTCTTGCGTTTTTATGTTATTGTTTAGACATTTATCCCTGTGGACAAATAGCTGATTATATATTTCCCTAATTTTCTTTTAATTGATCTAAAGTTAAATTTAATACGAAGGTAATCATTTGGAACTACTTTTGTATTATCTATCTACTTCATCTATTTTGTATTACATAAGATCCAATAGCTAAATTATCTATTTGCTAAGAAACTATTTCTTTTATTAATTTAATATTAAAAGATTTTTTTCTCTTTTTTTAATTACCATTCTTATAACAAGTATATGCATATCTAAATTATATACATATAATTTCACTAATAATTTACAATTTATTCTTATAATAATATTAAATCGTGCTATCACACTTCCAACGTAAAGCTATAACAACAAATAAAAAACTAAATTAAATAGCCGAGCGCTTTCAAAATGTAATTATATTCATTCACTGTGGTTAACTTTAGTGTCAGTAGTTAAATAAACAGTGAATAGAAAATCAGGTATATATGTACAAGTTTAATATATAATGCCAAATGTTATTCTAGTTACAATTATTAAGTTTATGTACATGCACATGTATGTAAGAATGTTAATGATTTAAGGATGTGATCTAAAATATTAAGTAAAAAATACAGACACATATAACCCCTTTATATATATATATATATTGTAACGGAATATAATATTCCGTTACATTATTTTAAAATTAAAATAAAAAGGATCATAAATAAAAATTGATTTATTAAAAAGAAAAAAAACTTAACTTAAAAACTGAAATTTAAAAACTGTTTAATGTATATATAGATTGCATGATGGACAACTTTAAAACTATTTTGGAAAACAAAAATATTTGAAAGTAATTTTTTTGTAAAAGAGTAAAGATATAAAGATTTGATATTTTTGAAAGTAGAAATAATGTTGATTTCTATAATCTTAGAAAATGGAAATGATTGTCTTATTAATTAAATGATTGTTCAAAAGCAAACTAGCCCTTGAAGCATTTAAAATAAATTAAATGGTCAGATAAGAGCGTACAAAGAAATTAAATGACCAATGCAAACACCAGAAATGTCAGCACGGGCTGAAATTGAAACGCCAGAGGATTAGTGACATCTTGCCGGTTGAATCCAAAGATTGGATTATAAAAGACTAATAAAAATATAAAAGCCAAATTATTATTATAGTTGTTATTTGAGAGCTGACTATGAATATGTTGTTATAACTAGCTATATTGCAGATTTTCACGATGTGGAAGTCTGCAATAGATTTAATTTTCCGGACATCCAGCTGAGACCTCCCTATGACAGTTAGGGACAAAAAGGAATGGCAACTAGTGGCTTCGTTTCTAAAAAGGAAGAACAAACAATCTATATACGTGATCACGAAGATGGACCTCACAATCTGCAAAATCTGTCAAGTATAAACTTTTGCCAATTGAACTCTTTTAAATAATTACTGTATAACATCAATAAGTAATCAATCCAAAAAAAGTAATATAAATGAATGTACTTTTATCTGACCAAGAATAGAACTCTAAATCAATTATAAATATTTGTTTTTATATATGTTTGATATTTCAATCATTTCCATTTTTTTAAATTTAATTATTCATGTTTGTATTTAACTAGGTTATTTATTTCTATTCTGTTTTAACTAAAATGTATAAATTTAAAATTGGGTGTAGATAGCTTCATGGATTAGGATTAATAACTATGTTTGAATTCGTTTATGTTTAGTTTAAGGGTTTCGTAGTTATAGTGATGCTGGTGGAAGGATATATGGGTGTTTATATTAGTGTAGTGTGAAGTGTGTTTAGCATACAGGGCAACGTGCCCACCTGAATGCATGAGCCCAAAGAGGCAGTCATATCGTTGCAATGGTGGCAGATGTATTTCCTGCACCATTAACCCCTTCTAGCTCTATGGACAGGGATTTATAAGTCGGCAGAAAGACCACTCTCCCCCATACATAACACTCTTAAAAATATATATATATATACATGATTTCTTAGTCTGACAGATACACTTTCCTGTTCTGGACACAGATCATTTCCTTCAAATAATATCACGCTGTCAGATGCACATTCCTGTCAGCGTGGTTTTATGCTAGCATCTTCATATTACATTGATTGTGACTATATATCTGGAAGCAGACATTGGGTTGACTACGAACTTTTAGTCTGATATTGAATGAATGTTTTGATAAGTTTAGACTATCTATGCTTGACATGCTAAAGTAAATTATAATTTAAATATCCATCTGTGCGATCTATTTGAAATAGTAATTTAAATTTTAAAAAATATTAATGTTAAAATCTAAAAATAAATTTATTCCTCAATTTTAAATGTGCGTTAATAAAAATCTATTTGTGTGTTAATTACTGGCAGTGGCTTCTTTTATTTTATTGTTCTAAATATTTAATATATACTTTGAGAATAGATATCTATTAAAACTTATAAAAATTGCTTAAAATCTCTGCTACTCTATGAGTTAGTGACCTTGGGCAAATGGTCAAAATAATATATATAAAAGTTTTTTTGAATCTTAACTTACGTATCTGCCTACTATATAAATTTTTCTAGGTTAAAACGCCTAGATGGCACCCATGTAGTGCAGATACGTTTAAGGCCCATTCATTGACCGTACAACTGGCCACCCAACTTGGGCCGATCTATTAATAAAAACCATGTATACCCTGTGTAAATTTATTTGTTCAAAATTAAATATGTTTATCTGTTTACATAAAGTCGGATACTTTAAATCTTATAAAAGCACTGCCAGAAAGGAATAGCACATATATTAAACACGAGAAAGTATTAATAATATTAAATTGTATTTAATTAAAAAGAAAGTCAAAAGGTTGCAATTAATATGTTTTTTCTGTTTGTTAATATATATTATGCTTTAACGTGTATAGACGTGCACAGCCACGTAAGTTTTTGATCGAAATGTGGTGCCTTATGATGAGTACCTTTGGGAATTACTTCAGTGTAACCCTATGTATGCATTTCAATCAGTCATAAATAAGTTGGTGGTATTTATAATTGTGCTGCTAATATACATTTAAACCCATTATTTCTTAAAACATATTTACCTCAATTCAACTTTCTTAAATAAATAATTTATATAATTGGCTTGTCGTGCCATTCGTTAGAAATGAAATATAGATAAAATAGAACTCATGGGGGGAGGAGGTGTAAACGTAGATGGTTCTTAAAAAAGCGATGGTCAACATTTTTTTTTTGTATATAGTCTTTTTATAAAATTACTAACCGGATGTTTTTGTAAATGTCTTTGTTAATCGTGTACCGTAATCACTAACCCTAAGTAAAATATTTTTTGCTGTTCATTATTTTAAGCAAGTTTACTGATATGTAATGAGCACAGACATCGTTACATTGTTTTTTTTATTAGTAAACATGAAAAAATAAAAGTTCACAAATAAAACTTCTCTTTTTAAGAATTAAAAATTGAAAATTAAAATCCTATGCTAAACTCGTATCTATATAATCGCACAGATGAAAAAAATATTATTAAAATATAACTTTATTTAAAAAAAAGAAAAAGTATTTTAAAACTAAACTGTCAGTAAAGATTTAAAGATAAAAATATATCTATGTTTGTACAAAACAAATTAAAATGTTATTGAAAAAATGGAAATGATTAATTTAATTAGTCAAATGTGAACAAGCCCTTGGGCATTTAAATGTATAAACAACGGTCAGATAAGAAAATAACAGAAACTTTTAGCAAATGAAAGAAATCCATCAGGAAATTGGACCTCAATAAAAAGGTTTTCACCATCATGATGTAATGTTGAATTAATCCACAAAATTATTATAAAAGGAAAGGTTTGAAAATAAAAGAATTAATTAACTAAGAAAAGAGTAGACAGATATGTGTTAGTGTGGAGGTGAAAAAGAAGGGATTGAAAAGATGCACTCTTCAATCCCTTCAGTTTTGCTAAGAAAGAAAGAGAAATGAACTATTGTTTTCTACATTGAGGACCAGTTAAAGCAAAAACCTCTGGATGGATAAATAAATCGGCCTACAGAATATCAGCCCCTTTAGGACGGCATCGGAATTCACGTTTATGGCAAGCAATGGATAAAGTTGCACATTTTAAAAATTGTAAGAACTTTATATTCACTTGAAAAAATAAGAACTCTAAATTTTAAAACCTTTTAGTAAATAATGCAATAGAATCCTATCTGACCAACGTAAATTAATTTTAATAAAGTTATTTGATGTATTTTTTTTTTTAAAATCATTTCCATTTATTTTTTTCTTTTAAGTTTTTAATATGATTTTTGTTTTTTGTTAGACTAAATTACATAAATGTTAAACTTAAGTTGGGCATGAATGGCTATATAGATTTGTAAAGTTATATTAAAGGAGGGTAAATCTTAGGTTATTTTTTTCATAGTTGAATTAGGTCAATGGATTGGATATATTGATGTAGTTAGTAGATGTAGTATGAGATCCGCTATGGGCAGGATTGCATATATACGCCACATACCTTCTGTTTGCCTATGGATGGGTTTGTAAGTCGGCAAAGAACCGCAATCCATTCCTATGGAGTTTTTTGTTTATTGTTCTACTCGCCAATAGATGTAGCAATCCTGTTGGTGGAGAGATGATGTCTTCTCTAACTCTACTTACTGTTCAGATGTACATTTCTGACAGTATAGTATTTTGTGTTGTGGTATTTTCATGCTACATTGAATACATAAATGTATCAGATGGATTGATGCCAGTTTGACTGCAAACTTTTTGCCTAAGGTTAAATCAGGGAAAAATATTTTCTTTTCAAATGCAGATCTATGTAGTTTATTCATACTCGTCACCCTAAATAAAAATGCATTAAATTTAAGTTGGGTATAGACGTTTGCATGGGTTCATTACCGGTTGATTATGTTTTTGGTTTTCATATTTGATCAAAATATATAAACATTTGGTAAATACTGATACCTTAAGGTGAGTATCTAAGATGTATTTATGTCAGATGTCTTTTAAGTTATTGGTGTCAATGCGGTGTTTTATGATGAACACCATTGGGTTTCTTGTATTTCCTATGCAATTGACGTTATCAATGATTTTGTATTTTGATCATTTATGTTTATTTTGAAATGTTTTTGACCATGTAATCTATGTAACCAATCTATACTCAACATTAAAAACACATTTTATAAACCCATCTGTGCGAACTTATAAAAAATTAAAATGTAAACTTATAAAAATTAAATGTAAATTAAAATCTACAATAAAAGTTAAAAATGTAGTTAGATTCTAAAGTAAACATATAAAATAATAATGCTAAATTTATATATATATATATGTGCGTAAATAAATATTTTATGTGTTAATTACTGGCAGTGGCTTATTTTATTCTTTTTTAAAATATTCTTAAATAAGAATTAATAAAATATATTATTATAAATATAAATCTCTGCTACTCCCTGAGCTAGTGACAATGGGCTAATGGACAGATATCAAAATATATAAATAAAATAAAAATAAAAATTTTTTGACTTACGTATCTGCCTACTTTATAAATTTTTCTAGGTTCAAACGCCTAGATGGCGCCCTGTAGTGCAGATCACGTTAAGTCTATTCTCTGGATCATTACAATATATATATATAAAATAAATAAAATATCCATTAATTAAAAACAATATTGTAATTATAATTGAAATAATATTTTTAACGGTTTATAAACAATTACAAACAATCTTAAAATCTGCAGAAGTACTTTCAGTTACTTTCTAACCTGCCTCAACTGCCATTAAATTAATAAACCAAAAGCAGAAGCAAACATCATCAATTCAAATTCCACAAATCTCATATTTTAATAATAGAAGCTTGTTGATTTATTAAATGTGTGTTATTCCTGTTTATAAAAATTGCCTCTTTAATTTTTCTTTTACTATGGTTTCTCTTCATGAAGAATTTTCACATTTTCGAAATTAAATTTAAATTTATATTTACATGTTTTTTGTGATCAAAGAAAATTAAAGAAGAACATGAATTATTATGTAAGCATGTAAAAAATAAAAATAATGGTAATTTAATATCTTCTTCAGTTTTCTTTGATCATGAAAAAACATGTAAATATAAATTTAAATTTAATTTTGAAAATGTGAAAATTCATGAAGAGAGAAACCATAGTAAAAGAAAAATTAAAGAGGCAATTTTTATGAACAAGAATAAAATGCATTTAATAAATTGACAAGCTTCTAACATTAAAATACGAGATTCGTGAAATTTGAATTGATGACGTTTGCTTCCGCTTTTGGTTTTTGAATTTAATGGCAGTTGAGGCAGGTTAGAAAGTAACCGAAAGTACTTATGCAGATTTTAAGATTGTTTGTAATTGTTTATAAACGGTTAAAAATATTTTTTCAATTATAAATATATATATGTAAGTGAAATATTATCCAGATTCATTTGGGTATAATTTATTGAAAAAATATATATAAACAAACTTTTGGTACCGAAAGACTGTCATCAATCTGAGGAATAAATTGCATTTTTATTTATAAAATAGGAAAAACTCACTATATATTGCCATACACAGCAAGCTAGAGTAATCAATGGAAGCCAGAAGGCTTGTGCATAAAATCCCGATCCTGTGATACTCATCCAATATCCACAGACTAGTTTCTGGCTTATGGCCTTCGTCAGTGAGGAGCCTTGGATCTGAGAGCACTGCATCTAGATCTTAGGATCTAATGCAACCCTCCAGCAAATGCTTTTTATCTTCATTTAACTGCAAAACAATGAGTCTTAAACTGAAAACACCTTAATGTTTTCAATCCAAGCCCATTAGCTTATATAGACTTATGGGTGAGAACCCAGTTCAGTACCCCAACATTTTGGTGTCTTTGGTTCTTTAATAACCGTAGCCACCACTATCCTTTTAGGCAGGATTGGTTTTAAGCCAATAAACATCACATGACTACCTCTTCTTATGCTTGTGTATAACTGTTGTCAAAACAGGCAAAACTCACTATATATATTGCCACACACAGCAAGCTAGAGTAATCAATGTATGCTAGAAGGCTTGTGCATAAAATCCCCATCTAGTGCCTACTCATCCAATATTTCCAGACTAGTTTCTGGCTTATGGCCTTTGTCCGTGAGAAGCCTTGGATCTGAGAGCACTGCATTTAGATGTTAGGATCTAATACAACCCTCCAGCAACCACCTTTTATCTCCATTTAACTACAAAACTATGAGTCTTAAACTGAAAACACCTTAATGTTTTTAATCCAAACCCATTAGCTAAATTTGTTTTTAAAAATTAAAAATTAATAGTCATCTAAACTTTATATATATTAAATCGCACAGATGAAAAATATTTAAAAAAAAACTATTAAATAGATAAAAAAGTATTTTAAAAGTAAATTTTAAAAAAAATCATTAAAAGATTTAGAGATAAAAAGAATGTACAATAATTTAATTAATGTTATTGTGTAAAATGGAAATAATTTTTTTCAATGAGTTAAAGTAAGCTGGTCCTTGTGCATCTCAAAATGTATAATTAAAGGGCAGATGGAAGATAAAACAATAGGAACCAAATGGCCAATAAAAGAAATTCGACAGGAAATGGATCTCAATGAAAGGATCAATATCATCATAATCCAAAAGTTTAATATAAGTAAAAAAGTTTGAAAATAAAAAATGGAAAAAAGATGTGAAAGAGGATATGTGCTATATGTGTAAGTGCAGAGAAAGTTGAAGGAGAAGGGATTGGAAAAAATGTACCCTTCAGTCCCTTCAGTTTTTCTATAAAAAAAGAAATGGCTTATTGTTTTTCTATATTGCAGACCACAGGACATTGGGGTATCTAATGCTGGATCCCAAATTGCAAGAAACTGTTAAGGATAAACTTTTCAAAACTGTAAGAACTTTATGAACTCTAATGAACATTAATTCTAAAACTTTACAGTATTTAAAAACCATAAGATGTCTAAATTTTAAACTTTTCAATATTTAAATAGAAGTATAACTTTTTTATCTGAATAAATTATTTCTTAATTATTTTTATTGAATGTATTTTTTTTAATCATTTCCATTAGTTTGTTTTTTCTGTTCTTCGATGTTTTTATTATGATTTTTTTTCTGTTAAACTAAACTTAATAAATGGTAAATTTATGTCAGGCATGAATGGCTGCATAGATTCATAAAGTTACGTTAGTTTAAGGGAGGGAAATCTTAGGTTATTTTTTTCATAGTTAAATTGGGTGAATCGATTGGATGTATTGGTGTAATTAGTAAATGTAGCATGAAGATCCACTATGTGCAGGATCACATTATATGCTGCATGTGGGCAAAAGACATCCCATTTCTTATCAAAAAACTAAAGCAAATGTATTTACTGCTCCTTGGATCACACCTTTAGCCTATTGAATGGGATAGTAAGATGGTAAAAAGGACCACAATCCTCTTCTATGAAGTTTTCTTTTTTATTGTTTATCTTGCCAGACAGTTGTAACATTCCTGTACTGGACAAAAGACAATTTATTCTGTATATCCATTCTGTTCTGATATGCATTCCTGACAGTATGGTATTGTGCTGCTGTATTCTTTCTGCATTTATTACATCAATATATCAGATAGATTGGCATTGGTTTGACAGTGAACTTTTAGCCTAAAGTTAAGTAAGGGAAAGAATATTTTCTTTTCAAATGCAATCTATGTAGTCTATCGATACACGACACTAATAAAATATTGAAATTCATCTGTGTGAACTTTTAAAATAACAGTTAAATTGTAAATTAAAATCTAAAGTTATAATGTTTCATAATAAATTTTTTTTAAAAGTTATACTAAATCAATAATTCTAAATTTTATATAAGTTTAATAAATGTTGGTGTGTGTTATTACTGGCAGTGGCTTCTTTTATTTTTTTAAATATTGAAAATATTTTATTAAGAATTTATATTTTATAAATCTCTGCATCTCCTTGAGCTAGTAGCATGGGCTGACAGTCAGAATAAAATATATATGTAAAAAATTAGATCTTAACAGCATGTATCTGCCAAGTATATATATTTTCCAGGTTTGAATGGCCTGGTGGCACCCTGTATTGCAGATACATAAGACTCCAACACACCCTGACTGTTACAATATATATATATATATATATATATATATATATATATATATATATATATATATATATATATATATATATATATATATATATATATGGTGTACTGGCCCATACTTTTCTGTGATATTGTACTTCTAATCCTGCACTGAACATGAAGTGTCAAAGATTGAACAGGGTATGAAATGAATACCAATTTAACCAATTGTCTGTTCTACAATATATTGATACTTACAACTAAACTGATAGAAAGAGTGAATTGACAGTACTCTGCCAATTAGAAAACCCCTTTACTTAATATCCTCTTTGAAAGCCCACATGTGTAGGACCTATTGTAAAATCACATCTTTAAAAAGTTTATTTACAAATAGCTTTTGTGTGCCACTCTTAGAAAAGACTAAAAATGAATTCCCCTTTCTTAGAGGAATATGTAACATCATATAAACAATGGAACATGAGAATAAGATTTAACTCTCCAATAGAGCAATATCTCATGTGGCTAGCTTAGAATACTCTATATCTATGGTCTTTAATGGGTATGTTAAATGGTTTTTATAGATACATGCTTTATAAGGAAAGAGTACATTATAACAAATAAAAAATTATATGAAACAAAACCAATTTAATATTATGATTAAATATTTATTTAATCCCAAATACCCATCACCATTTCATACTTAAAACATTATAATAAAAAAAATAAATGAATTATTATCACAAACCCATATATATATATATATATTTGATGTATTGAAATAGATAAAATATAAATACAATTTTAAATGAATAAGAAAAATAATAATGTCCTAAAGCTTTTTACATTGTTTCATTATGAATGATAGTAGTGAGAGCTTTTTTACCCTGTAGAAATAAGTTATACTTTGTGTGATTACATATATATTTCTCATATAAAAGATTTGAGACACTCTCAGGACTTTAAAACTTTTTTTATTGATAGCAAATATAATACAAAAAAACTATGCATACATATATTTGCACTATAGAATATTTCACTAATTTCAAATTAACTCATACATGTATATACAAGCAGCACAATTATAGCTCACCACTGTTCTAAATATAAAGTTATTAGTGGTCTTCCTTACAAAAAATTTACAATGAATAAACCCTTGAACACTTATCGTAAGGTGTTGCAGTAACAAAAATAACTTAAAGATGTATGGGTAAATACATTTCAGACACGCAACATGAGCGGTCAAATTTACCAAATATTACAAGTATATGCATGCATATAAGCACATGCATATTTATGTATGACAATTTTCAGGAGTAACAACAACAAAAAAAAAACAAATAGCAACAAAGTAATTGCAACCTCTGCTGAAAATACTAAAATTTGTGATAAAAAAATGAATTAAAAGATTTTAAAAAAATCTGTATCATTATGCTTGTAAAAACTGTAAATTCAATATATATATATGTGTGTGTGTGTGTGTTTGTGTGTGTGTGTGTGAGAGACAACTCTTTCTTTTTTGTGAATAATAATAATAATAATAATAATAATAAAAATATATTTCTAATTATCGAAAGTATCAGAATGAACTAGTTCAATATTAATAAAATATTTTAAAAAAAACTTATGTAGGTTTCTTCATCTTCTCCTGACTGGTTTTTTGACTGGGCTTCAAGTCAACTGGCTGGGTGATGAGGATTTCATCTCATTCAGGGCTAGACAAGGTGGCTTTTGTTATCATTGTGGCTGGCTGGAATTGGCATGATCATATCTTGGCAATTTGGACAGAGAGAGGTCAGGTGCACTGGTTGGTTGTTTACCCCATGGTCATTTTACTGGAACCTGTAGTAGACTGTTGCATATTTTTTTGTACATTATATTAAATATGATTATTAATACATTTTCATCTGCTGTCTCGATTGGTTAATAGAATCCACAAGAAAACAAGAGTTCATGATAGAACTGTATAATGTATTTCTTCTTAGGAAATATCAGTAATCATCTAGTCCATAAATAAAACTTTAAGTGGCTATATGATTGGAGAATTCTGGAGCCAAAGAAATGAATGACTTGGCCAGAATGAATGCCAAAGAAAGAATGAATCTCACAGCACTGACTAAAATCTATCACCCCACTCATTCAAAACCAACTCAAGCACCCCCCTGACAAATATGAATCAGCCCACCTTTTTAATTTAGCTTATCAATTAGATTATAAACATTCCTTTCTATTTTTCTGATTAAATTCTACATAGCATGGTTTGATACATTGCTTGGTTTCCATCTTGAATATTGAGACCACTTGATTACAGATATCAATTCAAAAGAATTTCTATTTTATCTAAAAAAATAATATTTTAATTATGTTTATTATCAAACATTTTGCTTTTCATCAGATTTTTGCCAAAGTAATTAGCATTCTTTCATTAAATTAAAATTAGTTTTTAGAATAGTATATAATAATTAACAAAAATGAAAAATATATCTATGTATGTTGGAAAAATTAATTTAATTATTTATTCTACTAATATGTTTCAACATGTGATCCATTTGTTCAATAAAGTTTGCTTTTCTCTAAGTTTTTCAAAGAAAGGCAAAATACATAAAATGACAAAAATATACAAAAAAAATACATGAGTCTATTATATGTGTACTTGTGTACAATATTTCTGTATCAAATTTATGTTACTTTAAATTGGTGTGTATGGGTAATTTACTGCTCAGATCCAACTTCTATTATTATGGTAGCACATTTTTATATTCGTTGTGCTTAATATATATAATTCACATGTTTATCTGCTGTAATTATTTTACAGAAGACTTTGTGCATGGACATTTGATAATGCCTGGCACAATATATATATATTGTACCAATATTGAATATTGACACATATATTTTTATCAAAAAAAATTATTAAAATAATCTTTCGCAAAAGAAAAACGTAAAATTAAATGTTGAAGAGTTTATTACAGTTTGTTTTCGAAAAAGATAAGAGTCAAATACTTTTCTATCATTAGTTTTTGAAATAAAAGTTAGAAAATAATTGATTGAAAGGGGGAGGGGGGTTTGGTTAGAAAAGTTAAACTAAAAAAAATTATAAAAAGGAAGTAGAGTTTATTATTATTAGTCTAGATATAATTTAAAGTTTAAAAAATATAAATCTCTTTTCATTCGAATTAAAAAAAGTAATCTTAAAACTAGTTTTGATGTGTAGAATAAAATTATATATGTGCATGCGAATGTAAAATAAATGTATCTGTATTAAAGAAATAATAAATAATAAATGAAAGTTAAAAATTCAAAAACACTCTGCGATGGCTATTAAGTAAAATGCATGGCTATTACTAATTAAACAATCTTCTAAAACACATAGTCAAAGGATTATCAATGGAATTTTGACAACAGATATTGCTGGAGGATATCAAAAAGAAAAACATTTTGCAGGTATAAATAGTAAAATTTTATCAGATAATCAGTTTAGTTCAGTAATTAATTGAGTCAGTTAAGTCAAGAGAGGACAATCAGTTGAGTTAATTGTATCCAGAAACAAAATGCAGTGCTGAGCAGTTTTGAGAAATACATGCCTCTCCACAGCCTGATGTCTGATAAAAACAGCAACATCTGCACATGAAATAATGTTAGCTTAACAACTTGGAAATCTCCATCAATATCTAATTGTCTCCAATAATAATAATGATGAAGAATAATGAAACTCATCAAGGAACCATCCTAGTCGGCTGGAAATATTCTCACCTAAAGCAGTAACCAAATAAAACAAAGTTCTACGTCTACATTCAAAATCCTAGGTAATAATATTTCATATTTTTATTTCTATAATAACCATTGCATTGCATTAATTTGTAAAGCCTCCAGAGACAGGTAATTTGAACTCTATAAGCATGCATAAAATGAACTATTGTTGTACATGTTTGTGAATACTATATGATTTTATAGATGTCAAATATTATTTATGCTATATTATAGTATGTTAATTTAAAATGTGCATGTATTATTTTAGATTTATAAAATGTTTAAAATTAGTAAGTGTTAGTTAATAATTTGTCTTTAAAATTAAACTTTAATTGTCGTTCAATTATTTTTATCAATTCTTTTAACCACTAATTATGTATAATCTGTCAGTGATTACAAATAACTGAGCTAATTGTGGACACTTAGGTGTTGAGTTAGTGGCCAATGTTCAAAGTGCATTGTTTATTCTTCTGAATAGATAGCTGGCACCCATGTTTACAAGAAACAAAAAAGTGCTTTGAACTCTGGGGTTGAACTCAACAGTCGAGAAGAAGTTATGTCCTGGAAATGTAATGCTAGTTATATATTTTATAGCTATCATTTGGGCATACATACTCTCCAAGTATGTTCTTCTCTGCCTAAGAGACCAGTGTTTCAAGGACACATATTCGAACCCGGTGCAATATAAATGAGTTTGCAAAAAAAAAAACAAGAAATCTATATATGAAAGGTATATTACAACACACTGTTAAATATATTTGGCTTATGAAATAAATTATGTATTGAAATATTTTTTCAAATATTATTTTGTCATTTAATTACATCCCACATTTTTGCTGCTGTAAAAATTATTAAAGAATCCTGTTTTGTAAGAATTGCTTTAAAATTGAACAATGTTTCAGTTAACCATAAAAAGCTATAAAGCCATAAACAAAAAGTGCAGAAAACAATAAAAATTATTAAATATTTTAACATCTCATGATGGGAAAATCTCTAATATATCTTTAAAAAACTGTTGAATCATAGATAAATCACATATTTTAAATTTTAAAAAATATAATAAATTTTTTATTTTTATGACAGGTGAAAATACAGAGTTCTTATTAATTTATTGTACTGAAATGTATTTTCTAAAAGTAAAAGGTAAAGGTAATCCAGGATCATGTAAAGAAAATGAAATGATTTATTACTCAAGATAATATTGTTTACCATATATGTGCATATAAATATAAATATTTATATTTACAATTATTTAAATTTATATAATGAATTAGAATGATATTTAGTGATTTACTTATTATTAAAATATTTCACACTATTAAACATGAATGAGTGAGTGCACATATGTGTATATTTAATATAGGCCATTTTTATACTTGTAAACTAAATTACATCAGGTTACTTTGTTTATTACTTTTTTCCAGTTTAAAAGATCATTTTTAAATGAATTAGTTAAAACACCTCACTTTATATAAATGTAGTGCATAGTGTTTATCTGTTATTGCTTGCATATAGACACAACATACATATAACTAACTCATCTACTCAAGGTTTCTTTTGATGGGAGCAAGTTTAAGATTATCTCATAATGAAATGTATAATCAATGTATTGTCATCATCAGGTAAGGTATAAGTTAGCTGCTTGCATTTCATTGGTTCCACTTAGACTTCTAGCCACTATGTTGTCATGTCAAGTTTTGTGCAGGTTAATTTATACAGAAATTGGTGTCAAGCTTTGTGAATTAAAACTCTAGCACAGTGAGCCAATAAAAGATGACTTTTTATGACTTGACTTCAGCTACATTTTCTGTACTGGTCTGGAAAATTCAGCTAGGTAGCTACATTTGGCCAAAATAATATTACTATCCAATCTTTTTAATTTTTATATCAACTCATTCTTATATAGTGAGCTGAGATGACAAAAACAACTAAAATGAAAAGCATATCTTTTTATTTTGATTAATAACTACTTTAATTTTTTTGAAAGCAACATTGAAATTTTTATTAAAATATAATATACAATATTAATATTAATATTTAATAGACATTTTTAAATTGCTTAGTTTATAATAAAGTTTTATTTTAAATTCAAAATTATTCAATCTTTTACTATGATTATTTCATTCCAAGAAATGTAGAAAAATATCTACAAAATTTTGCCTGTGTTTATTTCTACTTTTGCTTTCAACTATATATATATATTTATACATACATATACATATATATATATACACACACATATATATATAAAATTCCATGTAGTTGTGGTAAATTTTATGTAGCCAGAGTAAATTTAGCCTTAATAAAAAGATTAAGGTTCATATAAGTACAGTTAAACATAGGTATCTTAACTCAGCTTTATATATTCATGAATTGAATACAGGCCATATAATATTGTTTGACAATACTTAGGTTATTTTTTATGAAAAGAATGAGTTAAAAAAAAGAATAAAGGAGACTTTGATGATAAAACTCCTTAATTCTGAAGCTATCAATATTATGAAGACTTCTTTTGATATTAAAAGGTGGAGTTTGAGATAAATTATGGGAAGGTTTGTTTGTTTGTATGTATATATATATATATAAAAACAAAAATAGTAAACCATAAATAATATAATTTTCAACCGGGCGTTTTCACGAGAAAAAATACACGTAAAATGGCGTACAAAAATCGTTTGGTAAAGTTAAATTACAAAACCCCCTGTTGGTCCAAATCTAACACAGAATTCTACCCAATCAATACAAAATTCAAACAAAAAAACTACATTCCCTCCTAATCAAGCATATTCTATTTAAATTAAAATAAAAATCCAAAATTAAAATTAAAATATACATATGTGCATACATAGAAAAATTAAACGCTCACACACAAAAATGCGTGCTCCATTAATATTCATTAAAACAAAATACTTTACATTTTAAAAAATATAGTTAGTGCAAAGTACAATAATTTATAACTAATTATTTATCTATAAACCAATTAAACATAGATATTAAACATCCATGTAACCAATCTCTACATAAATAAACCTCATATAAGAAAATTTTTACATAAAAAACACACATATAGAAATCATTTAGGAGACCAGGTAACCCAGAGATGTAATAGTTCCAGTGTTCAAATTCAATCCATGCGGTTCTAAGGTCTTGAATTCAGACTAAAAAACTCTCCTTTTGTTTCATCTCCCTTGTAGAAGAAAAACCTTCCTGAAGAATCACTACTTTTAAATCATCAATTGAATGATTCGGTAAGTTAAAATGTTTTGAAACCGGTCTATCTTTATTCTTATGCAAAATGTCAAATCTATGATTAGTCATTCTGACATGTAAACTATTTGCTGACTCACCTATATACTGGTTTAAACATCTACTACACTCTATCAAATATATCAAATTAACACTTTTACATGTAACATAATTAGGAATATACCATTTGAAATTACAATTCTTAGTACTAAAGACCACTTTTGTCACAACAATATGTTTACATGTAAAACATCTTTTATCTTTACATGGAGAACATCCTTTTTCCTGTACAGAACTACTAATAAAATTTGTTTTGACAAGTATATCTCTAAGTGATCTATGTTTTCGATATACAGCCTTAGGTGGATCAGAAAAAATAGATTTTAAATAATCTGTGGACTGTAATATGTTAAAATGTTTTGCCAATATCTGGCTAATATTAGGTAAATCTCTATTAAAAGTAAGAACCAATGGTGGAACATCTAATTGTTTTTTACTCTTTTCAGATAAAAGAAGTTTCTTTCTATCAATTAAAGAAGATCTCCTTACTGCATTATCCAACAATGTCTTAGGATACCTCATATTGAGCAATCTATTATATAAAATACTATTATTTTGTTGAAGAAATTTCTCATCATTACAAATCCTCTTCATCCTTAAAAATTGACTATAAGGAATATTAGCCTTTAAATGTTTAGGATGGTTACTATAAAAATGTAGATAGCGGTTACTATCAGTTGGTTTCCTATATACAGTGGTAGTAAGAACTCTATTAGTGTAAATAACTTCAACATCAAGAAAATGAGCAATTGATTTTGAAAAATTCATTGTGAAATTAATATGTTTATTAAAATTATTTAAATAACTTAAAAAATTATGAAGTTCAACTTCACTATGTGGCCATATCATGAAAATGTCATCTATATATCTAAGCCAAGTGTGAGGTTTCAGCTTAGCATTATCAAGTATAGAGGACTCCAGTTTTGACATAAAAATATTTGCATAACTTGGTGCCATCTTTGTACCCATTGCAGTACCTTGTTTCTGTAAATAGTATCTAGAATCAAAAGTAAAAAAATTATTTCTTAAAACCAAATATATTAATTCAACCATAGTAGTAATAAGACCATGATCATACTCTCTATCTTGTAAAGCACATTTAATAGCCTCAACTCCATCATCATGAGGTATATTTGTGTATAATGATACAATATCCAAAGTAACCAAAAAACAATCAACTGGTAATTCAGATTTAATATTTTCTAACACGCAAAGAAAATGAGTAGTATCTTTAACATAAGAATTAAATGATGGTGGAATAAATTTAATAATATTATCAACATATGCTGAAATATTTTCTGTAGGACTACCAATACTAGCTACAATAGGTCTGCCTGGACAACCAGGTTTATGAAAGATCTTTGGCAAAATATAAAAACTACTAGGATGAATTTTGGTTGGTACTAAAAAGTTATATACATTATTATTTATAAGACCCCTAGCTCTCATATCTTTTAAACTAAAAAGTATACCCTTGAATAATGAATTAATAGTGGTTAGTGAAATAGGCTCATAAAAAATTTTATCATCTAAAAGCTCCAGAGCTTTTAAAAATCATTTTTATTCATAATTACTATTGATCCACCTTTTCAGTGTTTTATAATAATATCCTGTCTTTTCCTAAATTACGTAATGCATTCATTCTCTCATTAAATTCTCTTATCTTTATGTTTTTAAGTCTATTTCATTAATAATATCCTGATATACATTATCAATGTACGTATCTAATAAACATTCCTTTGATGTGGTGGTCCAATCAGATCGTAATTTTCCAATAGTATCACATTCTTGGTTTCCAAAAAATTCTCTTAATCTAAGTCTTCTTGAAAAATTATCTAAATCCTGATGAATTTTAAATTCATTTTTTTGATAAAATGACTGAACTGTAGGGAAAGATAAACCTTTATTCAACAGTAACATTCTGCTCACTAAGATTAATGTTAGTTAGATTAATCACATTGTTTTCTTATTACCTAAAAAAAAAGTCATTGCATAAATATTTGGGTTAGATTTATTAGTATTTGTATTTCAGAAACTAAAATATTGTTAGTGCATCAGAATCTGTAATTCTATGAACCAATGCTAAACACTCTATTAAGAACAGATGGTAACATTTCAGCAATCTAATGAATGTGAAGATGTAAAATGATTGATCAGTATCAATTGGAATCATATCCGATGTAAAAATATCTGACAGTATGATTATCAGAAGTCATACAATTAATTAGTGTTTGTGACTGATTAGTAACTAATTCAAATCTTGGCTCATTACCCATAACTTTGAACCAATGATATATTTTATTATGAAATTTCTTCACCAATAACTTCTCTCTCAAAAAAACCCACTCCTGTAATTCCTTCTGTTCATCTATATTCATTAAATTACAACTACCAAAATGTATAATTTCTTTTTCAATTAATTTAAGTTTTACCAAAAATGCATCTTTCAAAATATGTATTAATGCAACAGATGCTTCTCTTATTGTATTATCCCATCTAATTGCATGTTCCCTAGGAAATTGGTCTATGTTAGCAATAATTTTTATTCTGAGGCCTTTAGGAATTATATATATATATATATATATATTTCTTTAGTTTGATTTTCACTTGAGAAGATCTATTTGTAATAGATGAAACCATAGTTGTGTAAGGATTTTGGTAAAATTTTGGGCTCAATCTAGTATTGTATTGTTTTATGGTTTTGCATATATATATATATAATGTGTGCATATATATATATATATATATATATATATATATATATGCATACATATATATATATATATATATATATATATATATATATGCACACATTATGTTGTTGTGTACTATGTAACAAAAGTGTTACAATATATTTATTGTTAGTAGATGAAACCATGGTTGTGTAAAGTTATTGTTAAAATTTGGTTTTTTTTTTTCTAGTAGTGTATGGTTTTCTAGTTTTATATTATATATTTACTGTGTTAAATATTTATTTATAATATTTTGTGATTCATTCACTGCAATTTTTTAAACAGATTTAAATACAACTCTCATGTAAATGCATACAAATATTTAGAGAACTTAAACAAGACTAGTAGTTTGAATGGCCATTATTTTATTAATATAAAGCATTGGCTTGCCTAAACAATTTTTATACTAATTAAATCTTTGCCTCATAAAAGTTTAGTATAAATATAAAGTCACATTGTGAAAGACATTTATTAAAATGCAAAAATGATTAAAATAAAAAAATTAATGTTAATGTGAATTTATGACTAAATTCTATCTATACTTCTATAAGTTTTTCCAGTTTTTCCAGAAACATGTGGCAAAATGAAATGAAAAGTTAGTAAATTGTTCATATATACAGTTTATTTATATAATCTATTTTTTACAGATGGCAGTAATTGTTTATAGCAAGTAATATATCAATTATTAGCAAAATGTGGTAATGGTAATTAAATAAAATCAGACAATAGAGTAAATCTAAGTATTAAAAACTTTTAAAATGCTTATTTAATTTTCCAAAAAAGTAATTAAAGGTTAGTAATCATAAAAAATATAAATAACATTTACAAATTTTTTGATTAGCTAATAATAGTAATGAAAAAATAAAAGATATAAAGTATCTCAAAATTTCATGTAATTGAAATCTTTTTGAGAAAACAATAATATTAACAACATTTGTGTAATTTGAACTGAAGAGAAAATACTTAACTGAAGTGCAATATAAAGCCAGTATAGAAATGAACAGAGTGTGAAAAATGTCAAAATGTGGTGTAATATAATAAAATCTAATACATATAAATATATAGAAAAATGAAAAGGTATCAATAATCTCATTGACATAATTAACAGTCTATAATAATTCCTGTCTGGTCATATTGCTAGAAGAGATAATAATGCATGAGTACGTAAAATCTCAAACTTTTTATGAAGAGATTAGAACAGTTTATACATGACCTGATGTTAAAAATGATAACAAAATTTAAAAATTTGATTAATATAAAATTGAAAAAAGTCATGTATATATAAGTATGTGGGATAAACAATGAAAAATTTGATTAATATTGTTTGAAAATGATGATAATAATGGTGCAGGGTACTTGCCATAAATTTATAGTTCACATTTTTTCTTTTAATAAAATTTTGATAAATAATTCACAATATTAACCAAAAAGATAAAAGTAAATAGTTATAGAGCATATATGTTAAGCATAGGTAGTGAAAAGCAATTAAACTTTATAAAATTTATAGTCTAATAATAGAAATTATATATATTACCAATTAAAATAATGATAACCATTAAATACGTGACAATATCTTCTTGATGTGGCAATTATAAATGTTTATAAATCACACATTTATTAAATTATTTTAACAAAGTTGAAAATGTAGTGTTTCTGACTAAAATAAACATATAATAATATGGTAGTTGAACAAAAAGTAACATTTTCAGTCTAATTAATAAGCCAATGTGGACATAAATAATTAGACAATATTTAGAAGATAATATTTGAATTGAATATTATTATTATGGTTTGCCATTAGCATAATTTTCTCCCTAAAATAACTTTATATTGTCAGTTTTAATATTTAATGTCTACAAAACATTATCGGAAAATTCTGAACTTAGATATTTAAATTTGTTTAAAACTGTAATTTAGATTAATTAATATTTTGGGGAAAATCCAGAAGATATATTGCATCACACTTCAGTGATTCCTTTACTTGCCAAAATAAGGTGATGGTTGGATAAAAGAGAAATCACTTTGCCTAAATATCTTAACATTGCACAAGAACTGGACATTTTGAAAAACTTTGTTTAAAGAACTTCATTGATGGTCTAATGTGAAGTGGAATAATAATTATTATAGTATGTTAGAATATGATTGAATTAAAGAAATTTTTAATATTAATCATTACCATTTAATATTTCTATAATTACTTAAATTAAGTCTATGTAATAAATTAGGCTAAATTTATTTGACAGTTATTGCATTCTCTCATTTATTATTAACTTTCACATTGCATCATAATATTGGAAAAATAACCCAAAGTGGGTGACTCAGCAGAAGCCTACATCATATCTTATTATAATTGATTTAGACTAGATACAATGAAATTATTGTTTTTTTTTTTAATTTATAATATACATATTTAGGTAGTATAATATATAATGGTAATGTATAAGAACATATTTGCCTTGTCACAAATTATATATATATATATATATATATATATATATATGGAGACCCATACAAAAGGGCACAATATATATATATACAATTTATTATATAAAATTATATGTATTGAATTAGCCAAATTCTAAAAAGCAATTTGAGAAAGGAATTATTTCTTCATCTTGTAAAAATCTATTGTTTGAAATTGTCCACAGTGGAAGAAATTAGTTTCTTTTAAATTGAAAATTCTATTACCAAATATTTTGATGACAATATTATATTGTGCTGCTTTTATTAAGTATTTTATCCATATAAGTTTCTCTACTTTAAGTGTATTTATAAAAAAATGAAACATTAGAATAACAAATAATTATAACATATATTTACCCTACAAAGACAGACTTTTTGTAAATGTGGTATATTGTTATTTCAACATAATTAATAGTTTATATTTAATCATAGGCTTATTCGTTAAGAATATCAATATCAAATATTATTTAAAATTGTAAGAATACATCAGTAGTATTTTATAATGGATTGACAGTAATATAAATAATGTCATGCAGTATCAATAATTCCATTACTATTGGTATATTAAAATAGTATATAAATAAAAGAGACCATCTTATTACATTGAGAAAAGTTCAATGCAATATAAAACTTTGTAAATTGTTTAAATTTAAATCAAAAGTATTTATATTATATTCTAACATTTTATTCTATAAAAATTAATGCAACTTACCAAATCTGCAAACTCATTTATTCTCAAACTATAAGAAATACTATTTTTCTGGTTATTATGGTTCACCTCCTCAATGTACTCCAAATTATGAAGCCATAATTTGTATCTTGCATCATCTTCTTTTTTAGAAACATAGACTTTTTTATATTTTAATTTCCAGGCAGCCCAAGAAGGATCTTCTACAACTTTTGGTGGTGAGGGGTTACATGATGTTGTTAATTTCAAGATTGTAAGACCAAATATCAGTAAAGCTATGATCATCTAATAAAATAAAATGTCAGTTAAAGCATTAATTTTCTAATAAAATAATATTATTAGACAACTACCATAATCATCCACACACATTACAAAATTATTAGCTAATAACTAGACAGAATTTCAAATGCAAATTACATGGCACAATTCAAGCTTAAATAAATTATTGTGTATATAATCTGTTATGAATGAAATCTTTGTTTCGATATAAAATTTATCATGAATACAGATGAACTTTATATATTGCTTAATTATTGTTTGTTGGGTCATGCATTATATATGGAATCACCAAAAATGCAAAAGAAAGGGGGGAATTTATAGAAAAAATGGGTTATATGGGGAGAATATGATAACATCATCATCCCCACTGAATATATAATATATAAAATAATAAAAAAAATAAGCAAATAAAATTACTTTATTGCAGTACTTATTATAAAGTATAAGTTGCACTATTACTAGGGTTAAACAAAACAATCAGCAATGTGACACAAATAAAATAAAAAAAAGTTGTAAAGAAAAAATAATTTAATTATTCATTACCAACATTAAGTCACTATTTTCAAAAATTATTTTGAATGCACTGAATTAAGTACTAAACTATCCATCACCATATAAATATACTGATAAAATCCTATACATGCTGAACAACATCAAGGCTCTTGCCATATGTTACCATATACTGACAAGTGAATTATAAACTAAACTCCAAAAGAAATGTGTAGTGAATAAGTTTTGTGGGTGATACAATCTGCATATACAAATATAAATTGCATAAGAATTAATTAAACATTATTATACTAGAACAAGCAGAAAATCACAATGATGCTGGAAACTGTGATTGGGAACTATAATTATGTAAATGTAAGATTTAATTTAAATAAAATAATATTAGTAGAAAAATTTACAAATTTTTGAACAATATATAGTAGTGAAATCACTTCACACTGATTGCAAATTCATAGAACAAATAATTGTAGGTATAAAAACGTTTTAACACTATTATTTTCTAAACCATGTATTAAACTTATATTTTTAAAGTAATTGAAAAAATAGGATTATAGTATACCATCTTACAATTTATAAAAAATATTTTTTTGCAGAACATATGTTTAACTTATGAGTGGCTTTTATTTAAATTAATTAACTTATAGTTTCATGAAAGTGTTTTTTGTACAATAACTAATGTTGAAAATTTTTTTTAACAATAAATAGATAAAGAAGTATTAAATTATGAAAAACTCTTATTTCAAAGAATTGAAATAAAAATTAAATGCATAAAGGAAACATATTTTAAAAGAGAATTTTTAAGTAAAAAAGATGTTCATTTTTGTCCAATGTTATTGATATAACAATATTATATACAAAGGTACTTACAGTGCACATATTAAAATACTTCATTTATCATAATTATGTATTGTTTTGAGTCTTTTTGTTAAATTAAATTTTGTTTTTTTCATGTTGCTTTATTTTCTCTTAAGCTTTTTCATTAACAAATAATTTAAAGGTAACATACATCCCTAACATTATCCTTATTCTAATATCATGCATCAAAATTTACATAGGCTGTGTTTTTTGTTTTAAATCTATTGATTTATAAAACAATGTAACACTGGGAAAAAGACAGTCATGTTTTTGAATAGAAGCAAGCCTTGCTACAGATTAATTTAAATCTATTGTCTTTTACAGTTTTTTAGAAAACCAATTACATGGTGATCATTTAAACATGTTCACCTTTTAGTTAAAACATACAACATAGATTTTATGCAAAATACATGTTAATATGGATTTAAGTAATAGTAAGTTGAATCTTGGTCTAAATACCAAACTATTTTTTTCTGTTCTTCTCCCTGCTGAGCTTATGTTTTGTACTCTTCAACAGCTAAATCAATAGTAATTGCTAATATTTGTATCATGAGGTGAACAAAGATTAATTGAACTTATGGTTTTTTTAACAACTGGATAGACAGTGATGGCTACTCACAAACAATTCTTGGCAACTGATTTAACTTGATATATATTTTATTTCTTAGAACAATCCTATATCTCATCCACTGATATATTGTTCCCTATATAACTGCATAAAACCTTGACTTAGTGAGAAAATTAAAAAAAAAAAAATTTTTTTTTATTTTTTATTTAAATAAATTAATCATAATTTTGATATTCACCTTTATTCTTTTTTTAGTTATTCCAATGGAAATGCATTTGCATTGCATCAGGAAGCATTTGTGAAAATACTTAAGATAATCTTGATTTACATGAAATGAAAAAATGTAAAATATTTACTTAAATTATGTTTGTATATAAAGAATATGAAATGAAAATTAACATATTTAAAAAGCTTTCATGCACACTCAAGCTGTCCTTAATGCATTTAAAATTTCAGTGAATAATAAGAAAAAGTTATCCAGAAACTGGCAACTAAAACAAAAACTAGAAAATTATATATTGCAAATTTTTATAAATAAAAAATATGCTATATTAAATCATAGTGTTATTAAATGTAAATGGGTAAAGAAAGATAGTAAGCCATCATTAAGGAAGACAAATACATGGGGTAATTTTTATGTTTTTTAAATAACTATAAAAAAAGAATCAATGAGTAAATATTAAAAATAATAAAAAATGGCAAAGGATGGTGAAAATCTTTTGGTATAAATTTTGAAATATAAATATTAAACAACATATACATGTATATTATAAAAAAACCATCTATTTTATATAGTGCAATGTTTAGAAACTATAATATTAATAATCACCATTAAGCTATTGCACATGCGCTTTGTAGATTTTTAACTATAAATGAATGAATACTCCCACTTCAAACACAAGATATGTCTTTGGAAAAGATAGATTTGCAGCTATTTTTTGAACCCAAATGCTTATGTATGGAAAAGTCTTAAGCATTTGAAAGTGAGAGTGTGAAGATATTAAATAATTTCTTTAAATTACTTCTATATGCTTCACCAGCATCATTCATTCAAGCATGTAAAAGTAATTTAAAGGTCATTATTTAATAACTTTACACTCTCACTTTCAAATACTGAAGATGTGTTTATACTTATATAAGAGGTTAGGTTCAAAATGATAGATGGCATTCTATCTTTTTCAAAGACTTATCTTGTGTTTGAAGTGAAAGTATTCATTCATTTATAGATAAAAATCTATAAAGCACATGTGCAATAGCTTAATTCTGATTATTAATATTACATATATTAAAAGAAAAAAATGGAGGATTATTTTATAACCTTCACAATATATAAATTGTATAAAGAACACAATATTTTACTTTGTAAAAGTCCATATTTATACTATATGTGAATATTGATATTAAAAACTGTCTTGTATTAAATGAAACATTATTGGACTTTGTGAAGTTAGAAGAAAAGGTAAAAAAACCATTGATTTAAAAATCTGACATGTATTCTATCATAAAAACACAAATATGTAAAATACAAGTGGAGTGGAATTCATTATAAATAAAAAAATGGTAGACCATCATTGTTTCGATTGAGGGTGTATCGGACAGAGTGGCAAGATTAGTCTTACAACTTAATAGCAGATACCAAATGCAGATAATTCAGGTTTTTGCCCCAATAAGTTCTTTTAGTGATGAAGTAGTAGAAGATTTTTAAATGGCTGTACAAAAGGCTTTTGATCAGAGTAAACAATATTTTAAAAATGTTACGGGAGACTTTAATGCTAGAATTGATAAAAAAATGAAAGATTAAAATGCTGTAGGTATTTTTGGTTATGGTAATGTAAATGAGAGAGGACTTAATAAATTTAGCATAGATGTGAAAAAGATAAATGATCTCTAATAAATATATTTGATGTTGAACCAGCATTCATCATTTGGCCCAAATCATTATGCCCTATATATATATATATATATATATATATATATATATATATATATATATATATATATATATATATATATATAAATCAGTTTTTTGATTTATATTAAAATAGCAAATCTTCAAACTTTAATAGACAGGCTTCAATCTACTCCACCATCCAACTTTTCAGACTTCCATTCCATTAAACATCTGATGATGGAAGACTAAAATTTCATGGTGATGCCATATATTATTATCTATTAAAGTTTGAAGATTTTCTATATTAATGTTAAACTTTATAATAACTTTACTACGCACAGTTACATTTATAAAAACATTGATAACAAATGCAAAATTATGTACAATATGTAAATTCTGGCATAATTCGTATTATATTAAATATCTTTTATTTAATACAAATTAAAAAATTTTCCAAGTATGTATGAATGGACAGTATAAACATTTGTAATAAATAAAAAATGGTTTTTCTATTGTATATAAATATAAATGAGGTTTAAAAACGCACACTTACCGCAAGATATTGAATTATTTTTTCGATATTATTTATATATGTTTTCTTTGCATGTAGATGATCTATTCTGAATAAAAAGTTAAGTGATTCTTTTAGTATTTATATGCTTTTTTTCCATACAACCGGGAAAAAGCCCAATTAATGATATTTAAAAGTAATGAACTATTTTTGAAAACTATATAATATTTTAAAAACCTTTGAAGTGTATTACATTATATTATGAAGGAATTATAAAAGCAGGAATTTATATTAATGAAATAAATCTGTAATTGATAGGATGTTAATTGAAAAACAGCATAATAGTTGAATTAATTTAATAATTATGGAGATTTATTTTTAGATAGCTATTTAAGAAAAAAATGTAAAAATTAAGATTGTCTTTTTAGAAGAGTTTTAAGATAAAAGGTATTTGTATTTTGTTATGTGTATTATGGAATGTTTGTGTTTACTGCATTTTTTATTTGCCCCTTGATAAAGACTATGAAATAATATAGTCAAAACATTGAATTATATATATTTTTGTACAATTATAATAGTTCATACTACAAAAAGTCCAGATTTATAAAAAATGTTTGTGAATGGATTGTGTATATTTTGAAAGTAATGGGTTATTTTTAAAATAGAAGATTGTTATTATTTTTAAATTTATTTGTTTGTAGAATTGAAAAGTGAAAATTATTTCATTTCAAGAAATTTTTTTGTTGTTTTTCAAGGTATTTATTTGAAAATAAAATATATTTGCTGAGGTGTGTCCTATTGTGTAACAAAAATTTATTTACTGTGTAATATAAAAGTAATAATGTGATATTAAACTTCATATTGCTTTAAATTATATCAATGATCTATTCACTGTTTTGGCTATTAAAGAATTATGCACTTTTCTACTGTTCACAATACTTTATTTAACATTCGTTTTTACAGTTTACACCTATAAATGTTCTGATAAAAATTCTGAGGCAAACAAAACTGTAAACTGGAAAAGAGGGTGGCAGAAGTTAGGAGATATAAAACTTCTGAAGAATGTTGCTAGTGTAATCAAAATTGTAAACTGTAAAAGTAGGTGGCAAATAAAACATTTTGTAACAGTAGTAAAGTGCATGAATAATTTAGTATTATACAGTATACATTTGACAATACAATAAAATTATTATAGTCTTTATTTAAACTTGAATGCTGTAAAGTGTGCTTTAAAATCACTGATTTGAGAACTTATAAGTAATAAATACCAAAGTAAAAATTTTGTGGTATAAATTTATAGGTTTTGTTTTATGCATTCCATATTTTATGCTAACAAATTGTTTGTTATTTGTGTACATCACATATGGGTATTGGAATTCTCAAAATATAGTTGCATTGTTGTACAATTGAAAATAATATGACCACTTTGTTGGAGATTGTTTAATGACTGATACAGATAAATAGAAGTAAACTTAAACATCAAATATGATTTTTATAAATTGTTAATTTCTAATTCTTATGTCCAATTATTTAATTATGAATGCAATGTGTTTTGTCAATCTTTCATCTTATGTTTTTGGTAATATTAAATAATAAATAGTAGGTATTTGAAATTATTTTTGTATCTTGCTTTTAATTATACTTTTGTAATGTAGTACATTATAGACAATGTAAATATTGTGTTGGGCAATATGATGATGGATTATTAATCCTCATGTTTTTGCTTTTAAAGATTACTGATATGGTAATAATGATACACATGTATTGACATATAAGGGTAGACTTCTGATTAAACCATTATTCTTACTATCATATTACTTTTTATTAGTAATAAAATGTTGAGTACAAATGTATTATAATTTACATCTTTGCTTGCTTTTGATTCCATCAGAGTATGGTAATGGTGTTAATAGGCATAACACGAATATTTGAGATGTAGAGTTTATGATAAAACATTCTGTATCTAAACTTAAGAAGTAATCTTGTAGAAACATAGAGAATTGCACATCTCCCCTAATGGAATGCCATTCATTTGTTGGCAACATTGTCTGCTAAATACATTGATAAAAGCTTCCTATACTTATGTTATAGTCAGAAATGTAGCTAGAGTTTAAATGCAAAAGAGAACTTTATTTATTGGTAAGAAATCAATATTTTATGAGTTTAAATTGAGTGTTGAAACATTTTTATAATTATTTTGTTTTGACTACATTAATCTATAAAGTATTTATAGTTTTCTTTATATTTCATACGGAAATAAAAATTTTATTTTATCTTTAATTTATGATTTTGTTTTCTTTATCCACATCTGTATAATCAGAAAATCCAAATCACAAAAGTGTAATAATATTTAAGTAGACTGAAAATATATAGCTATAGGACATTTAACATATATATATATATGCAATGTGGCATATTCTTTGCATATCTTTTTTTAATTGTAAATTTACAATTGTAGAAAACGTTAAATGTGATAGTTCAAATATAAATGAAATTTATGTGGAAGTACTGAAAATACAGTTATTTGCATACATATGAAATCAATACAACGCTGCATTTACACCTTTATAAAATCTAATAGAATTTGCATTCACAATTTTAAGTTATAAAATAAAAGTTATTAATTGTGTAATCCGTTATTTTTGAGAGTACTAACAACAAGAAAGGCAAATTTAGGCTCCTCATATGATTGAAACTATAACCATATTTAGAAACAATTATTTGATAAAATGTGAAATTTCGTTAATTTTACAGATTAAAACCTGAATTGGAATAATGTATTTTTAATGGGACTTTTATAACATCAGAAGCTTTTAAAGTGTTTGAAGGTTTAGCTACTTTTGAAACATTTAATTTCCAACCTTTCCCTGCAAGAGGAATAAGCTGTTAGATCATGAAAAGGTTCGACAGATTCTGTCTCACAAAAATAACACTGTAATTTCATTTTTGGTAAAATTATATGAAACTATTGAAAAAAAAAATATTGACAAATACAATGAACAAATTAGACTGTAATTTCTTCAGTTCGACAGAGCAGTAGCTTCTGGTCAATAACTGGACACACGTGCTGATCATTTTAATAAAACAAACATAGAGTTCAATATTTTTTTGATTTTCGTTTTTTTTTTTAAAATGCGAATAAGTAAACATTTACATAATTATAATTTCAAATATATTTTTTAGAAATTTACCTTTATTTTTTAAGATTTATTATCTACAATTATAATTTTAATATATATCTATCATTTATACTCCATTAGGAAAAATATTTGATATAAAATCGCGTGTATGTGTGTTAAAATTGCTTTATATCTACAAGACAAAATAGTAAACAAAACATTCTATTTTGTAACACTGTTGCCAACAAAGCATCGGATATTTATCGGCTTTATACATTATCTGCTAATATGATCTAGTATTTATATATATATTGCTTATAATACTGTCATATACACTTTAATGCAAACAATTTTTTTTAAAAACTTCATTTTCCTTACAGTTTCAACTGTCCACCAGTCTTCATCAGAGCTTTATCCATTCTCTATTTTATTTAAAACTGTTTGTTGATATTTGAATAAATAAATATTTGAAATACAGGCATTTTTATGTACCTGAAGCTTAATTGTAAATATAGCAGATTTGTACTCAGACTTTCAAGCAACCTTAAACTATCCACATTATTTTATACCACTGATACAGATGACCATACACATGTGAAAGATAAATAATCACCATTATACTGGTTCAGCATTGAAGCAGTTAGATCTGAGTTTGATCCTAGCTTCATGACATCTAGCTATAAGCCCACTTCAAACACATAATACTAACCTTAAATTTCTGATGCAATGGGGCTTTATACGTTCAATCTAAGCTAATTTCCATAAAGCAAACATTTTATAAATGCATACTAAAATTAATTAGTTTCAGTTTAAAATTAATCAATGATATTAATAAATTCATGATACAATTATTCATGAATTTATATATTATAACTGCATGGATTGTGTGTATATATTTGTAAATTTTAAATATATATAATTGTTCGCGTCAGGAATGTTTGATTTTATTTTTAAATAATTTGTTAAAGTTTTATTGATTGAAAGCTACATTCTTTCGATAAGCTTTCAGATTTTCCCTTTCCAAAAACAACAGTTAAAGTTTTATTAATTATTAAAAAAAGATAAGGATTTCCTAATTAAAATCATTTTCTGATTTTAAGAATTCATTTTCTAATTAGAAAATGAATTCAAGTTAATGAGTTTGAAAGCCTTATCAAAGGAATGTATCTAAAAACAACCAGTAAATCTAAAAACATTGATAATGAAAGAAGTGCTAGCCTGAAGGTATCAGAGGACAGATATATAGCTCTGAAAAGTTTGGAGAAAAGCCATCTTTGTTGCAGAAAAGTTGTGCTGTTCAAAATCATGAATTCAAAAATTGTTCCTATCATGATAAGGGGCTAAATGTCAGGAATCTGGCTATTGTTCCTGAAGTCCCCTAAAAATCTTCAATGAAGCTGCTAAATTCTTTCCAGATAAATCAGGCTGCCAAAATCAAATAAAAGGCTGTTCAAGTAATCAATCAAATGGTGCCTACATTTTTTTTTACCAACTTGGATGTGTAACCTAAGGATCCACCAGAAGAAATGGGTAATATATTTCCATAAATTTCTGGCCAGTTCCGAACTTTATTTTACACTCCCTTTTAGAGATCTTTTATTCTTTAATGTAACAATCTTTATAAAACCTTTTATTCATATTACGGTAAATTTATATCGTAATTCTCTCAATCTCTAGTCTTTAAACTTTCTCTTTTCTTACTTGGCGGTTCATTTACTATATTATATATATCATTATCGTGTGATTTATTAATGTGATTTATTTTTAATTATATGCCAATATTCTTTCGACTCAATGATCTCCTTTGTTTCCTTTGCCTTGTGCAAATAGTAATATATTAATTCTAATTGTAATTATCGCCATTAGAACTAATTTACAGTTCTATCAATTATCGAGTTGAAAAAAATTATTAAATGTGTGTTATTTTTATAATTGGCTAATAATAAATTATTAGCTCCATTTTTAATCCATGCCCCAGCTATTTTTTGTATTCACCATTATATATTTATTCATATATAATCTTAAAATGTTTTTATTGCAAAAAGGGCCGATAAAGGATTAAATATATTTTAATTCAACTTTGTTATTTTCTATTAAGATTCAGGAAGGGCACGATGATTGGGGCATAATTAATATGATTTTACAAATACTTTAAAATAGTTTTCGTTAAAAGCTCGTTTGACTTTAATTAATTTGACCAAGTCATCACGTAGAGCATTCTATAGGGGTTTTAGTATTCAAACGATGACTATCAAGTCATCATCTTCGAACGTTGCTGACATAGGGCAATCTTCCGCTCCATTAGGCTGGTCGGTGATCATATTTCTGTTATTTAAATTATTGAGGAAGAAAGCTCTTTCTCTCCTGTTCATATTAGTCAAAAGGTGCAAGCTGCCATAGGACTTTGATTATCGACTAGCCATCATCTTTCAATTTCACTTTATAGCTCATAATTCATCAGCACCATTACCTCTCTGTTCCAGTAAAGCCCGCTCTGATACTCGTAATTCGTGATGAAGTGATTTAAATTAAAGTCCAACAAATTCTCCATTTTATCTCAAAATAAGTTTTCTAATAAAAATTAAAGTTATGCCCTAAAATACATATTTTGCTCTTCATGAATGGATTTGCGAATGTGAAAATAAATATCACATTCTTTCGTATAAAATTAGAGTAAAAATTTCTTTTACTAATGAATACCTTTATCTGCCTTTTATTTTCTTGTTGGGGGCATAGACATAGAATTCCAATATTGCGTAATATCCATTGGCATATAATAAGAACCGCCACTCTTATTATAATTCTAAACTATATTAAAGGCTAGAGGTGAGTAATATAATTATTATCTTATTCAACCAAACAAATTATTATTAAATATTTTTTAAACACACTTCGTTTCTTAGTTCATAATTCTTTTATAATTATTTTAATGTTAATACTTGCTGTCTGTGTTGGCAACCCGAACATATACATATGATTCGATTTAAAATTATTTTAGTCAGTTTATTATCAGATATTAATGTCAGTTCAGGGGTCTCTGATCCTCACCAACCATTGAGCTAGTGTCTTGGTGCATAGCACTGTGCCATCGATTTAGATTTCTACTAATCGGAGCTGTTGAGTTGGGTTTGAATTCAGTTTGAACCAACTGAGTTTGGATCCGACTTGCAGTTTAGGTGGTGGGTTTTTCGACTGGTACAGCATGAAATATGCATATTGGTGATTATTTATCAATTCTACATGTGTTTGATCATGTGTATCAATGGTATGAGATAGTGCTGATAATTGAAAGGTACTTGAATGTATGAGATCAAATCCCCTATATTTTTGATAATTGAATGATTTTTCATTTGAAGATAAATAAAAAGGAAAGATTGATATTTCTGCTAAAGTTATTTGTTATAAAATAAAGCAAATGTGGGAATGAACTTCATTTAAAATCATCTTTTGAAATGCTGGTAATTGATTACTTGTAACTGATAAAAATAGATAAGTATTGCATAATAGATTTGAACTTTTTATGAAATAGACTTTAGATGGTAGGTCTGTATTTGTTCACTGACTTAAAATTCAAATTATTAATAGATACAGATTTAAAGATATGTATATTGTTATATAATAATTTAGAAAAAGCAGATCTGACATTAATATTAGACTGGATAATTACCAAACTATTGATAATAAATAGTATCTGTAAACTGAGTTGGGTTAATAAAATAAGTTGTATGGACATAATTTTAAAAACATATATTAGTATAATTTATTCTGAGAAATTAATTATTTTATTTACTAAAATGTATATTAGTAATAATACAAATCAATTAATGTAAAGCACAGAAAATATTTCATTAATAAAAGAGACATGTTCTATTTTGGAACTACTATAAATCTCTGAACATGCACACACCGGTAGTTTTAAAAGCTTAAGTTAGCTTAAAGCATATTTATACATGCTTACACAACATATATCAAATCCTATCATAAGAATAGTCAGATAAAAATTGGTCTATATGTGAAAACACTCTAAACTTAAGTGATTTACTTATGCTTAAGTGATTTACGTAAGCTTTTAAAACTTACTGGTGGGTGAGTGCACAGAGATTTTTAATATTTACAAAATAGCACATGATCGAAAATTGATTTCTTTTTTAATAATAATAATTACAATAATATAATAATAATTTACTTCTTGTTTACTTAAGTGTTTATTAAACAAACAATATATATAAAAAGAGAATAACCCCAAGCAACTAAAACTTGTGTGAAATGAGCATTACATTATATATATATATATATATATATATATATATATATATATATATATATATATATATATATATATATGGGAAGTAGTAGGTGTAAAACAGGTATTGTCATATTGAAAAAATATTGTCATAATTTTGAGTGTTAATGACAGTTTAAGGTCATCAAAAGATTATCCTAATTTTGAAATTATTGTAAATATAACCAAATACAAAATAATATTGGCTATCTATCTTACTTTTATTTTTTAAGTAATACAAGAAGTAATTTACTGCAGTAAATTTAAATTTTACTATAAAAAAATTACCTAAGTATGAACATATACTTTGATAGGTTTTTGAAATAACATTTGATTTTAACAACCATAGATTTGGATAATTAATTAACAAATTATATATTCATAATTGTGTATGAATATCTCTGCATGTACATTTAGATTAGTGTGTAAATTTAAAATCACATATATTTTTAAAAGTGATATTGTTGTTATAGGTATATTAAATGTAAATATATTAAATAATCTTATAATCAGTACATAATCTTTTAAATTCATATAAAAAAGATACAATAAAAAACAAATGATCCTTAGATGCATTTTGTGCTGAACCAGCACTCATCAGTTGGTCAAGGTAACTATCTCTCACATACATCGTTATTATATAAAAGTATTTATATTAAATAATTACATTTTGAATTGCAAGTGTCAAAATAACTCAACACACTTCTTTTACACCATCCACTTTAGATAAATATAATAAAGACTATTATTAATCATTATATTTATCTAATT
The DNA here is from genome assembly GCA_028023455.1 of Epiperipatus broadwayi. Lineage (NCBI taxonomy): Eukaryota > Metazoa > Onychophora > Udeonychophora > Euonychophora > Peripatidae > Epiperipatus > Epiperipatus broadwayi. Next base: position 1,025,946 of record JAQFVV010012605.1, on the reverse strand, counting down.
ATTATATTTATATATAGTTGATGGTGTCAAAGATGTGGGTTGAGTTAATTTGACACTTGTAATTGGAAATGTAATTATATAACATAGATATTTTTTTCATATAATAAAGATATATATGAGAAATAGTGACTTGGACCAACTGATGAGTGCTGGTTCAGCACAAAATGCATTTTAGATGTTATTTGTCTTTTATTGTATTTTTATTTATAAGGATTTAAGCAAATATGTGGTAATATTAAAGTTATTTTATATATTTGGTAAGATATTATATATAGGGAAAAATGTGAATAACTTCATGTATTTGTGTGACTAACTTTAAAAAAATCATATATATTAATCTTTAATTGAGTTTTGACTTTTATATCTAAGGTAGAGACAATCTCTAGTTTAGTAAATGATTAATATTAGTCATTACTATATTTATCCAAAGTGGATTATGTCAAAAATGTGGGGTGAAGTAATTTGACATTTGTAATTCAAAATGTAATTATATTAAATATAATAATCTTTCTGTTAACAAACAAATATATTTTATTTTAAGAAAGAATTGTAAAATGATTGTTTTAATATAATAATATTTTAGATATAAGCAGCCGCAAATTTAAATTGCAGTAGGATTTTAAGCCCCAATACTTGGAAAACTAATGTTTCTCCCTGCTTTATGCCATCCACAAAAGATTGGTATAATATATGTAACTTCAGGTTTGGTCATTCATAGGTCTTTAGTTTTTGAGTTCTGGCAGATGAGATGAAATGTGGTCGGATTCGGAATGTCACACTCTTAGTCTAATGAGCTTTGGTCTTTTTGTCTGTATTCTATATTCTGTTGTGCAAATGTAAACAAACTTGACTATTACACTATATAGGTAGTAATATTAAATGGGACATTATTGAACTTTGTGAAGTTAGAAAAAAAGATGAAGAAACAATTGATTTAAAAAGTGGACATGTACTCTGCTATAAAGGCACAGATATTGGAAATAAAAGTGGAGTAGGATTCATTATAAATAAAAAATGGAGGAATAACATTGTGGAGATTGATGGTATAGTGGACAGAGTGGCAAGATTAGTTTTACAATTTAATAGCAGATACCAAATGCAGATAATTCAGATTTATGCCCCAACAAGTTCTCATAGTGATGAAGTAGTGGAAGATTTTTATATGGATGTACAAAAGGCTTTTGATCAGAGTAAACAACATTTTAAAATTGTTATGGGAGACTTTAATGCTAGAATTGGTAAACAAATGATAGAAAAAATGCTGTAGATTGTTTTGGTTATGGTAATAAAAATGAGAAGGACATAGACTTGTGGAGTTTGCAGAATAACAAAAACTTTATAGTATGACCTCTTTTTTTGAGAAAAATGTTAAAAAAAAAGACAAAGAAGCATACAAATGAAGGTACAGCAGAAGTAGATTATATTTTGACTAACAGAAAATACATATTTCCAGATTGTAATGTTTTTAATAAATTTAACACAGGAAATGATCATCGATTAATAAGATGTAAGATACATGTTAATGCAAAACTAAAGAGACAAAAATTATTAACCTAAACAATATTTACAATTGATATTCCTAATCTTCAGAAACATTCTAATGAATTTAAATTAGAACTTACAAATCGGTTTCAAGTATTAGTAGATTTTGAACATGATTCAGATTTGAATGAAATTAATATGAAAATAACTGATACACTGTTAAAAACTGCAACAAAGATAGCTGGTAGAAAAAAGCATCAATTCACCAATAAAATTTTTACATTTAGTGGTTTATGGTATAAAATAAATAGAATAAAATACTTTTTTATAAAATGATATCAATGTTAATAATTTATGATTTTAAAATCTAACATTTAATGAAAGGTATTTGCAATACTTCAATTATTTTATTGTCAAATAATTTTAAATTGAATACATATAATAAGAAAGCTGACAAACCACTTGCTACTTTAAATACATGAAATTTTAAGAATTTATTTATTTTTATCAATCCCCAGCTAGACTTTAAGTTATAATTGAAGGACAGATATTAATATGATTAGTTGTAGCTGTTTATTTGTACTGTGCTTCCTTAAATGAAATATTTGTTTATTATGAAGAATCTTAAAAAGTCTTCAGTAAAGTGTTTTAAAAAGTTAAGATCATTCTAAATGAATTTGTAAATTGTCATAGTTATTCTTATCATATTTTTGGTTAGGTACAATATATAAATGTTTAAATGACCATTTCAAATATTTTTAACAGAAGAATCTCTGAATAAATATAAGATCAGACTGTTAAACATTACAATTCCCAAGGATACATGTAGAATAATAATTTACAAATTTATGCTTGTATTTTTAACTAAAATTATGGCCTATAATATTTTAATGTATATCATTAAAACAAAAAAATTATTTACATTAAAATATTAAATAGAAAGCAAAGTTCAATTATATTTGTTTATTACCAGAAATTTCATTTACCAAGAATTTTTATTTGTCAAAATTCATATTTTAATAAATAAAAATATGGCTATGATAAATTTTTTATAAATTTATATATACCTCTATTATTTAGTACTATATGACATTTAATTTTGTTTATATATTTATATTTTTCCATAATATAAAAATTCCTAACATGTTTTTTTAATAATGAGAATATTTATGCTTTATTAACATTTAGTTGTAACAAAGAAAAAATGTACCAAACTAAGATTATTCTCTTTTTTATAAATTTGATCTACAAGTTTATTTTCTTAAACAGTATTAGATGATTATGAAAAATGGAAAGAAATGTATTATGCTGCTTTTAGCTATATTTAAATAAATCAATGACATAATATAAAATAACTTTATAAAGCAGCAATAATATATATAATAATAATAATACACAAAATAAACTTCTTTCAGCAAATAAAAATTTTTGACCTTTTTAATGTGGTTCAACTAATTTACAGGTACAATCTGCATTATATGCATAGCAACATCAATCATTTTTATAAAATTATCTATAACATATTGTACTGGTTCCAATCTGAAATTGATCCTGAATGACTCAACTTGTGAGATTAAGCTATGCTTAAATATTATATTTTTCTAAATTTATATTGTGCTATATAAATTATTACTTGAACAACCCAGCCATTAAGAAGGGGTGAAAATACCATTGATAGAAGATCTATCAATGATACCCATGTTCAGATTGGGTTGTGCAATGCATAACCGGTCACATTTCTAGACTGTGGCCATCTCAACTGCTAGATTCAAACACCTACTATCCAACACACTTTAATTGTTTTGAAGTAAACCTCAGGCTCCAGCTAATTACATTTAACTAATGTACCTGGACAATAGGCTCCATAATCTAGTGCACAAATATCCCATATCTAGCTCAATCAAAACTACAATAACAAATTCCTTTAGTTAGTGGTAATGAATTATTTCAACAAGTGGTAGAGAATTACTTAATTAGTGATAAAAAGTTGACCAACAGATACTAGATTTAAATATAATTTATTTGAACTAATATTTATTCTTGTAAATTTTAAATTATTTTGATACATCTGATTTCAAGAAAATAATGATCAATCTAATGACCATGCACACACATATTCTAAATGCATATCCTAAAATATAACAACTTTAAATAACAAAAGTATTAAATAGTATGATGAAATATTAAATATAAGGTTTAAACAAACACGCACATCAATAGTTCATTGTATGCATGTTATAGAATTCATTTAGTACTGGCTATGGAGGCTTCATGGATTGCAATGGCCACTTTTAATTACAAATGGAAATAAGAAAGTTATTAATTACTTAGGATTTTGAAAAGATGGAGATTCTGGTTGTTTGCTTTTTGTGTTTTCCAGTGTGTTTTCAGCTTATTTTATTACCAGTCAACTGTATTTAGGCTTCTGTCAGATTTTTGTTCATTGCTGTTCATTGATGCTTCTCTTATTTAAGACAGTAGATACTTTGAAGGCTTACTTATTATACAGTTGTTACTTCCATGTCAGAGAGAGTACTAGTATTTTGGACAAAAGACTAGTGTCTATCCACATGTTCCATAATGGCTGTTAACATTGCATTATTTCTGGATACAATACTGATTGAAGAATTGAACTCAACTGATTGAAGAATTGGAATGAACTGATCAAATGGACATATGTGTAATAAATTTGATCTATTTATGTAATGACCTGTTGTCATTTTTCAGTTTGTTTCCATAGCTGCCAGCTATCCTTTCATCTCCTGTTTTCAATTTACTTGTTGACAAAGTTTAATTACTTGGTTGTTTATGGATAATTTTAATTAAAAAGCCATTGCAAATTTGTTTTTTTTTTAATCAGTAGCCATTGTGAATTTATTTATTTTTAATATTTACTTTTATGTGTTTTCCATATTTTTAACATGCATGCATTTTAAAATCGACATGCATTTATTATTCATCATTTCTTTGTTCACAATTGCACATATATATTTAAACTTATTTTGATAAAGAGATTTTTTATTTTTATTTAAAAGAAAGAGAGTGCTTTTAATTTTATAAAATGTTTTATTTCTTAAAACTTTCCCCCTTCTAACTAATTGATTGTATCATTGATTGGTAATTGATTTTTGTTTAAACTATCAATAAAACTATTTAAACTTATATTTTTATAAACATAATCTCTTTAGACTTTTATAAATTTATTTCAACTTTCTCAAACTGGTTAATAAAATTTTGCAATATTTATAAAAATTTATTTTAATAATTTTTGAACAAAATTATTTATATGGAGCTCTCTCATGAGCAGTATATTACACATCTCCCCCAACAATAGTAAAATGTGTGTGTTTGACCATTTTATCTCTGATTAAATTCTTTATTAACTCTTAAATTATTTATTATTTTTCTAAGTTTGCTTTCTTGATGTATCTAAAACATTGCACACTGAGGGCAAACTTCTTTAATCATACATTTCTACTTTCTATGCTGGCAACATTGCTAACAATGATGTAAGTATTGAATAATGACTATGAGGACAGCACTATTTTTGGTGGTACAGGGATTTTAAAATAATGTGGATACAGACTTTCTGGCTTAAGCCAACTTACACGTATGAGAGAATGAAGCTGCATATGCCAGGTTTTTACAGGAGTTTATAACAAGAGAAGGTCGCTGCGAATGACAGGATCATCGATTGTCCAATTAAACTTATGCTTTGAAAATATGAAATATGAGGACTCTCCTCAAAAGAAGTGATTCATGGCTCATTCTGGTTGTTTTCAGTGCACAAATTGAAAGAGACAGGATCCCTAAAGTCTGTTATGGGTACTAAATTTTATCCTGCAACAGCTTTGACTTATCCTTATCTAAAACTTATTTCTATATTTCTATCTTAATTTTTTTAATTTCAAACCTTTATTCATTCCTAACTTAAACTTAGATTGATTTATATTATCTTGTACTATTTATATTAATTTTACAATATTTTAAATCTTTACCACTCCTGAATATTATTCAAATCATTTTCTGAACATTATTTTAGCATATTTATTTATACTAAACCACTCCCAAACATTATTTACATAATTTCTTTAACTTGTTTTTATTAACTGGCATGTATAAAAAAACTATTTTATTTTTTACACCACTTTATTATTATTCTATAGATATTTTGTATTTATTAGTTTAACTTGATTTTATTTATTTAACCTAATTTTTTTTAACTATTTTAACTGTTTATTTAACATTTCTGTGATTTGACATTACTTTAAGTCATTTGCTTGATTTATTTATTTGTGACACTTTTCATTAGCAGTATGTGCATGGAGCAAAAAATCTTTTTATGATAAGAAGCCTCCATTATTATTATTTCAAGATATTTCATTTATTATTTATTTATTTTTAAATTTATTATTTTAGTTTTAAATAGAACATTTCAGATTTAAATTTATTTCCATCAGAATAATCATATTCATGCTCATAGTCCATTTCCATTTATTTTTTATTTCATTTACTTGAACCTTCTATCCACTTACTGACAATTATGCTTGGTCAGGCAACTCCCTTTTATAAACACTTTGATCATTAAACAGGTCTATTTTCCTATACCTACCTATAGGCTCCCTCATCAAATTTTCCTAGTCTACCTATGTCAGAAATTTTACCCTTTCTTACACCATCAATCCATTGCTACTCAGCATCATTTGCTGCATGTGCCATGACATATTATGCTGGATTGTTCTTATAATCTGATCATCTAAACATGGAAACACTGTTAGCACCTTAAGTTTTGCTACCTGTTTTAAAAAAATAGTATCTGAGTCTCTCCATGGACACTGGGGTATCTTTCTTTAGATACTTTACAAAGTATTCCATTCTGCCAGGCTTTGCTCCTAAATATTCTTAAGATGGTGTGCCTGTACTCATCAAACATCTGTGGGTTACCATACTGGGACTCCCACTAATCTAACACTGTTTCTTGAAGGTGACTAACAGAAACAGTGACTTTGTCTTATTCTTGCCACTCCTGAATTTGAAATAAACCAGTTAGACTCTCCAAATAATTTAAAAGACTTTCTTCTGCTTCAGCCTTAAATGTTGCAATAGCAAACTTTTCTTTCAAGAATCTCTTGGTCATTCCCTCTAGCTTATTCTCCCTGTCACAACTCTTATGTTTACATTCCATTTTTGCTAACCTATGTTCAAGCTTTTCATTTATCCCAACACATATCAGTTGTGTTTCCAATTTAAAAGTCACTTGGTTATTTATTCTAATATGAAATGTTTTCTCTAGCTTTTCCTCCACAATACCTATCATTATTCTTAACTTTACAGACCTAACACAATCCTGCTCTTATTGATCTTTCATTTTTTTTATATCTCCATTTAAACTTCCATATCCAATCTATATTCACTTAATTTATTTTCCATAATCTTCTGATTTTTCTCTACTTCTCCAATTAGTTCTTTTAATTTCTTTCATTTCCCTGATCATTTCTTTTTTTATTAACCTCTCGTCTTGCTTCACTTCACTATTGCCTTCCTTCACTTCCCTCTGGACTTGCTTAACTTCATTGATGTCTTGCTTCTATTCTGCTTTGAGTTCAAGCTGACTTTGAATTCTTGCATTTCTTATGCACTTTTTTATCTCTGCCTTTATCCTTTTCATCATCAACATCATCATCTTCTGGGTCTCATTCTATTTATTTCCATAGAAGGTTGTTAAATGTAACTGGGATCTTTTCAAACTCTATACCTCTTATCAATTTCTATATTATCTTTCATTTTGAAACAAAATTTTTATTTTAAAGTTATTTTTTTATTTCCAATGTTTTTTCATTCACATTAAAATAAATTTAAATACTAACCCTTTTTTTAAAAATAAAACATACAACTAACTCCACTCTCTATCCTATCATCTACCAGTTTCATTGCCCTAACTTCATGCAGAATGTCAAACTCATTAATCCTCTCTTTTCCATTTAAAAAAAAATAGTTTCCATCAATGCCTTTTTTGAATTAATACCACTTTACAACTCTTAATTTTAGATACGCAATTAGCATTTCATGGAATATTTATATTTAATTAATTGACATATGATTGTTTAATCATGTGATGGTTCTGCTGCCTTGGGTGCCATTTGTACCAGTTCTATTCTGAAATTGATTTTCAATGACATGCCTTGTGAGGTTTAACTGTATTTAAATCTTATATTTTTCTAAATTTATATTGTGTCATATAAATTATTACTTGAATGGACCAGCCCATGAGCAGAAGAGAAAATACAATCATTAAAAGATCTATCAATGAGACCCACATTCAGATTGGGCTATGCAATACATAACTGATCACATTTTCAGACTGTGTCCACCTCAACACCTACTATCCAAAACACTTTACTTGTTTTGAGATAAACCTCAGGAATCAGTTAGTTACATGTAACTAATTACTGGGACATTAGGCCCCATAATCTAGTGCTCAAATATTTTATGTCTAGTTCAATTGAAACTACAATAAGAAATTACACTAGTTAGTGGTAATGAATTATTTTAAGTAGTGGCAGAGAATTACTTCATTAATAATAAAGAATTGACTGACAGATATTAGATATAAAGATAATTTATTTGAACTAATATTTATTCTTGTAAATTTTAAATTATTGTGATAAATCTTATTTAAAAGAAATAATGATCGATCTAATGACCATGCACCCACATATTCTAAATGCATACCCTAAAATATAATATAACAACATTAAATAATGTAAGTATTAATAGTATGACAAAATATTAAATATGAGGTATCGAAACAAACATGCACTTCAATAGTTTCTATTATTCATGTTATAGAGTTCATTTATTACTGACTCTGGAAGTTTTATGGATTGCAATTGCTACTTCTAATTACAAATGAAAATAAGAAAGTTATTATTTACCTAGGATTTTGAAAATGTGAAGATTCTGGTTGATTGCTTCCTCTGCTTTGCAGTGTGTTTCCAGTTTGTTTTATAACCAGCCACTGGATTTTGGTCTGATTTTTGTTGATTGCTGTTTATTGATGCTTCTCTTGTTTAAGACAATAGAAACTTTGGCAGCATAATTATTATATGGCTGTTACTTCATTCTCAGGCAAAGTACTGGTATTTTGGACAAGGGGTTAGCTTCTAGCTGCACATTTTGTAAAGGCTGTTAACACAGCATTATTTCTGGTTACATTACTGATTGAAGAAGTGAACTCAACTGATTAAAGAATTGAATTAAACTGATTAATCTGTCCAAATTGTTTTATGTATAAAAAATTGGGTCTATTTATGTAATGACTTGTTGTCATTTTTTAGTTTGTTTTCATAGTGACCAGCTATCCATTTGTCCACTGTTTTTAATTTACACGTTGAAAGGATTTAAATTACTTCATTGTTTATGGATTCTTTTAATTGAGTAACCATTGCAAATTTGTTGTTTTTAATCAGTAGCCATTGTGAATTTATTTTTAATATTTTCTTTCATGTGTTTTCCATATTTTTAAGATGCAAGAATTTTAAAATCAACACATATTTATTATTCGTGATTTCTTGGTTTACAATCACGCATATATATTTAAATGTAATTTGATAAAGAAATTTCTTTTTCTTTATTTAAAAGAATGAGAAAGTGTTTTTAATTTTTATAAAATATTTTATTTGTTAAACCTTTTTCTCCCTTCTAATTAATTGATTGTAACTTTGACTGGTAACTGTTTTTTGTTTAAACTAACAATAAAACTCTTTAAACTTTTATTTTTATAAACACAGTCTCTTTAGACTTTTATAAATTTATTTCAATTTTTTCAAACTGATTGATAAAACTTTTGCATTATTTACAAAAAATTATTTTAATAATTTTTAAACAAAATTATTTACGTGGAGTGCTCTCATAGTGGTATGATGTTAAAACCCTATAATATTCTTAGGACACAAAAATACCTGTATGAATGTATTTTACATAGGCTTTCTTTCATTTATGATTAGCTAATTATTGTTCAAATTATGTGATGTTCTATATATGCTCATAGAATTATTTTGTTTCATCATCATCATATCATCATCAACAATAATTATGAATCCACTGCAGAATGAAGGTCTTTCCCAGTTCAGTCCATCTTCTCTGATCTTTAGCTACTCTTCTCCACATCACCTGTGCACACTTTCTTATTTTATCCATCCATCGCACGTAATCTTTTCTAAGTATTTTATAATCTTTTGGAATCCAATTTACTATTTGAAATGTTTATCTATTATTATCTATATTAGCAATATGTCTAGCCCAACTCCATTTCCATCTTTTAATTTTTTTAATAAGTTCAATAACAGCTGTTTGTTGTTTTACTCATATATTGCATTTTAAATCTCTTCTTGTTACTCCCAACATGCATCCTTCCATACTTCTTTGAGTAGTCTGAAGTCTCTGTACTGCTTTTCTATTAATTGTCCAAGTATCAGATCCATAAGTAAGAATTAGCTCAATTATTAATAGACATGGGAATCACACAAATATTTTTTACTTTTTCTGAATTGAAACTTTTGTTTTTTAGCACTAACCTTTTATAAAATTATGGTGAATTGTTTCATGTGTAATTATATACTCATTTAATGTACAAATTTAAATGAAACTCTTTTCTTTAGTTTTTCTCTTTCTTTGTTTTTAATGATGCATGCATACTCCTAGAAATATACTTATTTCAAGCAGATTTTGATCATTCTACATGTCTTCAAACTATTTACATCAATATATCAATAATTTATATATATATGTTCCATAAATAAATCTATAAAAAATACAAAATTATAACTTAATAAAATATATATATTATTATAAGGTGAAAGAAATCAATATTTATATTGTAATGAATTAATTAGTTAGAAAGTATTATTATGTAATACATATTTTTTTATTTTTTATTTTAATGTAGCATCCATTTTCTTATTTCAAAATTTCTCACTATCTAAAATTTAGTAAACTATTTATTTATTTTAAGTATCAAACACTGATGGCAAGCAAGATATGTTTTTTTTATACTGAACAAACTTTCTTGCAGAGTGTCATTGGTTATACTGTGATACTCTTGTCTAAACCAATAGAAATTTTATATTGATGAAGGATTTATTTTAGATAATTAAGTGTGGGTTTAATGGCCGGGAAATAGTATGTTGGGTTTATATAATCAGTCATCAGCATCATCCTTAGTAAAATTTATAATGTTCATAATTTCAAAAGTATTATATTTTCTCTTATCTCTATGTAACAGGTTAGATATTTAATATTTGAAGTGTACGCTATAGAATAGGTTTTCTTCCTTTTGTTCTCAAGCTTCAAATCATATCTTGTGATTGTCATGCTATCCATATTGAAAAATGAATGAAACTATTTTCCACTGAATTTTGTAATGTCAATAGACCAAAAAAAATTTAACTTAAAAATCTCACTTAAAGGTAAATTCTTCTCTTTTTCTATTATCCGTATTTAAAAAAATTATGATAGTTTATTATTATACTACTTTTATGAATATATGTATTTTGACATCTCTCACAATTATCTTTTGTTTCATTACTTTTTAAATGAATTGTGCAAAAAAAGTAGAAAGAGATTCAGAAAATACTTTTTGTAAATACTTAATTTTAACTTTGAATAAATGCTGTTTATAGAATGTTTGAAAAATGTAAATTAATTCATTAGCAGAAAGTTTATTGTGACATATGACATCTATACTATTAAATAAACACATGGAAAAAGATGTTTTTTTTTTGGAACATGTCCTGTTTAAAGCCAAAATAATGTGATGGAAAAAAGTATCATACAAAATTAAAATCATAAGTTAAAGATACAATTTAAAGTAAAACACAACAGTTAATTAGCTTTTAATATATCAAACTGAGACAAATTCATTTAAAATAAAAGAGTGCAATGATACTAATGTACTGATGTTTTTTTTAAAATGTTGTATAGCAGTAGTGCATAAATTAATTTCATTATTATAATGGAAGGCAAAAGAAAGAATTCACAAGCTATCTAGGATACAAATATAAATCAAACAACTTCATAAATTAATGATTCAAGGTTGCAAAAACATTCCTATAGGTATCAAATGACAGTAAGCAAAGGAGATTTAAGGTCAATAGTAAATAAAATATAATATATTGTTCGATGCATTTCTTGAGCTAAAATCAATAATGATAATAAATATGAGTAGAATAAAACTGAAGGTTACAAATATCTTGGTAAAGTTATTAATACAAATTAAATCATAATGGAGAAAAATGAATATCATTGAAACTATAATAGAAAATTTTTAATAAAAATAAGGGAATGTATGAGCAAATGGAGCTTGAAAGTCTGTGTTCAAACCTTATTTAATTACATGTGGCTTAAAAGTATACTTAATATACCTGTAATTAAATATTAAAAAAACATTATATTACATACCATATATTTTTAATTTCGAAAAAATATATTTTATGAACATATTTTTGAAGGTTTTCCTTATGTATTTAAGATTTTCTCATTCAATAAAACCTGAAAAGCAAAATTACTCATTGAAAAATTAACTGGTATTTAGTAAACATAAGATGATACCAAAATGATAGTGGTGACTGAAAATATATAGAGTAATACTCACATCATTAAAAAATTAAATGATTCAAATGAAATTTGGATGAACACACTGCTAGAACTAATCGCAAATTACTGTAGGTTGAAATTTCTGTGGGTTAATTTATGTTTTAAATTGAATATGAAATAACTATAAAATATTTCAAAGCAGATCAGTTATGAGAAAGATAAATAAAATAAAAAAGTCTGCCTTTGTAATGCTAACAAAAAATAATATGATTGGTGATAATATATATAAACTAAAATCATATATCACATGAATGAAGTAGCCTGCATTCACAAAAATATGTAAATAGCATGCTAATAACTTTAAACAAGCTTACTATTTTTTATGATCAATGAATTTGGGTTGAAAAGAATATATATATAAATATGTAGTAAAATAAACATTTTGCATTATTGCTCTAAAGTCTGAACTAATAAAAATCATTAGTTTGTTGACAAAAACTGTCTAATAATAAATATTTAAGATGTAGCATTACCTTTCAAATACTTCATTAATGTACATTTGATATTAAGAATATTTATTGATAATAATCATAAACATTATACAACTTTTTACAGTAAATATTACATAACTTATTTTTCTGTTTATGTATATGCATTCAAATGTTTTGAAATAAAAATGTGTTCCATCTTATTAATAGTTTACTTTTTGTAATGTCTGTTCTCATGAGAGAGATGTTTTTGCATTTGAAACGAATGAAGAAGCTATTGCTACCCACAATAAAACATGTCACTTTATTATTTTTCAATACGTTTAATAAAATTATTCGATAAACTGTTTAAATAAAACGAATATTTATTGTTACAATGTTTATACAAATTGGGATTTTATTCCAAATCATAAATAAATTGTTGGAGATGAAATATCATTTCATGATTGGATAAGAGGCTGATGATGCAATACCAAACTGATTGCCTTTGTTTCTTCTTATATAAATATAACCATCTTGGCCCCATGATGTTCCCCAACTAAACAAATATAATAACATATTTTTATGTAAATGTTATGCTATAACTAACATACAATTATATTAGTAACATCTAACCTTAATGTTTGTTTATTTTGCTTTAGTGAGTGAAATAGGGAATTTATATATAATCATAAAAATATCAGAGTTTAATCCTAGCATTTTAAGTAAGAAGAGTTCTGAAATGAATTGTATAGATATTGATAATATTTCTCTGACTATAACCAATTATATAATAATATAATTCATAATGTAAATACAATATAACACATAATCCAAGAATGTTTGTTTCATCAATGCTGTTATAGTAAATAAATTACACTATCATGTTAAAACTTGACAATACTATTACATAAAAATAAAATTATTTTCATATTGGTTAGTGGAGGCTGTAAATATTAGTAAAATTAATTATTTTCTGGCTTTATTATTATAGCATAAATTAATAATTTACTTCATAAAGAAATAAAATCAATTTTATTTTTAACAAACATTAAGTTATCAATATAAAAAACTAAGTCATTATATGAATTTATATCTAACATTAATCACAAGGATATTAAATAGAAATGTTAGTACAACATGTAATATAGACTCAATTTCAATGTTTGATAATATTAGAAAAAGAAAAAGAAATTATTTTCTTATAACTTCTTATTGCATATTATTGTCTTGATATATACGATATATTTTATAAATATTATTTGTTACAATTATTACTCTGTACAATTTGATGCAGTTGTTATAGCATCCAACCTGGGAGAGTGTAATTTCATAATCAATTCTGTTTCTTGAAGGACTGGCATTTGAAGATTTATATACTCCTGAAGCATAAAAAAATATATATTTTTAAATGCTTTTATTGATTTTTAAAAATCTGTTTGTTGTTTTTTCATTTTTTACAAATTAGAATAATATTTTAATATTGATGTTTAATATTATTACTTTTAAGCCAATAAACATTTCATGATCACCATTTCTTATGCTTGTTTATAACTGTTATTAAAACAGGCAACAACCACTATACATATTGTCACACTCAGCAAGCTAGATAATCAATAGATGACAAAAGTCTAATGCATAAAATGCCCATCTAGTGCCTACTCATCCAATATCCCCAGACTAGTTTTTGGTTTGTGGCTTTCATCAGTGAGAAGCCTTGGATCTGAGAGCACTGCACCTAGATCTTAGGATCTAATTCAAGCCTCCAGCAGCTACATTTATCACCACTAAGCTACAAAACTATGAGTCTTAAATTGAAAACACCTTAATATTTTCAATTCAAGCCCATCAGCTTATATAGTCATATAAGTCTGAACTCAGTTCAGTACCTATACATTTTGGTGTCTTTGGATTTTAATAACCATAGTCACCACTGTCCTATTAGTCAAGGTTTTATGCACAAACCTTCTGGCATCAATTGATTACTTTTGCTTGCTGTGTGTGGCAATATGATGTAAGAGGTAGCCTACAACATAATTATAGGACTACATATTAAATCTAATTCATTTAAAACATGCACTTATAAAAGGGCGATTATTTATATGTTTGTTGTTAACATATATATACAAAACACATATATTTATTTACATTCACAGTGAATTAGGAAATAATAAATTATTTTGTAACTAATCAGTTAGTATAATCAATATTTTTGGAAATAATAATATTTACATATGCTATGTAATTAATGAATTGTTATATATTAAAAATCTAAAATTGAATGTAATTTATAATCAAGTAAGTGAGAGATAACCTGAAGTCAAGTTAGGTAGCTATAAAAATGTGTGATAATAAAATTATTATTCTATTGTTCTTTTTTATTTTATTTATTGTAAGTGTATTTCAATAATAGACACATGATAATGTAAGCTTTCCAAAAAAACCGGAAGCAAAAAAACTAGATAAGACCAATAACATTTTAATTTTATTTGCTTTCTTGTTAAAACTCTTCAAAACACTTAAATTAAAAATCTAAATGCTAAGATAGAGGTTTTATTTTATTTGAATGGTAAAACATTTTAAAGTCAAATATTGTAATCCAAATTTCGTGGAATTCAGCAATAAACGTAAAAACAGTTTTGTTTTGATCATTATTGAAATATTTTATTTATATATATTTTAAATCTTTTCAAAAAGAAGAATGAAAAATATTTCTGCTCATCATAAGTAAAAAATAATGCAATAACTTTATTTATATATATAATGCTTTTATATTATCACATAATTTAAGTTTATAAATAGTTACTTAATGGTATTTTAAGATGAAGATGGGGTAAAGCAAAACATGCCCATGTGGATCACATCATTGTCTAAAACAGTTGAAAATAAAATCTCTATTTTTATTCTAATTCATTATAAAATATGAGAGGATGTCTGCATTCCAAAATTATCAAGCATTGGAATATCTAATGGTTAATCTGTTCAGAATCGAAGTGTTTACTATACACAGTGACATGAATGTAATTTATGTTTGCCAGGAAAATGATTAGCTAAGTGCTACATGTGTGT